>CM035793.1:32862386-33352386 GCA_020466265.1 Siphamia tubifer
AGACAGAAGTGGGTAATTCCAGGTCCATCAAGTCAAAGTTCAAAAAACTGTTCATTGAAGCAGCCTATTTTGATCAACACAATGCCTGATGGGATAATTACCTGTTCAGTGAACATTTTGAACCAATACATGGAAGGACTTTGACTTGACGGACCTGGAATTACCCACCTCTGTGTTAAGAAAACGTAAAATCTTTACTGCAGAAATTTTGTTTAAAATGTTTAATCATCTCAACATTTCTTTTTTTTTTTTTTTTTTTTTACAGTACCCTTTGTGTCCTGACAAATGGTACCCACTGCCATTGGATGATGGGTAAATGAAGTCATCATGCGACTCTTCGCAGTATAGATGCTGTAACCTTGACTTTCATGGTCACTGTTTGTTTGCCCATGTGCCTCCGCAGGGATGTTGTATGCTTGGTTTGAATACCTTCAATAGTGTTGTATATACTCCAGAGTTGGTTCTCAACATTACACTAGGTTTTTCATATGGACAGTAATGATGCAACAGGGAAATGTATTGTATGCTATTGATGTGGCACTCTGTCCAATCATTCCTGACCCTTGGCAGTTTTAGAAAAACATATAAATTACAAGTTCAAGTGGATTTTTGGGTGCTAGGTGTTAGTGAAAGACTTCCTTCCAGCAGCCATCTCCTTTTCTGCATTTACATTTGTGTTCTGGCTTTGCCTTGAAATTCATGCAGAGTCCATCACATCAACAAACTGTAACCTAGAGGCTCTTTTAGAGAAGAAGAAAAAGTCTGGGACCTGGTGCAGAATGTCAGCCACCTCAGCTCCATTGCACAGCGCCCCTGGCTCCTCTGTAGCCTGAGGTGATGGACTTCTCTGGATCCTATTTGTGCTCCATGGTGTTAGATAACGGGGTCAAAGGCTAGTGCATCCCCTCTGTCATTCTCTGGGCTTAGATATAAACTAAGAACATATATGGATATAAATGTATCCTCATTCGGTAGGTTCGTCAACGTATTTTCTATTCACACATACACATTAAAATGTCTGTACCACTGCTAACATTAATTACTGTCACAACTACTGAACTGTCAGACAAAGCATTAAAATAAACAATGACTGAATTAAGAACAGGAATTCTGATAAAGCATTACGTCTACTGCAGATGCAGTGCTACTGTGGTACTTCCCACAATAATTTGCAGCATTTATTATAGTATTGTCTGCTATTTTGCATCTTTTCCAATGAAAATCTGTTATTTTCTTCAGTTTAATATATTGACTATGTAGAACGTCATTAATGTTCAGATTAAATTTGAGGGATATTATATCAGAAGCAAAGGAAACTGAAGAAAAAGTGCATTTTCAGACCCAGTGTTATGTCAGTGCCACTTCCCCAGTGATTTTTTTCTCTATATCTAACCACTCTTAGAAGTAATTTATCACCATTTATTATAGTATTATCCTCTGTATATTGAATTTTATCAGTATAATTAAGATATTTCCTTGTATTTAATTTACTGATCATATGGATGTTCATTAAAGCTCAAAGTTGAGGGTTATATGAAGAACAGAGAAAACTGAAGAAAAGGTGTTTTTTTTCAGTAAAATCATCATTAACTGAATGTAAAAAAAAAAAAGTGTATCCACTGTCATTGATCCATTTATATAATGAATAATCATAAAGAAGAAAAAGATTAAAATTCACGTGTAAAACTTCAACCCCTGGTCTCACAATGTCTTATTTGCCATTCATTCACTAAATCTGGTTGATTCCATCATTAACTTTAATCACATTGTACTGAGCTTTAACAACAGTTGATTAATTTCGGTGGAAACTGTTTTTAGGTTGTAGAAATCTTCTCATTGATGTAGCTGTGGGACTTTTCAAACAGGTAGGGGTTCATTTCTTAACAGGAAATGAGTAATGTGACCCACAATTATTTTAAAGCTGAAAACCGCCTGTATATATATCTGTATTGGTTGATGTCAGAATTGGAAATTAAGTGGATAATATCGGCAAACAGTCAATATCGAACATCCCTTCCACCAACCCTTCGGTTATTGGATGACCCACACACACAGGTCTCACACGTCTGTTGGCGACCATCAGGAAGTTTTTCTCCATCAATGAATATTCACAAACTCAGTTTATTAATAAGTCTATGTTGAAGCATCCAGTATTTTGTTAGGCTCATGTGAAATAAAATGTTTTTCATAGTGGGAATTTTTTTTTTTTCCTGTCCCTCTCAACTGAAAAAATATCAATTTTCTTTTTTACAGCGTGGACACCATCCCACTGCTTCTCTGGTTCTTGATCTCCAAGGGTTTCATACTATGTGGTAAACAACTACAGGGGCATGCACGCATATATCTCTATATCTTATATCTACATCTACAGCTATAGAATATTAAAATAAAATAATATAATATTAAAATAATTCTGCAGCATCCTAGACAGAGGACATCATCACGCTTAAAGACATAATCACCTAAAGAGTAACTTTTCAGTGAAATATAGGAACTGAGTTTTAGACAATAGATCTGGAAAATCTTAATTCATGTAATCTTACCAAGATAATTCACTTGCTCCAGTGGCAGATTTTTTTTTTTTTTTGGTTACATCTATCCATCCATCCGAAATAAATCAAACCAAACACATTTTTAGTTCATCTTCGAGTTCAAAGTGAAGGGATTTAAGTCATTCCTGACATCCATCAACAGACAAACCAATAGAAATCTAACTCCTAAACACAGGAGACCCATATGTTACCCAAAGCATTTCAAAGTTTGTCAAATACTTTCAGTTCTGAACCAAAAAGTTGCCATTTTCAATAATTTAATGAATTTCAGTTAGAATTCCAGAGCACTAGAGAGTGTAAAACATTCAGAAACCACTTATGGGACCAACAATAGACTCTGGGGTATTGAGTCGCACTTATTTAAGTACAAATACTTACAGGCCGACTTAGAATTCATCTAATTTCTGGCTGAGTAAAAAGAACAGAACAGAAGTTATTAAAGAAGTCGCTTCAAAGCCTCTGCACAGTCAAATAAAATAGTGTAAATTAGACTTCAGTATTGGGCTGAAATAGTAATAATCTCTCTGAAACAAGCTGTGGGTAATTTCCTGTGATGCTAATTTTTGCAAAGGTAATTGTTAATACTGCAGGGGTCTTTCTGCCGGTGCGTCGATTTATTTTTTTCTGCAACTTTCATCACAAGAAAAAGGAGGAAAAAAAATTTGAACGAACAGTGAAGACATCCATGCATCAATATAAAATGTCATTTTTAATGTTGACAGTGCAGGGGATGAAAACCACCGTGCACCTCCACAGCAGGTTGTCTAATTGTTTTGAGTGCGATATGGAAGCAGCAGTCGTCTGAACATGTCTCACACATTCAACTGAACTACTAATACACCTTGCATGCATACACTGTGGTCTATACATGTGCTGTGTTCGAGAACCGTCTATTGTAGAATCACTGCAGAGCATGTTGGCACACATTTACATAAAACTCACATTTTTTTAACAGATCCTCATGTGCATGTGTCCGTAGCAGCCTTGTTTGTAATAATGGTGTATTAATTAAAAACATCCTAAATGTTTTTGGACCATTTATAACCGTTGTTTCTGCTTAACGTCACACCAGCCACAACGCTTCCGAGTCGTCCCACCCTGAAAAATTGATTGGCTCCTTCGTTTTGGAAATGGAGTCGACCCCTATGCTACTCAGATGGGTGTGTGAGCATAACGTAACACAGCCAGATGACGTAAATCGGGTTAGGAAATCTTAGCCAATTCATGAGAATGTCCTTTGTGTTGTGGTGGTGAATAGCGCACACCATGTACTCCCCACTGTGGTATAAATTACAAATATCTATGAAGAATTAACTGTGACACAAGAGCACGCAGAGGCTTTAATCGTCTCCTATAGTGACCAGTATGCAAAGGGTAAATTTCTTAATTTCTGGTTAAACTCAAAAAAAAAAAAAAAACCTAAAAAAACATTTATACAGTCAAAACATAGTAACGTCATTTGACATTTGAACTATTAAGCAAATGATTGAATTTTTTTATGAATATGAATTCAAATAAATCATGCATTCAGAATGTGTCACCACAGACACATCAGGGGTTAAAGGTTTAATGACCTGGATGTTAATGCTAGAACAGATTTACTTAATTTAAGGCAAGGCCAATTTATTTGTCTAGTACATTTCATGTACAGGACAATTTAAGGTGCTTTACACAAAAACAGAAAGAGAACAGAAGAAAATTAAAATGATAAAGATGCATTAAAAGACAATTAAAATAGAGACATAAAAACATTTTTAAAGGAAATGAGAATCTAAGCAAAAGCTCCAGTGAACAATAATGTTTTCAGGCCTGATTTAAATGAACTGACAGTTTTTTCCTCAGACCTCAGGTATCCAGGTAGTTTGTTCCACAGTTGAGGAGCAGAATAACTGAATGTTTGTTTAGTTCTGAATTTGGGAACACACAGTAGACCTGTCCCTGTTGACCTATGACCTCAGGGCTCTAGGTGCTTCATAGGGAACCAGTAGGTTTAAGATGTATTTGGGTCCAATGCCGTTTATTGCTTTATAGACCAGGAGTAAGATTTTAAATTTGGCTGTGGCTCAGTTGGTAGAGTGGGTCGCCCAATGACCGAGAGGTTGGCGGTGTGGCTGTCCACATGTTGAAGTGTCCTTGGGCAAGACACTGAACCCTGACTTAGGCCCCCAGTAGGACTGACCTTAGACCTTAGAAACCTACTGGTGTATGAGTGAATGTGAAGTTAATGTAAAGCGCTTTGAGCACCATGAAGGTGGAAAAGCGCTATATAAGTGCAAACCATTTACCATTTATCTAAGACATAGTGAACGCTATGATGTGCCTGAAATAATCATACTCATGACGTCACATCCCAGGAAACTGTACCACACCAGGGTTTTGTCCTTTTTCCTGCAGAGCACATCCATGTTTGTGAACATTTTGCAGGTTTGTCATGTTGATCATGCCAGTCATAGACGGTACATCTGCTTTACAGCTGAATAAAACTGTAGGACATTAGTTCTACAGTAGTTCAAGCACACATGGCCACTGATATTGTTCTCCTCTAAAGCAACAAAGATCAGAGAGCAAGATACCTTTGGAGGAGGAAATTGCAGAAAATCCTGTATAACAATGATTTGTCATTTTCCAATCTGAGAGAGCAAAGTAATAGTCTTTCATTTTTTGACCTCTGTGATTTGATAAAATGCAGTATTGGAGTGTGGAGATTTTATTTCACTGGGAAACTATCTTTAATAAAATAACCATGGATGGGAAGTGGAATGGCACTTTCCACGTCTAAAACTGCAGAAAAATAATGGGCTATTCATTGATAATTCAACCTGCTGTTTAAAGATATGGATGTCAAGCAGAGCACCTGAGATAAAACACTTCATGGTTTGTGATTCTTAAGGCATTTAATTAGAATAAGTCAGAAACAGACAGGAAGGTAATCTGTGGAGAGCCTCCAGGTAACTGGGAAGGTTAAACGCGTTCTCCCCGACGATGTATGATACATGTAATGAAAACACAAATTGCAAGCAAGAGGAAAAGACAAAGATTGATTAAATGAAGACAGCTGGATATGAATAATCGGAAAATTAGCCTGAACCCAGAAGAGGTTTGTGCACAGATGTACCAGAAGTGGTACTTAGCATGACGATGCCATCCTTTAATGCTTAACATTAGTTACTTTAAGAGCCTAGCAGGAAACATTATGGCTCAGGCTGTCAATCAAACCACACTTAAGAGACATTTTTCATAAATGTGTTTAATGTGTGTTTTTAATAACACTGATCTACAGGTAAAATGCTTCAAGAATTAAATGAATGACATTTTACCATGCGTTACTGTAAAGAAAACTGAAGTGTTGAATACTGGTTAGAACACTTATCTTTCCTCCCCTCATTTTAGAGAGACCTTTTATAGTGGCTGGCCTAAGGCACACCAGTGCAATAATCAGCATATTGGTACATCACACCTGTGTCAGATAGTACAGCGCACTGGAGGAGCTCACCGACACAGATTTGTGAACAATTTGAGAGAAATGAGTGCAGACAGAAGGGGTCTTGGATGTCTGGGTTCAGCTCATAGAGCGTGAGAGCAAAATCAAGCGTTGTACGTGTATGTAGCTTTCTTCCTACGCCTTTTCACCCATGTATCTGTGGAAATATATGTATTTTAGGGATGGAAGGTTCCAATACGTATTGATATGCCAACATGCGTGTGCATTGGTCAATAGAGGAACTGTGAGTGAAGGAAATGTTTGGAATGATATTGTGATGCATCAGTTATTGAATGTTCGTAGTGATTAATTCCAATCTGTTCAATAGAATGGATTTAGTTGCGTTTAAATGTTACTTTGAGTACAGTTTTTTTCTTTTCTATAGATCCACCTTAACCTGCGCCATGAATTAGAGCACAGGTGTCAAACTCCAGTCCTCGAGGGCCGGTGTCCTGCATGTTTTAGATATTTCCCTCTTCCATGTGATTCAGTTTAACCCTTTAACTCCTGAGAACTAACAAAATAATTGGTAACATGAGCAAAGTTAGACACAAATCAAAGAAAAATATTAAATTTAAAAAACCAAAATGTAGAAAAATAAACAAAATGAACAAAAACTAATAAATATTTACAAAATGACAAATAATGTAGAAAATTACTTATTACTTAATGATCTTTGTTTCTGCCTGAACCTTTTTCAGTCAAATACAGTGTTCTGTCTCTTTTTGCTGCTTTGAAGTGAATATATGACTGGAATAAACTAAAACAAACATTTAAAAAAAAATTAATAATAATATTGAAATTTGGTCACAGCAATTTTAATTGTGCCTTTAAAAATGTTTAAATAAAATAATAAAAAAAAAATCTTGCTTTTTGGCACATTTTCCATGCACAAAACTAAAAGGAAAAAAGGTTGAATTTTTCTGAATATTTAAACAACATCATCCATTCAGAATGCATCATCCCTGACACATAAAGAGTTAATAATCAGCTCCTCATCAGACTGATAATGATGCAATGGAAGAGGGAAACATCTAAAACATGCAGGACCTATTGACACCGGCCCTCGAGGACCGCAGTTTGACACCCCTGAATTAGAGGATATAAACAGTGTATAGGACAGTACGAGCACCATGGATGAGAAACATGTAGTTTATGAACATGTACCGTATACTGCGGTACACTGTAAACCCCAATGTTCAGAATAATTACATATCTGAAGTTGTGAATACTCCAAGTTTCAACATCCTTTCAAATATGGCAACTAAAATATTACCTGGATGACAAAAATACAGCAAAAAAAAAAAGTACTCTTTCAAATGCACCTGTTGGTACTAGTGCATCATTTTAGTCAAATGTGAACTGCTGGCCGAGCCCATTTACTGGAAGGTAAATGATTGGTCACATTTTACAGGAAAGTTTAGTGGTGAGAAGCAGTGGCAGGTGTTAGTAAAGTCATTAGGATTGGCTAAATTTGCGTTGAAGTTGCAAATTACAACATCACAAAATCCGGGAGGGTGTTGTCCATACACATAAGGGGTTTTTAGAAGTGGCTTTACGCAACACTGACACAAAAATGACTGGGTATACTTCGTTTTCCACTGTACACTCTGGACTACACTACTGACTGCAATATACCGATATGTTTGACATACTAACAACTTTTTTGGCAGTAATTAGTGATAATTTAGGTCATTTTTGAAGATATAAGTAGAATGATGGGAGATAAAAGCTCCTTAACATTATGTAATAAATTAAGTTTGGTTCATACTGTTGAATGACAACAGGGGCAGTGTTATTAAAGCTTAAAATCACTTTAAAAGACTTTTTATCTTCAGGTGCTTCTGTCATTTCTGACAAAAATAAGCTACTAAATTATACACAGCTTAATTTGAAGAGACATCAGAAAGTTCATTTCATCTTCAATGTGTTAATTAATGGCTCAAATTCACAAGAACAGCTGCTGGATGGTTTTATACAGTTATACAACTACACTTACACACCACTACTGCACACTGGTTTCCACTTCATAGGTGGAAGTAACGAAGTAGAAGTACTTTGCTTGAGGATTTATTTTTCGGGAAACTTTTTACTTCCTACATTTTTCTATAAATATCTGTATTTCACACTCTTTACGTTCTCAGAATAGACTCATTACATTTTCAAACTAGACAAATGTGACCATATGAAAAATAAGTCAAATTACAAATTATGACTCCCTATATCATAATTATGAGTTTTTATCTCATAATTATGTTTTTTTTTTTTATCCCTTATTTATGACTTGAATTTTTTTCTAAATATCCTACCCATGCCCACTAAACTGAGTACCATGACCCAATAAAACATCATCTGCACAATAACTCACTTTTAAAGGGTTTATTTTTGGATATCTGAATTTTTTCTAGTTTTTCTTGGTTAAGCAGGTATCATTTCATCCATAGCAAAAAAAAAAAGCCATTTTACTTTATTACAATTAAGAAGTTTAACTTTTTTTTTTTTTTTTTTTAACTTTGGTAAAAATAGAAGTACTGATTAAATTCCTTTACCAGAGTATTTTTTCACACCAGTAGCTGTACTTCTACTTGAGTACAGAAGGTGAGGACTTTTACCCCCTCTGTTCCATTTACAATTTACTCACTAATTAGCAGAAAAGGGTTGGAAGTGATTTCGTTGCATTCCTGTGCTGAACTGTCGACACTACAGCGATCGCATGTGCGGGACTATAGATGTGACATTTACATCACATTGAACACATCATTATAAAGTACTTTGTTTAATTATCACATGTAACACACTTGAGCTGAAGATGGGTTCACGCTTGTTGACTTCTGAAGAATGTTGATATTAATATTAACAGCCACGTTCTTTGATTGCAAGTTGGGTGATGACGTGAATTCTATTAAGACGGTATCCATGGTAACGTGACTAAATTACACCATAGTGCTTGTGTATTTAACAGTGTGCCCCCATTTGCTATGCAGTGTAGCACACAGATGTCCAGTGTGATCTCAAAGGTGCATTCAGGGACCCTCAGGGGGTCTGGGATTCATATTCAGATACTCCACTGCATATCTTACAAAAAACATCTTATACAAATTATGCCAATCCACTTTAGTCAAAAACATCACAATGAGGAACAGGGTTTGTTTTTTTTTTAACCCTTTAAGGCCTGAATTTAAGAAAGAATTGTTTGTTACGTGTGGATGAGCATCCACAGTGAAATGGAAGAGACACTCCCTTAAGCAAAGATGCAAAATAACTATACAAATATCCAACTATACATATATACACCATAAGAAAGACTAGAATAAGAGTAAGTAAAATATAATTAAGAATATAGAGAAAAATAAAAAATATAGCCTGGAGGTCATATAAATATGTACATTGATATACATATTACTATATACTGAGTGGTGATGGTTGGGTTTGATGAGTGGGGGGCTTCTGTATTATTTAAATGAAAGTTTAAAAAAAAAAAGGAAATTAAATAGTGAGAACTCATTTGACTACCGCATATACAATAGACAGATTTATTTTAATATGTTGCATATTTGTGACAGTAGGCATTACGTGGTTAATCGTAGAATAAATTATCAGTTGCAGCAAATACAGAACAAAGAGCAAAAGTAACAGCATATATAATATAATATAATATAATATAATATAATATAATATAATATAATATAATATAATATAATATAATGGAATAAACTGCTTCAAGGATCTTGTCAGTAGATGCGGTTATTTTGTGACCACTTGAAAGCCTTTGTTCTTAAATGTTTGTAGCTGTCTGTAGTTAATGTTCAGACAGACAACAGCAGATTTGTTTATCAATTAAAAAAACGGTTTCATGAACAGCAAGAAAAACTGAGGCTGTCAAAATTAACACATTAACGCAGGTTAATCTGATTAAAAGGTTTTAATGCAATTAAACTCATCTGGAGCCAAATTACCAAATATCTTTCCGAGTGTACTGTGGAAAAATACACTTGGTCAGGTTTTTATTTTTTTCCCCCAGTGTACAGATTAAATATGAAATCAATTTAATTGTGATTAATTGAAATTAATTGACAGCAATCATTGGATTAATCCAATTACCTCTGCGAAGGAGGTTATGTTTTGTTTGTCAGCAAGATAACTCAAAAAAAATTATGGACAGATTTTGATGAAATTGTCAGGATATGTCAGAAATGTGAACAGGAAGAACTGATTTCATTGTGGGGGTGATCGCGGTGGGGTGGGGGGGGGGTCTACCTTGGCGGAGGTCTGCGTTCTCAGAGTACTTTTCTAGTGTCATAATGGAAATGCATCAAAGCGAGCGGAGTCGAGTTGAGCTGATACTAGATGAAACATAGCATATATGTTAACGTGTTGTTCAGTCACTAGTAAATAGTATTATTTATTCAGTAAATAATAATGATGCGTCAAGGAAGAAACCACAAAGTTTTGAGCTATAAAAGGTCAAAGGTCACAGTGAAGGTCAACATCTAAAACACATAAGTGATGATATCAGGTGTTTTTTTCCCATTCACTTTGTCTTATGAGAATGAGAAAACACTGATGGGCTCGATGACATCACATGACCTCAAGCGAATGGTATATTTGCAAAATTTATGACCTTTACCTTAAAGCAGGTTATTGACATATTTAATTGTTAAATCTCACAATATCTTGTGCTTCATATTAGACTCATATAGGATTTCTTTTAATTTTATTTAAACCTTCTAAGGGATTGTTAACGACCGATAAAATAAATCATTAGTGAACACAGAACAATAGTTTACAAAAAAAAGTTACGAACATCCAGATCCAAACCTTGTCAGACATGTAGCTGCTTCGTAGAGGTCTGCGCTGTCGGAGTGATCGAGTTGTAATCGTTTCACATCCCTAAGAAAAACATATGAAACAAAGAAAGAATAACAATCAGTTGTTAATCCCCTTGGTTTGCAGATGAACTGCTTCACATTTGGTTAGTTTTAAGATACAAATATAATATATGCTTTCATATTTTGGTAGTAATTACTATTTAAACAGTTTCTTGTTTGTTGGTTTGTTTGTGTAAGACATGAGCAGATCTTTTATTCACAAAGATCGAGCTGCTTCACTGATGATGTGAAACTGTTTACTTCATGCCTCATAAGTTGATGTCTCTCGTCACAAACCGAGAATGTCATGTTAGATGTGTGTAGACTTGTCATCTTTTCATGGTCAACAGATATGACCCATTTGGATGTTCAGAGGCTCTGTGGTTACCATGGAAACACCGTGATCTTCTACATCTTCTAAAACACATGGAGTTGGATCAACAGTGGATGGAAATGCTTGGTTTTAGGTTTAATTTAAGATATATTTTAATGAAAATGTCACTTTTTTCTATATAGTTCTCGGTTCCTGATAGATAAAGTTGAGGGTTTTTATGAGTTTTTGTGAAAATCTACATACGTGAAATTATAGTAAAATACTTTATTAATACTGATAATCAAAAATAGAGGAATTTATTATAATGGTGATGAATATTTTAATAAAGGTTTAGATTTATTACATTTAAGAACTGAAACAAAAGTAGCACTGGACCTTTATGCATTAAAATAATATATTTGTTATTTTACTCCATTTAGAAGGTACTGGAAGTTTTGGGAGGTTATTGGAGAGGTCTGGGTTTATTAGAGCTTTGTCAGTCTACACTATTGATCACTTTCTCAAGATATTTAGAATTTAGGTGCAATAGAAAAGAAATAATGGATTAGATTAGAAAGCACTTTTCAAGGCACCCAAAGCGCTTTACATTATTCATTCACTCTCACATGCTCCCTCTGGTGGTGGTAAACTACATATGTAGCCACAGTTGCCCTGGGGCAGACTGACGCCTATGGCACCTCTGAGCACCGCCGAACATTCATTCACAGTCGTACACCACTGACATCTGCACCCCAGGGACAGCTGATGGTCCCATGTGCACGGCTTTCCATATTAGGGGGACAGGGCCTTCAGTATCTATGGCCCATGTCTCTGGAATAGTTTACCATAAGAACTGAGATCTGCATCTGAGGTGTCAGGGTTTAAAACCGCTCCCAAAACACAGCTGTTTAGATTTGCCTTTAACGGCCTTTGAAAGTGTGGGATTGTGGGATGGAGACCCCATTATGGATGGAGACAAACTGTATTAATCCCTCAGGAAGGTTCCTCTGGGAAAGTAGTATTGCAGCAGAAGTATAATACAGCATAATAAATAAAACACATAGAAAATAAATACATATATATATACATACATATATGCACAATAAATAATTATTGTATGTATTGCTGTAGTTTCTTCGTTGCTCTGTGAGTACTTGTATCTGTTTATTTGTATTTAATTATTTTTTATTTAGTTTATTACCATTTTACTGTTAAGCACTTCAGTTTTACATGTGCTATACAATTACTTCTTTTTCCTCCTGTTGTTTCCTCTCAGGTCCAGCATCAAAATGTGGTTCACCAGGGTGAGCCTTACACATTTTATATTCCCCTTACTAAAGCAAATTTGTTCAGCACATTAAGAAAGTTAAAACACCATTCTGCTGTTACAGTATGTTGCTGGAAAAGACAAGTTAGGGAAAAAAATAAAAAAAATTCAGTGTTTCAGCAATAGAGACATTTATGCAGATGAGGTGCATAATGTGGGTGCTCAGGGTCAGGACTTGGTTCAGAACTTTAGTACATGTGCAGAACACCTGCTCCAGTTCCAGTCCAGCAAGTCTGATCAACTTTATCGCTCTTTGGTGTATTATACTTTAATCCCACTGCTTAAACTTCCATTTCTGTTGGGGTAATATGTTTGCATCTTCCTTTAACCATTTTAAAAAGTGTGTTCATGTTCTCTTTGCAATAAAAGTGTCAGAAAATTTACTTTTTTGGCGATTCTTTCACATCTTTGTTTTCAGGAAGAACTTAACATTCAATACTTGGCCATTATTTATATTTTTTAATAATATAATATATTATATTATTAAAATAATAAATGATTCAAACAATGTTTTAGTTAAAGAAAAATAAAATAAGGGGGAATAGGTGGTGTCAGGCACAACAAACCCCACTACTCACATATTTTGCTCATTATAAATAAATGGGTTTTTTATCATAACATTTTTTATTTTGTCCTAATGTTCAGAAAATTTAATTAGATGTATTCTGGGTCACTGTCAATATATAAAGTCAGTTTGGAATGAATTGAACCAATAGCTTTGCTGCTACTCATTTGAAATTTTGCCCATCAGAGGTAAATGCAAATAAAATAATTAAATTAATTTTAAAAATGTAACTTTGACCTACATTTCCTAAAATGCAATGACATCCACTCTGGGTTACTGACAATCTATAAACCCAACTCCCGTATGAGTTGAATGAATAGTTTTGCTGCTAAAGTGCTAACAAAAAATTTAACAAAAAAACAATACCCCCTGTCTCCCCTTCAGGAGAGGGATAACAAGCACAAAAACATCAGAACCCAGTGAAAAAAGCCAAATTGACTATTAATTAATAGTTAATTAATATTAACTATTATTGACCTTTTTTTAGTCATTGTGTTTCATGTGATTTGAATGTAAATTAAACTATACGTTGCTGCCATTCTTGAGGCGGTCACCCTTGAAAAAGATCATTGATTTCAATGGGACAAATCTGGTTAAATAAAGGTTGATTAAAATATATTAAGAATGATTTATTCTGGATAAAATAATTGTGAATTAAAGCCATTTCCTTTGTGTTTGCATTGCAATGTTAATTTAAAATGAAAGTTTCAATGGAAGAGGGGTGTATTTCGCTCTAGTTAATTGGACTTTCAGAACAGAGGGTTCTGATTGGACAGAACAGCCTCATAACATCTGGATGTCTAAGAAAATTATCGCATCGAGTTTCTGTTTTGCTTGTGTTTCAACAAGCAATAGTAAAGGGTTAGATACTACATGATTTTTAGGTTTATTTTTGTAATAATTACAAAGCAGGAGCTCAACATACTAATGGTGGCAGCACAGACAACACAACAAGAACGACAAGAACGACAGGAATAATGTTAAAGAGGAATTATTAAAGTCAGAATTAAGAGTGGGATAAACCAGTGATTAATTCAAAATAGTCATTTTCAACTGAAATATGGTCATCTTAAAGCAGAATTAACCTTTATTCTGAATTAAACAGGAATAAAACCCCTAATATAAACTCGCCCACTGAGAATTAAAACTTGTTGCATGAACATGGTGTTAATCTCAATTTTTTTATTTTTTTTATGCGACATAATATTGCAGGGTGTTTAGAGAAATATAAGCTGTACCATCTTCCCTCAGGAGAAAAACCAAAGCCTGAGTCACAAGACACAGTGAATCAACAACATTTATACATCAGTTTCCCTTCAGTAAGTTTAGTATATTTGTGTTTGCTTCATGTGGGGCCCTTGCGAATTGAGAACTCAGCAAAGCTTTGCTAATTAGCCTTGATTGCCAGGCATGCAGTAGCAGTCTTCTAATTACCCCCCAGTCACCATCACCATGCCAGTTAGAGCACAGCTTGGTTTCCATGCTCCCCTTGTGTTTTAAAGACAGGATTGGGGGTCCTTCAGTGGCACGAGAATTTAAGTAGTTAGCTCAGATAGGGACTCAGGGGTAATAAAGGCCTTTGGAGAGAAAGGTAATCAAAAATATATGATAGCATTAGCATAGCATTTGCTGGAATGAACTGGAGGAAATTAATTGCTTTTTGCACTTGTGTGAAATGTATGCAATGTGAGCTGCAGGGAACAAAGGCTTCCCTGGCTAATGGCTGTAGTCACTGGAGATCCATTTGGCTTGGATGTACAGTACATACCCATGTGGAGATGGAGTTTAGAGGAGAGTCTATATCAGAGGTTTTCAAGTAGTGAGGCAGGTCACTCCTGGGGGGCGCCAGAGGGCTTCAGGGAAGGATGAGGAAAAAAATAAACCTGAAAACAATCATGTGTAAATATGTTGTTAGCTAACTACAGAACATTCTAAAAGCACAATCACACCTAAAGTGAAAATGAGAGAAAACATTTAGATGTGTTAAGACACACACAAAAAAACAAAAAAATAAACACAGTAATGCAAAAACTGTTAATGCCCAAAAATATGTGTTAAGATGTAAAAAAAAAAAAAAAAAAAAAAAACAGATGTTAAAATATGGAGGGGAAATGTTAAAACATGCACAAATGTCATGAAGGGGGGTGAGGTGGTTAAAGGGAGAATGGATTTAATAAACATAAATAAATAAATAAATAAATAAAATTAAGAGAGAGGCTGAAACAGAACTGGAACCAAAACAAACCTGGGGGTAGATCAGCCAGAGTCTGTGGTGATGATGAATGAAATGTCCAGGTTATGGTGAGCAGGGTACAGACAGACTGTCTGGGTTATGGAGGTGACAAAAACTGAATGGTCTCCACACCAGCTACTGCAGATCAACAATGACTTGCAGCTGCACGGTGTGAGCCAGGTGAAGCTGACGAGCACTGAGGGAAAGGTCGTGACACCATGTAGAAGACATGGTTAAAATATTTAGATGACAATAAAGATGTTTAAAAATATATATAATAACTAAACAAGTGGTGCCAGGCACAACAAACCCCTCCCCCCCTGACACACATTTTTACCTGATTTGTCAGGTGACTGTGACTTTGACCTTTGACCTACATTCACCAAAATAAAATGGGCTCTATTCTGGACCACCTCACACCTTTCCTGAAAAATGTCAGGGAAATTGGTCCAATAGATTTTCTAAAAACCAGCCAAAGCAACACAAACACAATACCCCTCTCCCCTTCATAGGGTGGGGTAATTAAAATAAAAATGTGTGTGTGTGTGGGGGGGCAGCTTCTTACTGGTTCTTTTAAGGAATGCTCACTATCCCACACTTTGAAAACCCCCTAACGAAATGTTAGTTTGACATTTTCGCACATACAGCCCTGTTTTTAGGTCGTCTGGGATGACTTACAGCCCTACTGATCACCGGGAAAAAAACCAAAAAGGAGCTGAAATGGAACCGGAAAGGGATGGAAAAAAAAATAGTCCAGTCTGGTGATTGGTTCCAGTCCTTACCGGTTCCATTTCAGCTCCTTTTTGGGTTTTTCTGCCCTTTTTTGTCCTTTCAGTTCCTTTCCTACAATTAATAGCACCGCCCCACTTCTGCCGATGTGGGATTCCCTCTACATGACCCCACTGTTTGCTTCTCTCTATGTAACACAGTCATTTTTCACAAGAGCTCTCAGCACAAAAAGGGCTGTGACTCAGCCTGACGCAGGATCCATACAGGTTTACAGTCGCCACATGAAAGCTGAAAAAATAGGAAAGTGCACAATGGAGATGGAGGACGCTATCTGTGAAGGAGGATATGGTTTCAAAGGGTAGCAGGGCGACCCGCCGCCACTGGTATTAACGTGTGGGATTTTTAAGCCTTTTGCCATTTGGGTTTATATTAAACAGAGAATGTTTTTGTAGTGATTGGCATTTGGAATTTAATGGTTGAGTAGAATTACGATGGAAAACCCAGAGTCACTGAGCGAGAAAGTAGTCTTAATATTTATGAACCATTATTCTGGCTCAGTGATTTACTCCATAACCATTTAACACAGTTCAATTAACTGATGTAAATTAGTCATACCACTTAAAAAAAATAAAGCTGCACGTACAAGGCCCAATCCAAATTCACCTTTTACCCCCACCTCTTGAAAATGAGTTGTAAGGGATAGAGGTTCAAAGAAAATGGGATGATACTTCACAACCAGTCTCTGTGATACGACGTTTTACAACCAATGTGGAAGTAAATCTATGTTAATCCACATGATGACAGTCCATAATACTACACCATGGTCCAGGAGATTCAGTCTTTGGTGTCTGATGTAAAAATTTAGATGAGAAAACATGCAGTGGTTTATCAGCGACTGTGAGCAGATGACACAGAAGTACACTGCACCGCTGTATGACATCCAGGTACTATCCTGTAATGGAAATGCTCTCCAGGAATAGTACCTATCACCTGAGCCCAGCTGAGTCAAGCCGGTTCCATAGATGGTGCTATTAACAAATATGAAAAGTGCTTCCTACAGTATTGACCTGCACACACCAGTAGCTCTAAGCATCTCTGATTTTATCATCTTTATCAACTGTAATGCAAATTGAAACGTCACTGATGATAAAAACTAATCATTACATTGTTTACAAAGAAAATTTATGTATTCATGTGTTTCTTTCATCACTGGTTTCATCACTTTATTGGCTGTGTTTTCCTTCTACGGGAAATGGCCGTTTCCCATTTTATCCAATTTTGACCTGAAGCTAATGAATTAAAACGGAAATGAATTTTAAACCTAAATAAACATGTCCACCAGACATGAAGATCATTATTATTAAAAGACATGTCCACTAGTCGACACGTCCACTCCTGTAGCACAAGTCGACTTAAATTAAGTGGAGTCGACAAGTTGCATGTTATACACTCTCTCTCTTCTCTCTCTCTCTCTCTCTCTCTCTCTCTCTCTCTCTCTCTCTCTCTCTCTCTCTCTCTCTCTCTCTCTCTCTCTCAGTGCATAAACACAGTCAGACCTAAACCAGACATGGCTGCTGCAGGTAAGACAGTTGTGTTGGTCTGAAAAAAACAAAAGAGAGTGACAGACACACATCACATGTGTGGAAACGCTTCACCTTTGATGACAAAAAATGCACGGCCATCTGAAGAGCCATCCGTTAGGTCAGGGGTCTGCAACTCCGGTCGTAGAGAGCCACTATCCGGCATGTTTTAGATGTTTCCCTCTTCCATCCGGCACACCTGACGGTCGTTATGAGGCTTCTGTAGAACTTAATGATAGGCTGATCATGTGAATCAGGTGTGTTGGAAGAGAGTTACATCTAAAACATGCAGGACAGTGGCTCTCTAGGACCGGAGTTGCAGACCCCTGTGCTAGCTAATGTCAGTGAGCAGCAGCGCAGTCAACACGCTCTTTTTTCCCCAAACATGATGTGGACAGTGTGGTGTGCGTCTTGGCAGCCGCTGATTTAAATATTTTAGCACTTAATATAAAAAATGAGGACGCATGACAGACGTGTGGACAGTCTAGTTTTAGAGCCGTGGGTTCAGACCAAATGTGGACATATGTTCACCTACTGATGTTGCGCGATTACATTGAACAGAAAAGTCTTTAGCCTTTGTTTTGTTGGGGTTAAAATGCTAATGTTAGTGTCTTGTCAGTGGACATTGTTACATTGCAGTGACTTTAATATAAGTTGCTCATTGCTGGTCAGACGTGTGTCCGTGTTTTTTTTTTTAGTGACAATGTGATGACGCCATAAGTTGACTTGAAAAAAACTTAACTCATTAATGCCCTAGTATGCCTAGTATATCCTCAGGTCTTAGGGTGACCCTCTTAGTTTCCCCAAATAGGACGTAGGTTTCCATCTTTGTCAGTGCGAGTCACGTTCATTTCCAGTTTACTTGACTTCCTTCAGGACAAAATTGGATAAAACAGGAAACGGCCATTATTTGTTTTTTCCATTATTCATTTAAACACATAAAGGAAAACTGAAAAACTGCATCATTATCTGTTTTTTCATTTTGTTTTTGGAAACAAATAATGTAGAAACAAGTTGGGGGTTTTTTGTTGTCTTATTTTTGGTTTTATTTTGAAAAATGAATGATACACAGGTTGTGGGAGATTATACTTTTTGAGTGCAAAAACTGTCATTGGTGATGTTGGCCTTGATGTGTTGATGATTTTATGTGCTTGAAGTAAACTTGAACTGAACTGAATGGAGTTGTAGGGGTAAAAGTCTCCAGGTTTTATTTTTATGAGGTTAGCAGAGGCGTTAAGTCCACTGGCTAAAATAACTTAATACCTTATCAAATATTTAAGAAGCGATGCAAAACTAAGAGTGAACATTGGCTGTTAATTAAACATTAATATGTTAGCGGTGCTATCATGAGAAAATAAGGATATTCATTAATATATCTCATGTTAAAGGAGCTAGCATGACCTTGTACATCGATATTCATTTAACATTCATAGATAAACAGAGCACAGAAGCAGAACATTTTGGTGCCTACAACAAATTAATTATATATATGTAACCTACTGAGACTCTGTAAAGCAGACTTGGAAAAGGCACGATACAACAGTTTTTGCAGATATATTTTTTATTTTATTTATTTATGACGGGAACATCCTTTGCAGTGGACAGCGTTGCATTTTTTTTTTAAGTAAAGCTGTGAAACTCATGTCCACTACAGAAGACAAACATGGAAGACAAATGAAAACAAGAAGATAAATGTAAATTCTCTTTACAATAGGATTACGATTCAATACATTCATTGCTAAAGATCATTGAACGGTAGCTGTGAAAATGTTTGCATAATATTTAAAGTGCTATACTGTCCATTCTGTACTGTTCACACTCCCACTCAAACTATCAGCAGTTTCTAACCAGAACAGTACTTACAGCTAATTATGCAGTGTATGGTTTTAGTACTTATATGAAGATGTACATCACTGCTAACAGCAGCGGGGGAGGAGACCTTGTATTGTATTGTAGCAGGAGATTTAACCCTTTTGGAAAGATTTAAAATGTGGAAAATAATGTAAAAGCTCATGTCAGGATTTGAACCCTGGTTTCTTGCACCTTAGACCAGTGTTTGTAAAACCTTTCTGAGCCAGAAACATTATAAGGCACACTACCAAAGAAAAGTCTGTTTATTAAAAACATGTTTAGATCATGAATGTGACAAATACTGTTAAGAGAGTAGAAAGGAAGGAAGAAAGAAAGAAAGAAAGAAAGAGAAAGAAAGAAAGAAAGAAAGAAAGAAAGAAAGAAAGAAAGAAAGAAAGAAAGAAAGAAAGAAAGAAAGAAAGAAAGAAAGAAAATAGGAAAGAAAGAAAGAAAGAAAGAAAGAAAGAAAGAAAGAAAGAAAGAAAGAAAGAAAGAAAGAAAGAAAGAAAGAAAGAAAGAAAGAAAGAAAGAAAGAAAGAAAGAAAGAAAGAAAGAAAGAAAGAAAGAAAGAAAGAAATCACGCTGCTCACTTACAGTACCAATAAGGTAAAACTATATATTTACTCACAGCACACTGGTTGGGGAACACCGTCATAGACCATGGTGGTACTTACAGTGCTATCCACCCACATGTATACTGAACACCATTAAATATGCATGGGTCAGAATAATATGTATATTTGTAGGTAGTGGTCCATTGTTTATTATGGGGGTTACATTCTAAATATAACCCCAGTACTGTAGGTGAATTCCCTGAATAAATCAGCTTTATTTTATTTTTAATCATTAAATTATTACTAAATTTTTTAATACATTTTTTAAATGATTTTATTTATTTATTAATTGATTTTCTATATGTTTTAAGGCTGTAAATACCCCTCACCACACATCTTATACATTTTTCATAAACACGCATGAACATTTTCTCACATTTCTCTCTTGTTTAAACACTGTCAAAGTTCAAACCTTTGTAGATTAAAATATAACTAGTGAACAGTGAGATTATTTTCTACGAATGTGTTGTGGCACTGGGTGAAATGAGTTGAAAAGAACAGAAAGAAAGACTAATTTGTTGGGGTTGTTTTGGAGTATATACAGTTGGTAAGTGTGTTACTCATCTTGGGCGCAACATGTACAAAATAAACACCTGAGCAAATGATATTCTGGAAATTATACCACATGTATGGACCGTGTGTTTTTCATGGTGTTAAATATACTTTGAAGTGCAAATGTATGCATCTAAAGGTTCTCCTATCCCTTGTGCTGAGGTGTGTGTGTGTGTGTGTGTGTGTGTGTGTGTGTATTGCTATCTTTATGGGGACATTGGCACTCACACCATGTAGACTAAAATTCAAGTCCCCACAAGGGTTAAATATAAATGTAGGTCCCCACTGGTAAAATATAAATCTGTATGAAGTATGCAAATTAATACAAATATTTTTTTTTTGGGGGGGGGGGGGGGGGGGTTGAAGTCCCCATAAAGCATGGGGGAAACAGGTGAATAGTGAAACATGTATTTTTAAAAGGTTTGAAGATGTGTTTACTTTTTTATTATATATATATAATTTTCCTCTCGCCCCACGTGGGCGGTGTCTCCTTCAGACTCAGGTCCTCTACCAGAGGCCTGGGAGCCTGAGGGTTCTGCGCAGGATCTTAGCTGTTCCTAGCAATGCACTCTTTTGTACAGAGATCTCTGATGTTGTTCCTGGTATCTGCTGGAGCCATTCTCCCAGCTTGGGGGTCACTGCCCCTAATGCTCCGATCACTACTGGTACTACCGTTCCCTTCACACTCCACATTTTCTCTAACTCCTCTTTCAGCCCTTGGTATTTCTCAAGCTTCTCAAGTTCTTTCTTTCTGATGTTGCTATCACTGGGGACTGCTACATCTATCACCACCACTGTCTTTTCATGTTTATCCACCACCACTATGTCAGGCTGATTGGCCATCACCATCTTGTCAGTCTGGATCTGGAAGTCCCACAGGATCTTGGCCTGTTTGTTCTCTGTCACCTTTGGGGGGTTCTCCCATCTTGACCCTGGGACCTCCAGTCCATACTCTTTACAGATGTTCCTGTACAGTATGCCCGCTACCTGGTTATGCCTCTCCATGTATGCCTTGCCTGCCAGCATCTTACACCCTGCTGTGATGTGCTGGACTGTTTCAGGGGCTTCTCTACACAGTCTACACCTGGGGTCCTTTCTGATGTGGTAGACCCCGGCCTCTATTGCTCTGGTGTTCAGGGCTTGTTCTTGTGCAGCCATGAGTAGTGCGTCTGTGCTGTCCTTTAGTCCAGCCTTTTCCAGCCACTGGTATGTCTTTTCCATATCAGCCACTTCCTCAATTTGTCGATGGTACACGCCATGCAAGGGTTTGTCCCTCCATGATAGCCCCTCTGGTTCCTCGACCTTACTGGGCTTTTGTTGCCTGAGACATTCACTTAGCAGTTGGTCATTGGGGGCCATTTTCTTGATGTATTCCTGGAGGTTCGCCGTTTCCTCCTGGACAGTAGTTCTGACACTTACTAGTCCTCGGCCCCCTTCCTTTCGCTTAGTGTACAGCCTCAGGACACTGGACTTGGGGTGGAACCCTCCATGCATGGTAAGGAGTTTCCTTGTCTTGATATCAGTGGCTTGTATCTCTTCCAGTGGCCAGGATATTATCCCAGCTGGGTATCTGATTACTGGCAGGGCATAGGTGTTAATGGTCTGGATCTTATTTTTGCCATTCAGCTGACTTTTCAGGACCTGTCTTATCCTCTGTAGGTATTTGGCTGTGGCTGACTTCCGAGCTGCCTCCTCATGATTACCATTTGTCTGTGGGATCCCTAGGTATTTGTAACTTTCCTGCACATCTGTGATATTCCCTTCAGGTAATATACTGCCTATATTATACTGTATATACTATACTATATATATATATATATATATATATATATATATATATATATATATATATATATATATATATATATATATACGTATATATATATATATATATATATATATATATATACAGTATAATAAAAAAAAGAAAGGAAAAGAAACACAGGGTGCCCCCAGCTAAGGTTCAAAGTTGTGTGTAAAAGGGACATGAAGGCCTTGACACAGACTCCTGGGAAGACCTGTCATCAAACTGCTCAGACTGCAGAAGGACAAAGCACACACAGCTCCAGGCCGGTGAGGAAAAACTGACCACAGCAGCAGCAGCAGAAAAGCGAGCACACAGGAAGAACTACTCAGCCAGCGGACAGACACACAGACGCACAGACACACAGACACACAGACGCACAGACACACAGATGCACACACACACAGACACACCAGTAACATACACATGTGACACTTGTGGCAGGGACCACCTCTCCTGCAACAGCCTTTTCAGTCACAGAAGGCAGTCCTCAAGCCAAGCACAAAAGGATGGTTGATTTTTACACACACACACACACACACACACACACACACACACATATATATATATATATATATATATTTATTTATTTATTTATTTATTTATTTATACACGTGTTTACACTCACAACCCAATGGCTATGTTACCTACAAGTGACATAAAACGTGTGTGTGTCTTATTTATATTTAAAAATACAAAAGCACTCTTAGAGCGCAAACCTCTGTCAAGGCAGACCCTCCCCCATATGTCTAATAGTTACCAAGATAACTCAAACAGTTATGATGTGTTAGGGGTGTCACAAGGAACAAATTACTACATTTTGGTGATGATCCAGAAGAGATCCTGGATTCTGCATCACTTTAAAATTTTACATTGCAGTAAATGGAGAATACATTTCAAAGTGATCCAGAATCCAGGATCTCTTCCTGATCACCACCAAAATGTAATCGGTCATTACATTTTCATCAAGATCTGTCCATGACTTTGTAATTATCTTGGTAACTAACAGACAAACAGACAGACAGACAAACTCTGGCATGTATATGGATGTATATGATACAGTCTGAACAGCTGAACTGCATGGACTGAGGTCACATATCATTGAACACAGCCAGTGATTAAAGTGAATCACACAATTTTCAAACATGATGTTTCTCCTTTTAAATGATTTGTAATGGAATGGATTTCAATACCATAACTGAAGATGACCTCATTATCCCATAAAGACCCAGCACTACTTTTGTGCAAAAGCTGAAATGAAACTTTCTAAAACCTTTATTTCTAACCTTTCTTAAGCAGTTCATCAGCATTGATCTTATTTAATTTGCATTTTATCAGGACAAATCATATTTAATTAACTGAACATGTCCTCATAAAAGGTCAGATTAAAGTTGTGGGTTGTTAGATCAGAAACAGAAAATAAAAAGTGACTTTTTCAGTCAAATCTATCATTAATTCATTTCCATCCACTGCCATTGATCCAACTCCATGTGTTTACCTGTGAATTAATGTTGTAGAAGATTATGGTGTTTCCACGGTAACTATGGAGCCTCCGAACATCCAAATGAGTCATATTTAATGACCATGAAAAGAGGACAAACTGTATTTTACACCATGTATTAGTAGGATGAGTGGATGAACAGGTTTAGCAAGGGATAATGCATGGAACACGAGTTACTATCGAAAAATATTCGATATTTTTCGATAGTAACTCGTGTTCCATGTATTATCCCGCTTATTCTACGGGTTATTGCAGTTTATTACTGTCTCTACTCTAACAGACTAGTGTTGTGAAATAGGCGGGGCAGACAGAAGGGGGGTGCAGAGAGTTTTAGGCGGAGAAAAGAAATAGACGGATGTACACAGTCAGGTCGGCGACCGGAGCAGGTGTTGTCCCGTTCCTGCAAATAAATACTGAAAACGAAGCTCACTGAAACCGCTCCTTGTTTTATAAAAACCAGCATAGAGGAGTTAACTGAGGGGTTAAATACTGGAGATTCTGTACGAGGTGAAGACGGCAATTTCCCCTGATTTCCTGACTACGGTAAGGATAACATCAGCATAGGTTAACATTGGATAAGATAGCAGTTACAACAAAGCTAATATTTACTTTAAAAGTGGCCGAACTACCTGCGGAGTGATATGGTGCAGTGAATCTGAAGTGACAAAACCCGTTGCCATGGGCAGTGGGCGTTAACGGCGCAGCGGGCGGTTATAAAAAAAAAAAAAATCCGCCCAGTGACGTCACTCAAAGTGAACGGGACGTTCTAGAGGGCTGTAGAATAAAACAGTTTAAATCAGTAGATGCTTTATGTTTGGGTCTTTATGGGTTCAAAACTGATGATTCCAAATGTGGTGACATTAGTAAGATTACAATATTCATTTTATTAGTGTATGATACAGGAAAAAAAAAAGTTTTATGTGATTTGTAGCGTGTATAATGTTCATTTTGCTTCACTTTAGCCCCTGAAACCCTAACCCTGCCCCCCCTCCCCCAAATGGATGCACATGCTCTTTCCACCTCTACAGACGGTAATTAGAATAAATACTGGTTTCTGGTTGATGAACTTCATTGATCTTTCCAAAATACAGATCAATAAACAACTATTACCACACTGTCCTTCTGTCTTCAGTCAAATGCCAATAATGTGTTTGTCACATGACACATAAAAAAACTAATGACCAAAAAAAAAAAAAAAAAAACCCTGTTATGAGCAGCAGAATCACAGTGAAAGTCCAAATGGCGCCTGTGGGAGAAACAATGCACTTCTTTTCATCATTAGTGTGTTGTGACTTGGATTCCAGGCGGCTGTGGTGGAGGGGGTGGGGATGGATTGGTGTGGAGGTGTGTGTGTGTGTGTGTGTGTGTGTGTGTGTGTGGGGGGGGGGGGGGGTCACCTCAGAGCCAACCTAGGAGACGATTAACTCCTGCTGTGGAGGACTTGTTCTGAATGTGTGTGTTTTGATGTTGGCTGCCAGCGTACTATCCGCTGTCTTTTCCTATCTCCCTCCACTACAAAGCACCGCATCATGAGGCAGAAAACATTCTTCTGATCCGAGGCTGTGTGGCGTCAGGCCGGGAGCGCCAATCACCACTTCCACAGAGTGTGTCTCTGCTGTATGTACTATATATAATTACAGCCTCACATCACTGAGCCCTTTCCTGCACCCTTCCCCTGAAGAGCTGCTGTTTACTGACTCTAGGGTAGGATGGGTTTGGAGCTGTGGGTGTATGTGGGTGTTTGTGGGTGAGTGGGGGTCTTGCTAATGATCATAGCCCCCCCCCACACACACACACACACATGTTTTACAGTTCACTGAGCACTGTCCACTGCTCCTTCAGGACTAGTGTTTGGATGGAAATGTCATTTTTAATTTCGCCCAACATTGGTTTGGAGAGATTATTGTAATCACTGTGTGTGTGTGTGTGTGTGTGTGTGTGTGTGTGTGTGTGTGTGTGTGTGTGTCTGCAGAGTCATATCATGTTATAACTCAATCAATACTTGAGATATCACTATTTAATTACATGGGCATATACTAGGTGTGATTTGCCGGGGGGACAATAACACCATTATTGTCTCGTTAGGGTCCACTGATTTTGCTGCCCATGCGCTTGAGCACCGCGGGTCGGGGATCCCACCTCAGCTGGCGCACACCTGCCATCACTTTCATTGCACCGTGGGGTTTCTGGGAGACCCTCTGCATTAGAATCATGTGTTTTAAGATGGGTCGGGTGGGTTGCCGACATTGCAGCTGAACCCTGGCATCTGTTGTATGTGGGTCTGGTGATGCGACAGGGTTGGAGCGCAGGAGGAAAAGGGGTCCTGACTCCCGTCCCTACCGAGGGTTCGCATCCGGAGGAGGCACAGCGATACGGCCCCGGTAAGTTGCGAAGTCTGGGCAGAGGGCGCTGTAAAGCTCGCCACAGGACCACCCTGAGACCGTAGCCTGTCACGGCACACCGCCCGACGGGGTCACAAACCAGACCCCGGGGTTAGGGTTAGGGTTAGGGCTGACCCCCCCCCAGCACTGAGCAACTGACCCAGACCTGGTGAAGTTTCTGTGGGAACCTCCCCTCCGTTTTTTGACAAATCACACCCTGGGCATATACATATAGCTAATGTGCATCAGATGCAATGATCAATTTGAGTCAAGGTCAAGGGTCAAGGTCACAATTAACTAAAAGGTCAAAATCACATTATGAGTCATACCTCAAGAACAGAGCGTCACAGAACTTTCAGATGTGGAATGAAGATTTCTACAATTCTCATGATTGGTGTTATCACCTACAACCAATAGTTTTTGAGATCGCTGGAGGTCAAAGGTGACATGTCGCAAAATTGACTTATATCTTAATCAATACTGGATATATTATCATAATATTACATGCACTGGTGCATATATATATTTATTAAGACCCTCCATCCTTATACTTTCTACATAAACCATATTTTTATAGAACAGTTTGTGAATCTGTGAATATTTGGACATTCACTGCGACACCTTTGGGGCGTCTACTACTGTTTGCTTTTTAATTAAAAACAACCCTTACAAGATTCTTACAGTCAACAAATGTCTTTCCATTAGTTCTGCAGTGTGACGTCGTGTTTCCAATATGCAGCCGCCTGCCACCAAAACTCCAAAAATGCATCAATTAGTCCTCAGATGACAAATTGGACATAAACATTTCATGGCCCAGTGCAGCAGAGTCATAAATATTCAATGCTCATATTCAGGACAAAGTTGACTTCAGCTTTTTTTCTCCAGCAAAAATATAATTCACCAACAAACACAAAAACAGAGTCGCTTTAAAAGGTTTGGAAGTCAAATGACACATTTATGCAAAATTGCTTTCCTTGTGAGAGTGGAAGCACTTTTTGATTTTGTTTTGTTTTGTAATTTGGTTTAAGATTGATTGGATGAATTGCTTTTTGTAATGCGGCGTACACACACAAATATTCTTCTTCTTCTGTGGTTGTTGGTTCGCTGCAGGGCCAAGATGTCAGCAGCTCTAATTACTTCTGTGCAAAGCGTTTGACGAGCTTAACAAATTAGAGGGAACTCCTCTGATAATCTGTTGATAAGCTTCCACAGGCGTAGTGTTAATGTAATGATGACGCTTTAAAGGAGCCTCCATATCAAACCTCTGAATTTAAAGCGCTGATAAATCTCATCACAGGTTACGTCCACACTTCAATCACTCCGGCTACAGCCTTGAAACTGAAGCAGCGATTCTAGTCGAGGACCTGTGAGATGAGATGTGCGGCTGATGTAAAAGAAATTTAATCAAATGGGACCCCGTGGATTTGTGTTCCATCATTACTGCAGGTTTGACATTATTACTAATGATTACTGACGGTGGGAATCCAATATGTGCAGCAGGGTTTCATTTCTCAGCTCAGACTTCGAGGTCGAGCCGTCGATGGCACTAAGAAAACTTACATAAGGGTTTTCGTGTTTGTTGATTGGAAGCTCCAAAGACGAGTTCAGGATACACTTGGTCTGAGTTTAATAATTAATTCAGGTCACATGGAAAATATAAAAGCCAGCGCTGGTCCCACAGGGCTCCGAGTGATAATATTTTCTTGGGTGACCCCACATCCAACAAATGGGTTGGACTGGAGAGAGAGCGAGAAAGACAGAGAGAGAGGCAACAATGAAAGTAAAAAAAAACGAGGATGATTGCATGGTCTGTGTAGGTGCAAACATTCCCGGAAGTGGTTGGTGAGTTATACGAAAATAACAGGAAACCCACTATAATCTCTAAATAACATCAAATAAAGGCTTTGATTTGTATTTTTTTCTGTTTATGCTAATTGTTTGAACTCTGCTAACTGTACGAAACCTGCATATTCGACAGCAATATAATCGTAATATTTCTGTTGATTTTTTTTATTATTTAAAGCCGAGTGAGGCAGACTGACAGATGACGGTGATTTCCCACTTACACAATGACTGTGTTCTAATATATTAATTTATTGCAGATAAATGGAAATATATCACTATTTCTAACCTCTTCATCCTTATAAATTGTATTAATGAAAAATAAAAGTATGCAGATACACTTGGTTTGTGTTCTGTCAATTAGGTTCTGCTCTCTTCCACTCCATTAAACAGCTGATAACAGCTGCAATCACAACCCCTGCACATTCATCTTGCTCATTAATCTTGCAGAATTAACAGTTATTCACCTGTTGCACAGGTTATCATTATCCAGTATGCTAGCCTAAACTTTTACCTATTAACATTCTCTATATCCTATAATCTAGACGGACAAAAGACGTTAATGTAATTAATCATTCCTGTCAATTTAATTCTGATGCTTTACCAAGATGAAAATTACATTTTTTAAACATTTTACCTGGAATAAGTGTTGCTCCGTACATGCTCTCTATTGAAATACATTGAGCAACAGTTAGCTTTTCTAACATCCAGGAAATTTTGAGAGGCTCCATGTTCCGCCATTGCTGTGAAAAACCTGAACCATGTCAGTAAACGGAACCGTCGCCACTCTCTCTCTCTCTCTCTCTCCAGGTCTCGAGGTTGAGCTTTGCAACATCATCTGACTGTGTCTTCTAATTGGACCTTCACCTATAAATAGGTTTCCTGTTTACAAACATTCGGAGATGCGCCTGCAGCCAAGTGGCAAGAGATGCTAAGTGGGTTAGCATTACTAGTCCTACTGGAGCTGTGTATGAATATAACCTGAGTGCAATTTATCAAAAAAAAACAGAGAAAAAAGCTTGTGTTGGATGCTCTCACTCTCATTCCTACATTAATAACATAAAGGTTCAAATCACTACATGAACTTTTTCAAATCAATAGTTTGTTTTCAGTTTTTCCACTGACTTTATCTGCCAGAGTGTGACGGTGTTGACGACCCAGGACCAGGTTCAGCTCTCTTTGAGCACAAAAACTGTTCAGAGAGGGGTACTGAGAGTCAAGCCAGTGAGTCACGTGGGGTGGTTTGCCGCCCTGTCCCTTTGCTCCACCAGGGGGAGCAGGTGGCTCGTGGGTCTGGCTGTGAGTGTTACAGCCCCCACCGCCTCAACTTCGCTGCATGTGAAGTTCCACTTTCAAGCATTTTGTGTTCACGCTGTCAGAAAGACTCAGAATACTGCAGGATGTCCAAAACCAGAGGGGGGGGGGGGGGGGGGGGTGACCCCATCCCCCCCAGCAAATTGCACCCAGTATAGTGACAATATTTTCTGATAGTTATTGTACAAAGAATTCTGGACTGCCTGTTGCAATAGTCGTCATCAAAGGTTTAAAGGCAGAAGACAAATTTCAGTATGTGGTGCACGTACATGACAAAATAAAGATTCTTTTTCTACTAAACGTGCAGCAGAAGATATAATTTGAGTGTCAGGTGATATTTTCTAATTATGTTAATAAAAAAGGGACAGCCATTAAAATATGAACCCTGCTTTTTTTTGGAGTAAAACAAACCTGAAAGAAGAAAAACTCAAGTTGAGTAGGATTATTCCACTAAATGTTGTGAAACTGAGGGAAAAACAATTTAACAAAGAAACAATAAAGCAACTGTAAGTCTTAATAAGCTTGTTTTGATCATGGTTTTGACATTCAGTCATTGTGTGCAGCAGCCATGTGTGTTGACCATGTTGTCCACGCACTGTGTTCTGTTAATTAGCACCACAGAGGAAGTAAAAAGGACAAACACTACAAGGGCTCAAGAGAAATGTTAGGTACACTTAGCCTGGAGCCAATTATTCCTGCCATTAAACTGTACAGGTCACAAATTCAGTAAAAAAAAAAAAAAAAAAAAAAAAAATCTCATCGAGGGAGCTGGATGTATGTATGCATCAGGACAGTGGTGACACGGTTTATATAACACTGCCCCCATCTGGTCATTTTAAGAGGCTTGAAAAACTATCATTCACTGTGAGTCTCTGTTAAATATTAAAATCACTTTGTCCTGCAGATAGAGGAGCAGACTGGCAGCAAATCAAACCCTTTTACACACAATGATAACACTGTTTACAAATGTAAATCACAGGTTATTAGGTTTAATTCTGGGCAGATTGTTCATTTATACAGTGTCATTTGCAGAAAAATCTGTATCAAAAAAGAGAAATATTTTGTACCATTACTACATGTCGGAAATATAATTTGACAAATACTTTACAATTAAAATATGTCAGCATTACAGTAGATGTACAATATAAATTCAATCAAATCTACACAATTTGCAGCCAACTAATTGACCTGCGTTATATAAAGTACCATAAAAGAGCCAGGAAATTAAAGGTATGTACACTTTTCCAGCTTCAATTATTCATTTAACATACTGGAGAATTAGAGTTACAATTTTCTATACACCCAGTTAAGGAACATAAGGTGCCTTATTACAAAAAAAAATAATAATAATATAATAATCTATTGATATGTGCTCCATGAGAATCAGTTCAAAGATCATCAACATACAGTAAAATGCACATGTTTAGGATAATCAGTGCTCCTCATATGGAGCTCATTTACTGCCAAAACTTACACAAAACATGTCGATTAGCTCCAAACACGAAGTCGACGAGCTGCTTAGATACTGTCGAAAAATATCTGCTGTAATTCATCCTCCACAGCAGTAGGTGGCGACATGGGTCAATTAAAGAGCACAAAATTATGCTGGATGTTTCTGAGGAAATCATCACAGTAAAACCCTTTGTTGCGCAAAATACTTTTATACTCCGACACATGCTTGATACCCTTCCATGGCACCGACTGAAATCTTTCGAAACGTTTTTTGAGTCCAATATTCACTAAGGTGTAAATCTCCCAGGTGTCAGTGGATACACATCAGTTTTATTATTATTACTATGATATTATTTTAACAGCCCGCTTCAAGTATTATACATAGGTGTTGAATATCAAGGAAGGAAGCCAAAAAATAAATCATTTAACTGCATTTTTAAATTACACTATTAGTGAATTGCGGGGCGTTTATAAAACACGTTTCTTAAGTTTTGGCAGGAAATTTCCTCCATATATTCTATACACAGAGCTTTACTGCTGATTCAGAGACTTTCAGATTAAAAAATACACTCTTCTGTACCAATCTTTTTCACATTGAGTCTTAAATCTAAGTGTGTATTAGTAAGGCCGGTGCAACATAGCACCTTCGTGAAGATGTGTAAGTACCAAATGTGCGCATATAAACAGGTTTTCTGGTACAAAAAAAAACCAAACAAAAAAAAAAAGAAGTTGGGTTTCCATATGAGCGTAGTGGTACCGATAACAGCGCTAACTGTTAGATTCTTCCTGTCCTGTGAAGGAAGCGAGTGGTTAAAGTGAAGGCAGGTAAAGGCATGGTGATAGCACACCTCCCCCCCACCCCCTTCCTTCTGTAGGGACATAGTTCAGTTCAAGCGAAGTGTTTCTCAGCTACACAGCCCTCCAGTGTGGTTGGTGGTGGCGGGGAGGGGGATTCCTCCGTCTTTTAGTGTTGGCACAGGGCACGTCCGACACCGAATTCACCTAGATTTCTGAAAAAAAAAAAAAAAAAAAACACCAGCGACTGAACAGTTTTCTGAGGCTTCGTCAGCTTTCAGCGGCGTCTTTAGTTGTATTTAGTGATCAGGCAGTCGATGAAACGGTCCAGCGGGCCACGTATTCAGTTCGCAGCGGGAGGAAGAGCTCGTCCCTCGTCCGTTTGTGTCGTTCGTCACGGTCTAAGTGCTTTTCTCGACAGCTAAGGCCGATGGAACCTGGAGGAAGGAGAAGGAAAAAACAAGGTCAGGAGGTCGAACGCGTCTTTGGGCAGAAAACAGGATATTTAAGCGCCTTCAAAAGAGGAAACAGTGAATAAAGAAGTGATGCGCATGCTGAATAAACTCTGAGAACAGTCAAGGAGCAGAACGCTCAATGTGAATTATTGATGCAGCCGTATACGGTGCTGAGCCTGACCGGGTATAGATCCTGCTTTCTTCGTGCACCTCCATCTCTGAACTCTTGAATTCGTTGAGCTCCTTGCGAATGGCAGCCTGAAACGAGACATGAAAGAAAAATGGCGCTTCAGCAGGACTGACTTTATCCGTTTACAGTCAAGCACAAAAGAAGAAAGGGAAGCGTGTGATCAAAGCTACATGTGTGGATGATGTCTGACTGGGAATGTTCAGGACAAACTCTGCACAGCATCTGTTCACTCTGGAGGACAAATTAAACACCGGCTTCACTTTGTACCAACTGTGACTCGTGATCAGGGACATTAAAGTGAATGACAGACAAAAACTAGCACAGACGTGAACGAACACTGAACTCTTCAACATTAAGACTCGAATGAAATAAGACTGCTGTACAGTATATGATATGAGGAATAATGGATGTACTAATAATAGAAAACCTAACAAATCTTCTGTAAAAGGACTCCAATATCTATGAGGAAAGAACCATGATGGGCACAGACTACCTGCAGGTTAGAGGAAACCACACCTTTAGATTTTATAACGGATTTGTCAAGGTGTCGATGAAATTTAAGCCCTTACATTCATAAAACTACAATAATAGTTACTGCTTTGATCCAGTCTTAACCATGTTTCAACCAGGGTGCTTGCTCTTTATCCAAATAACAACCTCCACCCCCCACCCCCCCCGAAATTAACATTCTCTGGAAAAAAAAGATTAGAGCATTAAAAGTAATCATAAATAAGTATTCAGAGAATGCCTAATCTCGCCCCCATTTTGTGCCAATCTCAAGTTTCTATGACAACCTGTTCTTCAATTAGAGCCGATAATGTGATGTTGACCTTTTGACTAAATGCGACCTTGACCTTTGACCTTTTGCAATATTGATAATGTCATTACACACACACATCTATATATATATATATATATATATATATATATATATATACCGTATATATATGTGAGTGCTTGTAATATTATAATATATCCAGTATTAATTAAGTTATAGCGTGATATGTCTATGCTTGACACACACACACACACACAGTTAATTTTGCCACATCTAACCTTTGACCTCCAGAGATCTCAAAAACAACTGGTGGTAGGTGATAACACCAATTATGAGAATTGCAGAAATCTTCATTCCGCATCGTTTGGTACATTCACACCTATGGCCAATTTAGATTAACCAATTAACCTATCAGTGCATGTCTTTGGATGGTGGAGGAAACCCGCACAAACATGAGAAGAAGATGCAAACTCCACACAGAAAGGTCTGGTGTTGGAATCAATCCAAAGTCCTTCTTGCTGTGAGGCATCAGCGCTAACCACTGCACCACCATGCTTCCACCTGAAGACTTATATTTAAAGGTTTTATTTTTATATGCAGTATTTACCAAACCAGAATAGAATAGTGTTTTGTTAAATGTCTTACTCTGACCTTTTGGTATTATTAAATCCTCTATGTAATTTTCACATTGTTATTTGTGAATAAAATAACAAAATATGTGATTATGTTTGTATGTGAAGGTCTGCAGTGGCAGCATCACCAGGTTCTTGGACAGAATTATGTAACTGATTGCAGCAGCAGCTTCCGATTTTGTTGTAGTTGTACAATGACAATAAAGACATTCTATTCTACTAGTACAATATTTTGTCTAAAATTATAAATAATTGAGTCAGCATATAAACAATTGACTCATTTTAACATTGTTAAGGAACATTGTTCTTCATAGATGAAATTGGCATTAATTTACATGAACATGAAATATCACAATATTATTATTGCAATGACATAGCCATATCTCAAGTTTTGCCAATATCATGCAACCCAAGTGATTAATAGAAATTGATCCATAGTAACCCTGTGATTAATCTGATTAAAATTATAATAATTTGACAGCACTAGTTTATTTAATCATGATATCATCTCTTTTTCATCAGAAAGTTGCAGAATAATGTGCCTTTTGTGTACCAGTTTACTGCAGTGATGCTTCCCAATTCATATGGTCTATACTGTAGCTCTATTTTCATTGTGTACAGAAATAAACTTTGCACAGTATGGGTTCTTAAGTAACCTTTTATATTTCAGGTTATACACTATCATTCTACATTTTGCAGGAATTCAAAACTTAAACGAAATAGAAACCATTTAGACACATCTAAGAAGTAGCGACCTGAACTGAAGCCGAACTGACCTGTATAACGGTAATAAATACTGACATGTCAAAACTGTGACACCCTGAAACACAGGATTTGCTTCAGTGGATCAGATAATTCATTGTGTGAAACTCCACAGGGTTAGACGGCGCTTGCATTGCATTTCTGGGATTCTTCCTGGAAACTGAACCTGCTTGGAATGCAAATCCTCTGTGGGTTGACCGAAGTGAAAGACGGTTTTAGGTTCTGTTTTGCTAAGATGCTCTAAGCCATAGGAGCCCCACCGCTGTGAAGGCAGGTGTGTGTTTAGCTTTACCTTGTCAGCAGGAGTGAGCTTGGTCCACGGTTTATCTGCTCTGCGGTCGTAGTCGTGGGCGTGGGTGCACTCGACGTACTCGTGGAAGCGCAGGATTTTCCTGGCCTGGAGTTCAGCCACCGTGGGTCTCTGGGACAGCTGGGGAGACAGAAAAACAACCAATGAGCAAATCCTGATTCATGCTGTTAATGATAATCCTGATGCAGGTGTTCGTGTTGAGAGTAATGATTCTCCAGCAGAGTGTGTGAAGGCAGCGTAGTTGCATCCTGACCTTTCGCGTGAGCCTCCGTTTGATCTCGCATCGCTCTAATCGTCGGTCCGCTTCATTCTTGGCTGCGGAGAAAACACACATTCCATGAGAAGGAGAAACACTGAGGCCAGTCACAGGCCCGCTTCACCTGAGCCGCTGTCGCAACACTGGGCTTTAATCAGTGCGTGCCTCTTACACAATGTGCTGCTTTATAGTAGCACGGTTGCAGGGCGGCGCCCGGGGCCGAGTCACCCGAGGACGACCAAGGGAATAATAATAAAAAAAAAAAAAAAAAGGATCAAAAAGCGTTGACAGATTCTGAGATGTTTTATGTGGATATGTGGTTCTGGAATCTGACTTGACAACACATTGACGGCAAAGTCATGTTCCACCAAAGGAGGCTGGTTATCTGTACACTCAGTCACCGCACGAGGGCTTTGGTTTGTACAAACAGAATCAGACAAAGTAAGAAACACATGCTGCAGATGTTACAGGTGTGACTTAAATAGAACTTCCCAACTGCCACACAAGACCTATTAGAGCATAGGTGTCAAACTCCAGCCCTCGAGGGCCGGTGTCCTACATGTTTTAGATATTTCCCTCTTCCACATGATTCAGTTAAGCCTTTAACTCCTGAAACATTGGCAGTTCCACAGCAACAAAATTAACAAAAATGAATGAGATAATATATATATATATATATATATATATATATATATATATATATAATGATAAAAATGTATCTAAACTAACAAAATAATTCGTAACATGAAGAAAGTAAGACAGACAAATAATAAAATAAAAAGCAAAATGTCAAAAAATAAACAATGGGCAACAAAATGAACAAAAACTAATACATATTGTCTACATGGAAAGGCACATTTCATGTTTTTCTGCAATTATTTTTACAATTCACTGTATTTCCAAAGATATACCCTATCCACCTAAGAAACCAGCACATGGCAGATTCAAGGCTGGAGGCGATTCTTCTGAAAATAATTCAAGGCGTCCTGTTTAATGAATAGTTGTTAGAGGGTTATATTTGACCTACATAGTTATTTGAATGATTCTATACAATATCCTTGTGCATATATTCAATTAATAATAAATAAAGGGGGGAAAAAAATCACTGTATATACCACTATACAATACCAATTTACAAATATAATTTCATTGAATTAATAATAATAATAATAATAATAATAATAATAATAATAATAATAATAATAATAATAATAATAATAATAATAATAGATTGCATTTGTAACGCACTTTATATTTGAAACAAATCTCAAAGTGCTACAGGTGGGTAAAAAGCTAAAACAAGCATGGCTAAAAACATAGCGAGAATATAAAAGGACTAAAAAGGCTATTTAAATAATGAACTCAAGAGGGTTAAAAAGCACATAGATAAAAAAAGGCAAGAGGCATACAAAGAAATAAAAACAAAGAAATAAAACAATGATTTAGGCAAATGCCTTGTTAAAAAGGAAGGTCTTTAGTCCCCGTTTAAAAGTCTCGACTGTCTGAGGGGTCTGTCTGTTAAACTTGCGCATAACAATTTGTCTAATGAAAAAATGACAATTTCGCCAAAACTCTTGTTTTTTGATTAAACATTTTTGCACTGGCAAGAGGTGGTTTTCGGGTGTTGTGCAATTGCTGTATCACACAAAATAACAATGGAAAGACCTTTTTCCAGCACTAGAGTAATGCGAGTTAAAAAAAAAAAAAAAAAAAGATTTGCTAAAAAGAAACTCCATTTTGGAATTGAATCACTCAAAGAGCACAGACCTAATAGAAACATAACTTCCACTGTCTTTTGCGAAGGTAATAATGAATACATATGTACATCAACATGATATTTACGTTCGATGCCATATTTATAGGATGATTTTTTGGCCAAATCTTATGGCAACAAATCTTCGCATTTGTGATTTAATGGAAAAACCGATATTATGCACTTCTGTTTTTTGACATTTAGTAAATATTGGTAAAGTTTTGTACTGATGAATACTTGTTTATGATTAAAAACCAAACTCACAGGATTAAATTACTATACTTGTCTTGGCTTATCAAGATCACAAAAACAGACATTTAATATATTTGTTTCATTGGTTTTTTTTGTTTCTTCTTTTATTTGCTGAATAATACTGATTAAAATGTGGCCCTCCTCAGCTTATGTAAACCTGTTGAACCACATCCATGACAGTAGTCTCTCAGCTCCATATTTGGTCTCAGATTGTTTATTCTCCTGTTGACAGTTACCCTCAGTCTGTGTCACATGAGGTTTGTTTCTATCTATCAGAACTTCGGGGCCATTTTACAGGAACGTCACCACATGTGTGTTTCCACTGACAAGGCCGTTCTGACAGGGCCGACTTTTGAAAACTTACAGGAACTAGCGGAGTTCCTCCTTAAGGGTAGGTACTTGAGAGCAGCTCGGTAGAGTCACTGGTCAGAAGTTGCGCAGATGGGTTGTTACAAATGACATCATCAGATCATGACAAACAACTTACGAGTAGTTGCTGGGGGAAATTTACCACATGACGAAGCAGAACAACAGCAAAAAGAAGAAGATAGAATGGACAAGAAGAGTGTCCATGTATAGTCATGTTGTGATTTCCTCCTCTGCTGCTGCTTTGTTTTGGCGCTTTTGCTAGTGATGTAAGCATAACGATATGATTACATAATCACAAGGTTCTGACAGGGCCATTCTGTATGGAGACACAACACCTGAGAGGATCGGGCTAACTCATGGCCAGGTCAAAGTATGTCCCCCAAAAATGTCCCGGAAGTTCCAATAGTGGAAACAAGCCTATGAAGTTTGCTTCAACCTTCATGATAAGTTTCTTCTTGCATTCATGTGGAAGCAAAGAAAATGTCATCGAAATGACTACAAAGAGTTCAACTTGTGATGCTGTGAAATAAATTCTTGACTTCTAAACTGACAACTTCTTTCTATTATTGTTTTGTTTGACCTTGCTTGATTTTTGCAACAGATTTTAGGTGGTTGCTGATGCACTGTTCACCGCTCATGTTGGAGTTCTGCGAGGCTCACATAATTGTCTATATTATGGTCAAAGTCAAACAAACAAACCACCTGATTTACTCTGTGCTGTGCATATATGAGCTGTAAGCTGCGTGTACAGTGTATGTGGTTTGCTTGTGGTTGTAAAATTACTCAAAAACGACTGTATGTTAATAAAGTGACTTCCTCACTAATATGATACAAAATGGTTCCATCTGCAGGGCAGTTAGGGATGATCAATAAGCCCGAGGCGAGAGGAAAAACGCACACGCCGTCACTGATGAATGACTAATGCCGACTATTGATTTGAACAGCGATGAGCAAAATGAAGAGTGGGCTCTGACCTTGTGCTACAACTAAAAAAAAACCAAAAAAAAACCTACACATCTGAATGAAGAGGTAGTGAGAAAGAAGAAGAAAAGTCTCACCTTGAAGGATGTTCCTCTGCTCAAGTTCCTCTGCTGTCGGCCTCTGACTCAGCCGCCTGATGACACAAAATAAGTCAAGCCGATGTGATTTATAAAGGCCAATATCACAAATGTCCCTCAAGGGGCCTCACAAGCTAAACAGTATGCTATTATACTATTCAGTCTATGTTTTAAAAGCAGTGTAATCGTGTTTTAACCCTGAGGGTGGAGACATGGCCACTCAAATGTATGAAAGTACAAATTACTCTTATGCATCATCTCTCTAAGAAGTCAAACTACACAACAGTCTGTGTATCGCAGTCAAATGTCAGGTTTTTGTCAAGGCATACAGATGGTGCAGACATAGTCTTCAGGAGCTGTTTACCGTGTCAGTGTTGTTCCGATCTTATTCCTCACAGCCACCCACTGCTCCCTGCTGTGCCAGCTCATGTTGTCGTGGTTCTCCTGAGCCTCTCTCTCCTCTCTTTCTTGTCTTTCCAGCCTCAGTGCTAATGTGTCTTTCCTCTTCACACGGCTGGCCAACCCACCTGTAGCACAAGAGAGTCATAGATATGAATATGAAGAACCTGATGGATATGCTGGAGCTTCAGTGAGAAGGGGAACATTATCCTAGATGGTATTCAGTACGATGCTACACCGGCTAAAGACTAATGCCGGTCAAGAGGAGTTCAATATGTTATGTGTTCAATACTAGACAAAAGCATGATGAACATCCAGGCTCAATCCTCTGAAGCCTAAAATCAAAAATAAAGATGGAGGATGTAATGCCACTGAACTGTGCTACAGAAAGTGAAGCTAGAACATGACTATTATTTGAGTTACTGTGTTGCTTCTGTGATGAGTCTGACAGAATCTAAGCTGTCTTTGATCAGATTTTTGTCCCTAAAGTTTCAAAAGTGCAACGTACTTGGAGGACCTTCCTCATCTTCATCTTCATCATCATCATCATCATCTCTGTACAGTATGGGTCCGTCAGAGTCTGATTCGGACTCCTCGCTGTCTCCAGGGCCCCCTTCAGGGATTACACTGACTCGGGGGTCTCCTACCAGCCCCCGGCGGCTGCGGGGCTCCAACTCCAGCTGCCTTGGTGGTCTTGGAGGGTGCAGCTTCCGTAGCTCCTCCTCCATGTCAAAGTCATCATCCTCTGGCCTGAAAATGAAGGCAGCTGTGAGAACGCTGAAGAAACTTAAGGCAAGTGTGAAAACAGACTTGTTCATGATGTAGGAAAATAAAATGGAATTGCACCATTACAAGCTTTTAACAAATAATGTTTGTTTCTTCCTACCTTTTTCAAAAAGCTACAACACTGTATGCACCTACAACCACAAATCTAATAAACATTATGTTTTATGAACATATTGTGTTTGAATACAAACAACCCATCGGTTTAAATTATTCATGTGTGGTTCTGTTATGGCAAAGAAGAAAGCAGAGCTAAATAAAAAGAGCTGTTGCAGAGCTAGTATTGACTGTGTTTCTATGACTGTAGACTTTATGGGTCACTCACAGCCTGAGAGGTTCAATGGTGATGGGTAGAGAGTAGCGGGAGCTTCCTCCTGCCTCTGCCATGATATCTAGAGGAGACTCAAACAGCAGAGAGTGAGCCCTCTGGGAGCCATCAGGCTTGGGTTGAACAGGGCCAGGGCTGGCCAGAGCTCTCTGAATCAGGATATGCAGCGGAATGGCTGGAGGCTGGCTGGGTGGCTCCGTGGTGGGGCTGGGGGGATCGTTTTGCGCCGTGGGCACAGGCCCAGCAGAGGAGGAGCTGGCTGGTGGGTTCAGTGACTGCGCCCTGGGAGGAGACGGTGGAATGTGGGACGGTGGTGAAGGCAGAGGCTCAAAAGAGATCTGTTGCGGTGCTGCTGCACTTGTCTTGTCTTCAGTAGGAACAGCAGGGGGCGCCAGAACAGGGGCAGAGGCTGGGTCATTAGTAGGAGACTCCGGTTGGATCTGGCCGGCAACAGAGGGGTCTACAGAGTGGCGCTTGATGACAGGCGTGGTCCTCTTTGGTGGGGTCGGAGGGGAGCGTTTATGTGCTGGCACTACGATGATACCAGGCTGCAAGACTTCAGCTACGGATGAACAACAATCACAATGTTAGTACCTTAGTAAAGAAAAAGGCCCCTTCAGATACTGTATATAGTATGTGAACTACAGTGGAAATACATGATGCACATTCAATCTGTAGAGTGAAGTTTGAGTGTGGAGCTAATTTACAGCCAAAACCTAACAAACCAAAGGTTTTACAAATTATTCACAGAGGGTACCATCTGCAACAAACACAAGCACAACATATGGGTCATACATCATGCTTCATTAACAACTACACCACATTTTTGAAGCACAAACTTAAATTAAACCTGAATAATTACTGAGATTAAAGTGAGGAAAACAAATGGGCAGAGAAGATACTCAGACAATTATTATTACACTGGAGATTGAAGATAGAAATTTACAAGGACACATTCAAGTGCAACCCCCCCCCCCCAACCACATATGATATAGTTATATTAAACTGTCCTTGGTTTTACCATGTTTGTGACAGAACATAAAGTGGGTAAATCATTTGATGTTTAAAATTATTATTATTTGTTATTTGGCAGCATTGATTTTGGCAGAATCTGGGATAAAACAGGTGCTTTGAAATAGACTCCCCTTTAATTAGTTTAAATTAGTAAACACTGTGAAGATTTTGCCCATCTATATTTCTTTACCAACTCCAAGGACATGCTGTAGTTCTGACTGAAGCATGATGTATTAGATCACATGTTGTGTATTTGTGCAACAACTACAACTGCAAAATGCAACATGTAATACATACACTGCAGTAAAAGTTTTGCTTTTATGTTCACTTCTGGCAGAAAAGTAGCTCCACATTAGTGTTGTCAACCAAATAAAATCCCTATAGACAACTACCTGAGTATGAGAAAGGACAACTGGTGAATTGCTCATTCACTGAGTGCCACACACACAACATGAGCAGGTGTCAAACACTTTGCAACTCATCAAGACATTTCATTAAATGTTTCCACATGGACACAGTCTTTAGTAAACATCCACAGGCATTAACACACACACACATTCAATACACTGTTAACATCCATGCAATGTCCTCTTGGCGGTGTTTAGAGTAAGTTAGCGGAGATGAAAGCAGCTCTTTAGGCTGCAGTATCCATGCAGTGCAGTGTTGATGTTAAAATGGAGGTGAGGCATTTCATGTGCTATCGAGGTGGTGAATCTATACCACCGATGAGCACGCTCTACTCGGATGCACTGAAACCTGGCGCCCCTGCGGGTACCTGAGCAGTTCTGGCCAGCCCTGTGGCGCAGATACACAGGAAGAGAGAGGTAGAGGCCCAGCTCACTCTGGCGTCTCCAGCTGGTCCAGTAACAAGGCTGCCTGACTCTAGAGCCCCTGTTCAATGAGGAAGCTGGCAAAAATGAGTGGACAAGTCAGGGACTGGGGACTGTTTACATTCCAAAGCTGGAATGAGAGGAAAACAACATGGTACTTGATGCTTTTTCTTCACTCTATATTTTGGCCAGAGGCAAAGCAGTTGTTTTATGTAGGGACATTTGGAGAACGTAAAAATTCTGGTCTCCTGAGCATATTGTGGTGTTCACTGTTGACACATAGTCCCATTATGATGCTCTGGCTCCCTGCTCATTCCGTACGGCAGAACAGCCTGCTTTATGGGGAAACAACAAACGTATCCTGCTTTGGAGCATGTTTATAGTGTATTCTACCTCACCAATAACACTACTGTTGTGTACAGTTTGTACAAATGCTGATTACATTTGCTAGAGCTGATCGATTAACTTAGTTACTGATTAACATTTAAACATCACTTTCTCTTCGGGTTAAGGTTTCACTGGAAACTGAAAATGAACTGGTTAGACTTGACATGAAAGGTTGACAAGCTCGTGTCTGCATTAGCACATAGCTAAAACACAACCTACAACTGTACAGATGTGACTCAAACAAAAACTTAACCATTAGCTTTTGCTTACAGTGGATTAAACATTTAGGAGATTGTTTCTGCCCAGTTTTTGCAGATGTTGCTTTTAGGTTTTGTACCATTTGAATCTCTATTAAAATGTCCTTCTGGGTTTAAGACTGTAATCAACTGACAGTCCTACAGTTTTTAAATAGAACTTAACACTAAAATTATGCTGGATTCTTTCATTCACTTCTTTGCAATAGAGTAAGAAAGTTTCTTAATGGAAAATGTAGTTGCTGACTCCCTTGAAAATTGTGATGGTTTTTCTCCCATGTTCTGTTATAATGGAAAAATAAAAAAATCAATGGAATAACTATAAAAAAAAAGAACAAATAGCATTTTCATCCCTACTTCTGACTATAAGTGTATAATATCAGCTGTTTTATTCAAGTAATTTTTTTCATGGAACTAGATTTTTTTTTTTAATTGTATATTTTACTCTATTATATGTGTATTAGTCTCCTGTATACTGACAGGTAATCATTAATATAATGCCAGTGGGCCAATAAAACTATACTGCACCACACATCGGTTACAGGAAGTGAACTGCAGTAGCATGTGTAGAAACCTGATCTAACAAATAGTAGTGGAATGTGTCAGTGCCACAGACACTGTGCATTTTTCACAGCGACAGTGCTGGGGTAGGCTGTAAACAAGAGCAGCTGTGGCATGCTGGGACAAAGGATATGAACTACTAAAAGCCAATTGGTTTCTATCTGGTCTCTAGAGAAGTGCTGGCAAAGCATAAATGCTGCAAGGACAAGCCAGTGCATGTCCTCTCCCGAAAGGGAAACTACACTCTAGCAACATATTGGAAACTCCACCATGCAAGCCCCAACATCACTGTAATACTCATGAAATCAAAGGATTACAGCAAACACATCATAATGCTTTAAAGAATGTTTTGTGTAGAGGAAGACAAAGCTAAAGGAAAAACAGCAACTACTAAGAGTCTGTTGACAACTTCGGTTTCACTAAACAACTATTTTATATTGCAGTTAGTGGTGTATTTCAGCATGTAACTAAAATCACCGGCCACAGTTATACACTTTCACCGACTACTCAAGTGTCAGTTTACATCATGACTGTCCAGACTCAGATAATATGTGGAGCAAAGACATTCACTTGTACAAGAAGTTCTCACTGTGCTGTTACATAGGATTCTGGTGAGAAACATATACCTCCAAACTGTGTTGACAGGATAATACAATGTGGACAGAACAGACCTTCAGCAGAACATTATGTCACAATAAAATGACCTTGGATATAAAATATCTTCTTGGGTTGCTTGACGTCTACCAAACTGGGATGACTATGTTCAACAAAACATTGGGATGGACAATCACATCTTCAACGTAACGCAACTCCCCAGAAAAGCTATGTAGAATACAGTAGATGCTGCTTCACACTCCACATTTGTTTCTGTTGTTACATCACTTTGGTGTTTTAACAAATCTAACTGATCAGTTCTGTTTTTGTGATATATTTCAACATCTGTAATGCATTGGACCAAGATTATAATAGTTTTGGATTGGTCATTATAGTTTAGTTTTGTTTAGTTTGGACTTTTGTCTAATTCATTTAGTCTTTAGAGCAGATTTTGTAGTTTGTTTTGTTTAGTTTTATTGTTTATTCCAACATTATTTTCTCTTGCTATCGTATTCATAGAGATCCTATATAGGAATCTGCTGCTTTCTCCCAACCCTAGTCTCTATGTTGCCAGGTAAAGCAGGAACAAGAAGTTGACAAGTGATGGACCGTGACATGTCATATGGTGCTGCCAAAAAAAATTGCTCAAGTACAATAAATCAATTTCATATCTATCAGATATTCACAAAGATGAAAACGAAGGGAACTTTATCCATAATTTTTTTATATGTTTTAATTAGTTTTGTAAGCGCACAATACATTTTCAGTTAGGTTTTTTTTTTTTTTTGAATAATAGTTTTTCCATATTTTAGTAAATGAAAATATTTTTTTCAGTTGTATTTTTCGTTACCGTTACTTTTCATTAACAATAACCTTGCTGTGGGCAAAATGTGCGAGTGTGTTTTTGTACCACTACGTCAGCATTGAGTGTTGATGTCACTTGTGTCAGTAACACCAAAAAGAGGTAAGTATCTTTGATAAGGGATACATCGCGATGGCTAAATCACTGGGTCTGAGGATTTCCAGATTGTGTTGTGCATTCTAAGTTAAAAGTTTTTAGTACTAACCAAAAGTATCTGAACAACAAAAAAAATGGATCTCAGAACAGTATTACTATCTGTCTAATATTATGTACTATAGGTTCCCCTTTTCCCACCAAGCCAGCTGTGACCCAAGGCCTATAGACTCCAGCAGACCTCTGAAGGTGTGCTGTGGTATCTGGTCAGTGACATCCAAGAAGTAGAGAGGTGGGTCTACATGGATTAGGGTTATCTGGGTAACATCTCCCACAGATGATCAATTAGCTGGAGACTAAGATGTCCTTCCACAGTTAATTTTTAGTCGGTACTAACCATTGCAGACCAGGACCACCCAACACAACCTGCAGCTGTGGAGATGCTCTGAGACAGTTACAATACAGACCTGTTTAAAGTCACTCTGTTCCTTATGTTGCTCATTTTGCTACTTCCAACACATTATCTTTGTAATGAAATAATCAATATTATTACATCTTCTCCTGTCAGTGTCATAATGTCCATGTCCAAACAGTTTATGAACCAATCACAGCAAAACGGTGTTGCTCTTGTTAACTCATGTAACACAAGGTAGTCTATTATTTCTATGTAAACATCCACAAAACCAATAGCAGCGATACTACATTTAAAGCCCCAAAGATTCCTGGATTATAGTACCGAAAACAGCCGAAAACTGAATTTGATGGAACCATAACAGCAAAAAATAGAGAGAAAAATATAATTAGCAATACAATCAGCTACTTCAGCTGACCCTCTGCACTGGGAATATTAAAATACTGTGCCATTAAAGTCTTGAACCACATTACATGTCTTGCATTCTGTTTGAGCTGAACCACATCACAGAGCCATCTGTCAAATATACACAGTATACAGTGTCATGTCTATCACAAATGACAACCGCAGCAGAGAAAGAAAACAACTGCAACTGAGAAATAGGTGTGACTACTAAACCCTGCACACCCAGCATACCATGCAAAGACCAGTCTTAACCGAGAACTCACAAATAAAACAAAAACCTCTGATGTCAAATTGATTTAAAAGGCTACAACGATACTGCCAGGAGAAGCCTAGCAACCTCAATATTTAATGTGCAAGGAAGAGTGCGGGAGGGTTTCTGACATTTATGGCTGTTCAAGTGGTCATTGGTCAAGCTCTAAAGTTAAGCAATGCACACTTTGGCCTTTCTCCAGAAAGGATTTTAAATGCCTGAAGTAGGCAAAATATAAAGGAAAAAAGGGGCAACAGGAGCATTTCTGTGCTTATAGAGCTAATAAAAGAAAACAAAGACCAAAGGGAATTGTATATACTGAGCAATTAGTTGTATGTGTGCAGTAAAAGAAGCAGAAGCAGATGCAGACTAACTCACCCAGCACTGCAGGGTTGCTGTTGCGGTTGGTGGGTTTGGGTGGAGGGACAGGAGGCTGCTTAGCGTGGGGTGGGATGGGGGGTGGTGTGTCAGAGTCAGCTGGGGAGGGAGCAACAGCAGAGGGTGGGCGAGGTGGGTCGTCGTTTATGAGCGAGACCGTCCTCGGCGGCCTGGCCACTGCTATGGCAGCAGAGCTCGAAGACGAGGAGGAGGAAGAGGAGGAAGAGGATGAAGAGCAGGAAGGGGGAGTGGAGCTCCTGCCGGATTCAGAAGTGGAGGAAGCGGTGAGAAATTTAGGAGGGAGCAGGGCTTGTTTGGCTGAGGGAGGGTCCTGCTGAGAGTCTTTTGGTGGACGAGGGTCGGGGGCAAAGCGGACACCTGCGGACTCTTCAAAGTGCACAAACACAGAGACATGAACACAGGCTCACAAACACAGCTTCTATCGCTCTACTTTAAAGTCCCTGGAAATTCAGCCTGAAATAGTAAAAATGTAAAATGGATCCAAGTTCAGTGTCAAAGATTGACGAGTATCTATTATACTACATCTGCATGTACTGTAGTACAGTATTCATATTAATGTTGTCATTAGGGTGTAAAGTTGCAAAACTAAGAATGGCCACATTTTAGTTACCTTAGAATAAGCAAATAATTAATCACAAAATAGACTTAAGGAAAACCTAATGTTAGCTGACCTTGTGAAAATAAGCAGGTATTTCCAGAGTTTCCCTAAGGGACAACAGTGATTAAGGCTTTATAGTTATTATGGGATGAGAACTACATGAATCATATGATCTATACTTCACACACAGTAGCTTGTGAGAAAGATCAAAGATGTCCAAAGAGTCCCTAATGACGTGTTTTTAAATGTCTCTCTTTTCATGTTAAATCTCAAATAAAAACTGATATTTATCCTTTGGCTGTTATGGCTTTAGGGGTTTAAGGTGAGCCTCTCAGGTCCACAGTTCAATCATTACCTAGAATGCCTCTGGAACACCATCAGCAGGCTTTAGTTTGCACTCGTGTTATTTCATCATTGCATGAGTGGTCATTAAGAAGTTGGTTTGAAGTGGTGAAAACACAGTACCTTTATATCTCAGCTTGTATGTTGATTTATCAAATACAAGTGTAAACTAAAGAAACAGCTGAAACCAAATTAATCCATTCTACAACTATATAATTGTAGTTATAGACGACATCAGCATAACCACTTCATTATGATTATAATCAATTTCCAAATAACAGTAGAAAGAAGCAAAGCTAAAGTTGAAAAACATATGAAGGAACCATATACATCAGCTAAAACCGAAGTGGATGTGTGAGTGGAACAATGACTAAGCAAAACTCCAGAATGGTACAGTCCCTGTATGTGTATGTAAGTGTATATAAGTGTATGTTGTGATACGTGGGTTAACCTTTGACCAGTGGGTCCTGCAGGTTGGTTGGACAAATCAGATCAGGCTTTATTATAAAAAAACAGAAATCATTTGACTTCCAACTTCTCCTTTCTTGTTTCTGTCATTTTTGACAGAAATGACACCTTTAATGGATGTTTTTCCTTGTTGGATGGTGTGGATTGGTTCACACAGAGGGCTGCGTGGGAGTGGAAAAAATATTTAGACCTGATTTAGACCTGTAGACCTGTTCAATAATAGTATGTAAACTGTAAATGTTTTGAGAATACAATGAAATTAACAAAATATGTAATAATTATTGACTCTTACTGAAATTCGAGATGAAACATCAAGTCTATGAGCTGAATGAACTTCACCAGCTAAAGTGCATGTCAGCTTGCATAGGCACAGGAAGAGATCAAGTCCACAAGGGGAAATCCTAATGCAGGGGTGGCCAACTCCGGTCCTCAAAAGCCACATTCCATCATGTAGATGTATCTCTCTTCTAACACAACCGAGTCAAATTATCAGTCTATCATCCAGCTCTGCAGAAACCTGATAATAACCGCCAGATGTGTTGGATGAAGGAACCATCTAAAACATGATGGATGGTGGCTCTTGAGGACCAGAATTGGCCACTCCTGTCCTAAAAGAAAAAAGCTCTAATATCCACTGTGCATATATCTCATTAGATGAAACAAGTTGAATAAATTAACCTGGGAATAAACATACAGGTCGTCTCGTAGTTATTCTGCTTCCTTCCCACAGGAAAGTCTACTGCACTGCACTGTACATAACGCATACTATTGTGGAGTAAACAACTGAATAAGACATTCTGAAATAACGCTTGGGGATTTGTAAACATCCACAGGAACACAGATGAACACTGCAGATCTGGAATGTAAAATAACTCCTGGATAGTTCAGGAGGTGTTTCTGACTGCTAATGAGATGAAGAACAAGTACTGCTCATATTGGTAGCATAACACTGAACTTGTAGACATCCAGTGGCTCTTACCTGAGCGTTCTCTGAAGTCAGCAGACGGCATATACCTCGGCAGGGTAGTCCTCCGGTCGGCCTCTGATGCTGGACGAATCTTTTTGTTATCCTCTGAGGAGCTCTTCTGAAGGGCAGGCCTCAAGTCTGACTCAGAAACAGGTCTGACTACTGGCCTGGTGTCCTCCACATATCGCGGCTGGGCTTCCGGCCTTTCTCTCCTTTCCTTTTCGTCCCTCCTGTCCCGGTCGTCTCGGCGATCCCGTTCATTTCTCTTGGCCCAGTCGTCCCACTTGTCTCGATCCTCTCTCTCTCGTACGTCTTTTCTGTCCCTGTCCTCTCTTTCTCTGTCATCTCGGTTGTCTCTCCGGTCCCTCTCAAGCCACCGGTCCCTGTCATCTCTTCTGTCCCTGTCGTCCCTCCTGTCTCGATCGTCTCGTTCTCTGAGCTCTCTCTCATCCCTGTCTCTTCGTTCCCTGTCCTCCCAATCCTTCCTTTCCCTCTCATCACGGTCTCTTCGTTCTCTCTCATCTCTACCCCTTCTTTCTCTCTCATCCCGGTCTCTCCTTTCTCTATCATCCCTGTCTCTTCTTTCTTTCTCATCCCTGTCTCTTCTTTCTTTCTCATCCCTATCTCTCCTTTCTTTCTCATCTCTGTCTCTTCTTTCTTTCTCATCCCTGTCTCTCCTTTCTTTCTCATCTCTGTCTCTCCTTTCTTTCTCATCTCTGTCTCTCCTTTCTTTCTCATCTCTGTCTCTCCTTTCTTTCTCATCTCTGTCTCTCCTTTCTTTCTCATCTCTTCTTTCATCCCTCTCTCTTCTTTCTCTGTCATCCCTCTCTCTTCTTTCCCTGTCATCTCTATCTCTCCTATCTCTCTCATCCCTCTCCCTTTCCCTCCTGTCTCTGTCCCCTCTATCATCTCTCCATTCTCGCCTTTCCCTGAAGTCTTCCCTCCGGTCAGGACCCCCATCCCGTTCCCTGTCATCTCTCCAGTCCCTTCTTTCCAGGTCATCCCGGTCCCTTCTTCCTCTATCATCCCTGTCTTCTTTGACATCCCTTCTCTCATCTCTGCGATATCTTTCATCTTGTGGAGGTCCTCGGGGTAAAGACCCCCCTCTCTTATCATCTGATGGCAGACGGCTCCGGCGATCCACATCCACAGTAAGCCGAGTGTGAGAGTCCACATCCAGTGGGGCCCGGTTATTTCGGGAGGCGTCGGACGGGGCTCTGCTTCGACGCTCATCGACCTGGGGAGGCCTGAGGGTGTTCACTTTAATATCAGACTCCCCCCGGGACACCCGTGCCCCTGCTTCTGACACCCTGTCTACGTCTATTGGCAAAGGGTGCCCATTCTTCACCGGAGGGGCTTTAGAGTGGTTCACATTATTGCTCTCTGGAATCAAATAAAGAACATTCTCCCGTTACCAGTAGCTAAGAATGTGATTTCATTTCATATTTCAGTCAAACATCACTACTTTTTTGTGCAAATAAGATGACAGTTCCTGGCAGCTGCAGATGTTTATCTCTTTTTGTCTGAAAGGCTCCATATTGGATTACAGCACATACAGCATCTGACTATTACTATTACTACTACTACTACTACTACTACTACTACTACTACTACTACTACCACCCTGCATTTAGGTCTATTTCAGTAGTTCAGATCAACACTGCTGCAAAGAAGTGGTTAAAGCATCTTGCTTAAAGTATCTAGTGGCCTATGTTGTGTGTTTAAGTCTGTGCATCACTGAGTATGTGTGAAACAGTCAAGATAATAGATGTAAAATGTGACTTTGTCATGCTCGGAGTGAGGCTGCTTTCAGGTAGCATGTTAGATACTATTGAAATAGCAACTTACACATTAACATAAGTAAGTAAAAAAAACAGTGGTATGAGATCATTTTTAAGATTGGAAATTAACAACCTGTGCAGCTCTAACTATAGCCTATTCACATGTACTGCTATATTGTACGTACCATTCTCAGGGATTTCCTTTAGAACCCCTCTGGCAATCAATTCTTGGCGACTTTTTCTAACAGAAATCTTTCTTTCCAAGGCTGAAAAAAAGAAGTTGGAAGTTATGTAATTATTGAAGACCATGAACTTGAAGATATTGCAGTGTGACCAGGTAGAGTAGAGCAGGGGATATGAACACTTGACCTTGAGGCAAATTGCTTATCGCAGGAAAGCATATTTCACAGCATGTTTGGACACAAAACGATACTCAAGACTCAGGAGGTTTTGACATAAGGGTTAAATAATGAGGTGATCTTTAACTTTACATCTTTGATACTAGGGTTAAGTGGAAGTCCTTTGTTGCTAAGAGAAGATAAGTCACAAACTAATACACTGGGCAGACATGGCTTTGTCACACTTCCTGTATAGATGGGGTGAGTAGTGAAAGAAAACTTCTACAGACACCAATGTTAAAATGATTTTTCATGGATAAAAAAAAGATATGTGAAAACACCAGAAATGATCACAGTTGAGATCTGACAAAAATGTAGCAAAATGTACATAAACATTTCAGCTCTGCAAGTTATATTGCCGTCTATTGTCTTGTAAACTATTTGAACTTTTAAAGGTGTAATATGCATAAAAAACAAGAAGAACACACACTATATATATATATATATATATATATATATATATATATACACACACACATATAGTATCAAGAACCATGGCAGTAGCTTTTGTGAGTTTAGTGACAACTCCCGAACATCTTATAAACTTCAAGCTGACATTTAATTGTGTTACTGACATATTGGCATTTCTTTCACAATTAAGAAATCAGTGAAGTCTGTAGAAGTCCCCGACTCATTTTTGTGATAATTCATCTGACAGCTCATGTCAGATGAGCTGACATGAGCTGTCAGAAAGCTCAGCTTTGTCAAAAAAGGAGGAAAAGAAGAAGCAGAGAACGAACAAAGAAGCAGAAGGAGTAGAGAACAACAAGGCAGTGTTGCTGTCTTGACATTAAACAAACTAAGAATGACAAAACATACCTATGGATGTTGCAGTGAATTTTTCACTTGGCTTCTTCTTCCTCCATTTCCAAGGTTTGAATATCCTTCCCATTTTGGAAAATTTGCCTTTGCGTTTGGCTGGGGGTGTTCCCCCACTCGAGTTTCCTTCGTCCCCTCCTGTTGTGCCATGCTGCAGGTCGACCTCATCATCTGCACCAACATGACAGAGACACCACAACTTATGCCACATGCTTTCCAGCCAAATGCATTACATTTTAAAGCAAATTTTCAGAGATGCAGAAGTAGAAATTGCACATTTATGCAGCACACCCCTTTTCACCACTGTTACAAAAGTACATTGAGAGTATCCTATTTGAGTGGAAAGGTCACAGCTAAAACTGAAAAAAAAGATAATTACATGTCTTCTGTCCTTTAATTTTCAAGTCATTCATTTTCTGAACTCACTTTATCCTCACTAGGGTCACTGGAGCCCATTCCAGCTCCATATGGGCGACATGTCAACAATTCAATCTTACTTACTCTCTATAAATACAATACAGTAAAACATTCAAGAAATAAGGTCCTTTTAATTAAATACATGGCACAATTTCATTGCAGCATGCATCAAGTTTGTAACATTTCTGTCTCAGCAGCATCCTACTATAACAAAATAAAAAGCTACATACACATACATATGCTGAGAGTCTGAAAACATCCAAAGGTCATCTTCTGGACAAACAAGTTTAATGATTAGATATGCATGTCCATACATAGGGCCAGCCCTGAGTTCAAAGCTCCAGCTTTAATTATGTGTCATGAGAAAAGGGACAGACCTTTAACAATAAGGCTGGTCCAAATTCCACTCATACTGTCAGCTTAGCTGACAGCCAGACTGGAACAGTGTTTCCATTAACCTGCTTTATATGCAATTTGAAGTTACAACCTAAAAGTCTAGGTTAGTTTCTTTTGGGTGAGTCATGCACTCAAACATGTACTGTGGTACTGGATTTCATCTCAGGAAAAATCCCATGCTCTATGCGAATGGGCATGGTGTTAATAAGAACTGACACCGATACTCGACAGCAATAGTGATTAAAACAACTGAAATTGTACAACTGTCTCCACAATTTCACTGGAATAAAAGTCACTTTTATTATTACTCCTGCCAAAGAGGAAGCAGGCTTTATAGTTTTGATTGTTTGTCTTTTTTTTTTTTTTATTAAATATCGGAGAGGAGAACAATTTAAAAAGCCAAATTTTTCAATTTCAGTTTAAAAGGGTTTGGTTGTATTAATGGATTTGATGAAGTTATTCACCTGTGTAGAGCAATTTCCAGGCTGGCATGAAATAATAAAGTAATAAGGCACTAGAGACCATGATTTGCAATGATTTTACAATAAATAGAGAATGCAACCCTAACCATAAGTACAACATGTAGAGGAACGGTAGCTAAGTAACAGAGAATCAAGAATGCACCAGAAAACATGCTAAAACATGGGCACATACTTGACTAAGTTTAAACCAAACAAGACTGGGCAAATTCTTCACATTTACCAAGATATTACTATTAATTTACATTTCATCACTTGCTGATATAACGCCCAGCTTGCTAGTAATGGCCTATTTAACTTTAAGAAGGTGTTTCGGTCATGTAAAAAAATATATATTATGCTACCATCTTCTCTCCTTTTGTATATAATTGCAGATGTATTCGTAAGAGGCAATTATAACCACTTAAAATACATTATCACTCATGTGATGTCTGTGCCTCTAGTAAATGTCAGAGTTTTTGCACAGTTCTCTGCACCCAGGTCACATGGCCTCACATCTTTTCCAGTTCTTTAGTTTTTCACTCCATGACATCAGCAGGTCTCTTATGTTTTAACCTCTATCCTCTATTCTACCCACCGGTTTCCTCCAAGCACTCAAAGTACAGTGAACCCTTGTTTATCATGGGGGTTACATTCCAAAAAGGACCCACGATAGGTGAAATCTGTGATATAGTCACAGGCTGACCTGAAGTGAGCGGATGACCGCAGTCACCTGCCGTGGCGGATCACTGAAAAATAATTTTAATGATATTCGGGTTGTGGTCTGTCGGGTTCTTTGAGATAAACATTGAAATAACCTGGGAAATACGCTTTAATAACTGAATTTCCGTGAAGGTGAGGGAGCAAGAGAGAAAGTTAAGTTGGGAGAGTGGGAGCTCTGGAAACATCCAAACAAAAAAGTAAGGTTTGAGACACATTCATTGAGATTTTTAAAGATGATGAGCGGCTCCCAGTGTTTTCGTTTCCGTGAAAACCGGGTTCAAATGGTTCTTTGGGTGTTATAGGTTGCATCTTTAAATGCTGCACAAGCAATGACATTGGATTTTGACACAGAAATAAATGCAGGTATTTGAGTAATAAGGTCATTTGATGTTCATAACGACCATTGACTATTTAAAAAAAAAAAAAAAAAGTGTGTCCAGAAGCGGGTCGGTTCAGTCCTTTTCAAATATATTTATTGAGGTCCAAGCTGTGGGAGGGTTAGTTAAAAAAGTGGGCGGTTGCAGGTTATTTATACATCGACCTGCGCATCACTGGTGTGCATCAATCAGGGCATTAATTCCATCAGGAGTCATGTCATTAAAGTTGTCTCCTTCAAGCTGTGTAGCTAGATTCACAGCCGCGAAAAGATGAACCGCATTATAGCGAGGGTTCACTGTATATCAAAACTAATTTTCCCACCACAGTATTACTAATGTAGATGTTGGTATGAGTATTTTATCACAACTTCAAAAGCAAACCAGCTGTGACATTTTGTTTGTTGTGTGTATAGGGACTTGTAACATCATAAACCAGAAGAATGTAATTAAATTACAAGAAAAAAACAAGACATTTGAACAGAAACCCGTGACATAAAAGTTCAGGGTTGGTCTAATTCAACAGGAAATCCGAAGACAGAATAACAAGGCTTGAAATCATTGTTATAATTCTTGGGTCATGACTTGTTTTACAGCAGTTGCACAACATTGGTGAATGGCAGCAGGCATTCACCTTCAAGTAGTGAGGAGGGACTGAACAACTGTTTAACATATATAGGAAGACAGACAGTTGTTACATTGAACAGTAAATGAGAGACAGGTTTTCAAACGTGATGGAGAGACCGACAGTTAAATTAACTTACGTGTTTTCTTTTGTGGCCTGTTTATTTTACTGGCTACATTATGAAACGGGGAGTGCAAATATTTACTCATAGTCTCGGAAAACAGTCGGTGGTGATATTATTAAGGATAATCTACAACAGGGGCGCTCAGGCCTGGTCCTCGAGAGCAACTATCCTGCATATTTTAGATGTATCCCTCTTCCAACACACCTGATGGTCAATATCAGTCTTCTGCAAAGCTTGATGAGAGGTTCATCATTTGAATCAGGTGTGTTGGAAGGGGGGATACATCTAAAACTGGGGTCAGGTCCAGGTTCTTAGGGAACGTGGACCTGAACGCACAGGCTCAGAGTGTGGAAAAAAGGGGAAAAAAAACAAAGCATATATGACAAAGTCCCACAGGGTCAAAGGTTAACCGGGTCTACCTTTACACTGGACCAGTGTAAAGGTAAAAAAAAAAAAAAAAAAAAAAAAAAAAAGAACAAGCAATACAGTATTCTCTTCATTTTAGATCAGACAGTCCATCTTCAAAAGGGTCAAAGCACTAGTAAGTGTGACTGAGGTGAACCCCCAAACATGAAGGGGAAGTTGTTTTAAATATTTGTTCCTTTCTTTTTAATAAATGCGTTTTCTTTTTTCTTTTTAATTTTAGATGTCCAAAACTATTTGCGTCTCCCATTGTTTTCTTTTCCATGGAAACCAGTTTCAAATGACTCTTTGGGTGTTAAAGGTTGCCGACCCCTGATCTAAAACATGCAGGATGGTAGCTCTCGAGGACCAGGGTTGAGCACCCCTGATCTAAAATATACTCAACTACTCAATACAGTTTTGATTTATTTTATGAGGTTTACATAATCCCTGCTAATCCATACAATCCATAATATATAACACATTGAATCCATTTAATAGTGCAGTTACAATATAAATAAATTATGAACTGGTGAAGGGTTGAAATGGAATGTTTCCTACTGCGTAACTACACTTAAATTGGTTCTTTAATCGTGTCGGTGACGACAATTAATGAACCATTAAAAGTAGCATGGAACAAATCAGTTGTGTTTATGACATTTATGCATTGTGTGAAACATATGTAATTTCATCAAATTTATAAAGCATATCCATAAAATATTTAGACAGCTAAAAGCAAGCTGTATATACATTTCCCCACTTACTGTTTAGAGGTGAGCTAATGTGTCACTTTAACTTACACGACAGTTTACATTACGAGGAAGATAATGCTAGTTGAGGACTGTGCGAAACCATAAATAAGCACATGTTGGTTTGGATAAAGTCTGCACATATCCAGAAAAAATAAGAAGCAAAGTGCATTGATTGAAATTGCATATATTTTACTTGCATCACAATCCAATTCATGCAGATTTCTACTGTAAATTACTACCCCAAAATGTGTTAATTTACTTTTAGTTGGAGCACACATTTTTCTTCCATTGGGTTTTGAAACTTATTGATCAGCCACCGTTTTCCTTTGTTCATAGTTTATTTTGTGTCAAACAACTGAAATAAAATTATTAAATATTTTTGTGCAATCGTCGGAGTGTCCCTGAATACCAAGTTTACCCTAAGTTCTCAAAAACTAAATGTGTTAGCATCTGCGTCTTTAATTCCCCATAGATGTAACTTCCTTCTTTGGAAGTCACCTAAACCTCCAGCAGAACACGCCTGGATAATGGACATAAAGTCTATCTTGAGACTGAAAAAGAGAAACTGAAAAATTTTACATCACAATCACTACAATAATCATGTTACAACTGTAAAGAACAAAACTAATGTTTACCGTGACAATTATCAACACACCAATAAACATTTTGGTTATTTCACCCAGGCAACTATGCAACTAAACACAGGTGTAGGAAGTGTTTCAACATTGAATAAAACTAAATTGGTGTAAAGAAACATTGATTGCCAAAAGTACTCACTTTGCCTTTTCAAAGTTGGCATCTTTTTTCAGCAAGCAGAAACAGGCATTAATAAACATTTGTGTACATGTGCCAGTGCTGGTAAAACATTATTTTTCAACTGTCTTTGCAATGATTATTCAACTTAAATAAATTGACAAATGTTGATACAAATTCATTAGCAAATGAAATCAAATCAAACCAAAACATTTATTGTAGTTAATGCATTTACTGGAAAATATAATTGCTGGAATTAAACAGAAAAATACATGTATTTTCTTGAAATAAGATTTTTCAGATGTATTGTCTAAAAACAAGTTGCAGTATTTATATCTGACTCAAAAGTTAATCTTTCGACAATTATGTTTTAAGTGCATTGAGATATATTAACTAGAAATGTCACTATTTTCATAGTGTGACCTACAAAATGGTGAATGGAATTTAAGGGCAATGCAAACAGTGATGGAAACAGGGTGAACAAAAAGAAAACACAAGGTCTGCATCCTCTTTACTGCCACATGTCACTGTTAGAAAAGCTGTACTGTGTCCTGCAGGATTCTCACACATGCTGATGGATTAAAAGTCAATTGTTACATCACAACCACCCCAAAATACATCTTCAAACAATGAGATTGTTTCAGGTTGACCATAAATATTTCCAATATTATGAATTAGACCAAAAAGATCTGGACCCTTGCCTAAAAATAAATAAAAACAGCCTTGTTGTTTATACAACATATGCTCATGACTAATGGATCAGCCTTTATCACCCTGCAAAAATATTTGATCAATCAGGAATATGTAAGCTGACAATGAACAGTGATTGTCTGTGCCTCCCTGTGTTTCAGTTTTATCTCTGTGGGATATAAGCCATATGCTATGGATAATCAACATTGCATTTTACACTTGTCAGACAGAAGAGCCCACTGAAAACAATCCATTACCACCGTTCATTATATTTAATATAATACCAAGGTTAACATATACATCCAATACAACATTGGTACTGTGATACTGCCAAACTTTTGACTACAGTCTATTAAAAAACAAGACAGAATCATCATGATCATATGTTTGTTTGTTGCCTAGTTTAAATGTTTAGAGCAGGGTCTGAATCTCACCAAGCTGAAAGGACTGGAAACCCTGACCACACCACCTAACACTATTATTCTAAACACCACCAACTAATCTCAGCTTTGTGACAAATATTAACACACACTTGTGTATTTGACAACACTAATGTCAACATCTCATAATGAATTTACACACTAATTAAACACCATAAATTCTCATGTTAAACCTGTTATCATCGATGATTGATTTTTACAGTTAACTTATCTGTATTTTCTCAGAAGTCATCACGAGCCGAAAAATATATTATATAATCGGAAAACATTTATTATACATTTTTCAGTAAGACATTTCATCATCACATGTTTGTGTTGATAGTTAAAAAAGTTAAAAAGATTTTAATGTTTACTGAAAATACAAGTCTTGCTGATTACTAATAAGTTATATGAGCCTGAGATAAAAGGGTGAAAACACCTAGAAGTTGATTAGTACTAATTAATGCTAATAACAGATACAGGTAGGATACACCAGTAGGCTGTAAGTTCTTATAATGCAGTGTTATTAAACTTTATGTTAAACGTCTTTGGCATTGTCTTGTCAGTGTAACTTGTTAAACACTATCACCAAAATATAGGTTTTGTTCAATAAAATAAGCTCAGACCCACTTAACTGTAATATTTAAAGAGTTGGAAAGTTAGCTAAAGAACCACAATTTTTTTTCTTACTCTCTCTCTCTCTCTCTCTCTCTCTATATATATATATATATATATATATATATATATATATATATATATATATATATATATATATATATATATATATATATATATATATATATATATATATATATATATATATATATATATATATATATATATATATATATATATATATATATATATATATATATATATATATATATATATATATATATATATATATATATATATATATATATATATATATATATATATATATATATATATAAGCCTGCCTTTACAAACACAGCTTAATTTCTCCCTTTTATTGGGAAACCAAGAAGTGAACCATGACCATCGTGTAACATTAGCAACAGCATGCCACTGTTGTTCAGTAAAGTATGTCTGTCTCTTCCAGCTGAGGTATAGTCAGTGCTTTTCCATTCCATGTTTACATTATTTAGTCTGCACACTGTATGAGTTGTAGCAGCCTGTGTGGAGCATGTGTGAAATCTCATGCTGAAATGCAGGCATACAAAGGTCAGTGAACTCTGCAGTCCATGGGTCCTCACGGCTATTTCTGACACATAACGCCGACAGCAGTGGGTGTTAAAATGAGAAGGGTGGGGTGGCACTGAACTGAGAGAACACCGATGTGGTTCAACTGAGCAGAAAAAAGTGTGATGTGGTGACCTTGTTTTAAGAGCATATCATGACAGTTTTCAGGCAGAGGTTTTTCTGCCAGCTACAAGACAATATAAAACGTAAGGATGTCTGAGAAATGAGGAGTGGGATGGTCAAGGCTAAGAGGTTACACTGCTTCGAATAAATGTCAACACAGAGGCCGCATATACACGCCAGAACCTTTCCCCACAATCAAGTAGAATATGACCTAAACATCTACAAAAGTTGAACCATTCCAATTCAGTGACTAAGAAAATCATGGAACTGTGGTCACCAAAGGAGTGCTAATGTAGTATCCTGCAGCCCTGTGGTATAGCATGTCTATATGACTCATGCCATTCACATGACATGTTGACGCCAACTACATAGCATAGCATATGACTTAAAAATACTTTTAGCTTGGGGAGCAAATATCTATCAAACAGGATGTTGCTTGGAGGATGTTTGATTTCTTCATAAATGTAAGATCAAAGGAAGTACTTCCAGGATGCCTAGAGCCAGCACAAAAACCTACAACAAGCAAATAATAAATATACAAACTAACTTTCCCTATCAGGCAAATGGTAGCAAATATTTAATGCTATTATTTTTCTACAGTTAATGAGGGTAAGAGCTAAGGACAAAAAATATCTGACTTCTTTCTCACCTCCAGTGTGAGTTGCACATGCAGAGACGATTGGGCAAACAAAAACTGGCGTCAGGTTTGTTTATTAGTATCCCCATTAGCTACAAAACTCTAACAGCCATTCAGATACAGATGCTTATGAGCTGAACTACAAGTAAGCATTTCGGAGGAAATGTGTGAAAGTCCAACTCTGCTTTCAGCTCGGAACAAGTTTTACAGTAAAACAAATAAAACCAGCCGTTTTTCCAAAGGCGTATTTATATAGGACTACAAGTGCCACAACAAGAAAACATCTTGGCTTTTGTCATTTAATAACTGCAAATAAATGAAAGACTTTGTATCTGGGCTAGTAGAATTCTCACCCTCTTGTTCAGCTGGGCAAACCAAATTAATGTTTAACCTTGCTGCATTTAAAAATACTCCTCAAGTCAACACAAGTCACAATGAGGCAAATATTCATGTATTACTTTAGATGGGTTAGATAGGTTCTAGAATATGGAGCTAATAACAGTAGGATACAGAGCAGGACTGACGACAGGGCTGTGGTACATGCCAAACTGAACCAGCTGAAACTGTAACAGTACAATGAACTGTGCAAATACTGCTTGAAAGTGGATCCTTAATTAAACAGCATGAACAGGTTGTCAAAGTTTGCACTGTTATTAACAGTAACCAAAAGCATAAGGACTTTAAAGCTGTCTGTATAAATGACTTGAGTGAAGCTATACATAGGTTCAACGAACAAATCCCCATAGAGAGAAATGGTGTCAGCCAGTGCCTTGTACCCCCAAATCTCATTTTACGGCAATGCTTCCACAGGGAGATGAGAGCAGAGTAAAGACAGAGAGAAGTTTGTGTGGTTTGTACATTTCACAATCACCACATTCCATCTGCATGCATTCTTCTACACCTGTCTGTGCCTGCCGCCATCCAGTTTCTCACTGGTCTAAAAACACCTGCTCGTATCCAGCACGTACAGCAAATATTGTCTTTTCAGTCTTGACAAACAGCAAAAGCTTATTTCTCTGTCCCAGATGAAGTACGTTTGTTCCTGAACCTCTTGCCTTGCACTCACCCGTGTTATGTTGGCTTGGTTGCTGGGTCACTGTCTCACTGCTAGCACTGTGTCCCATGCTACAGCTCCTGTCCCAGCTGGCCTGCCGGGCCCTGCCTCTCCTGAGGCCCCAGCAGGAAAGGCAAACCTAAAGCCACTTCGCTTTTCTCCAACCAGACATAGAGCTTCGGTAACTCAAGAACTATCGTGACTGCTCACTTACGTCGTTTAGTCTGTCTTGTCTCTATGGTCCTGCCCTCCTCCTCCCTAAAGTCCTGTGATTTGGTTCTTCCCTCCCTCTAAAACTCAAACACACTCGCTTCTTTCTTAAGTCCCTCCCTTCCTGGAGCTGACTTCATAAATAAGGTACGCCAATAAGGTAATCCAACAGTCTGCAAATGCCTTTCATTCCTGAGAGCAGATTTTTGGGGGCAAAGTTCATCATAGTCGAGCTTTGAGGTCTGGCCGGTACAGCCGTCAAAAGCCTTGAGGGATTTGCAATGCAGTCCCCCCCCCTCCCCCCGAGCAGCGTTTCACACAGACTGGCAAAACACTACTCCCTGAAGGGTGAGGGGCGGGTCCTGTACGCTGAGGTAATTTGAGAAGTGGAAGGTGAGCCCAGCCAAGGTGGAGCTCAGTTCCAGTGAAGAGGAAGTGACACCACAGAGGTGTCCAATAACACTCCAAGGATTGTCCTTTTAAACTATGAAACACAACCTCAAAGTGATGCCGCGTCTATCACATGTTAATATAACTACATAGTATTATAACAACAAAGACAGTTAGTCTAGATTCGGTTAAGTATGGAGCTTAATATTTTTACAAGCTAAATTCATTTATTACACCTTGAAAACACAAGCGACGCAGACAAGTGACTTACACAAAACTACAGAGAAAATACTAGGTCAAAACCTTCTAAAAGCCTTAATCTCACCAACATCCCAAACATACATGACAGAACGAGGACAGCCTGTGTCTGAGCATTTCTATCAAAACACTGAGTCATGAGGTAATCGGTGAGTGGGAGTTAAATAGGTCTTCCTAAGTTACAAAAAAGAAAAGCATTTATAGATGGAGTGATCCAAGCCTTATTTACGTATGGATAAGAGGAATTATCCTCTAAAGCACATAAATAACAACATTTCCACAAAAAAACAGAGTCAGAGATCCAGCTAATCCTATAATACATTATTAGTCTAGGTTTCATACTGTCCATCAATTAGTATAGTCCATTTAAAAAAAGTTCACAGATAAACCAGCTGCAATTTTTTTGACCAATTGATATGTTGACTGATATTGTTCTTAACCTGCTGCTTTAACCAGCTTTTTGTACAAATAAAAAAAAAAATGAAGTGCAATATATCCCACATAAGCTAAGTGAAAGGTAATGGCATTAATGATGTCTGCCTGTTAACAGGGATGATGTCAAAACAAAAGCATGACCCGTGTTCTACTATAGGAAGAAAGTGTGAACAAAAATGAAACTTGTTTTCATTTAATTCTGGCTTTGACTGAATTACTGAACTGGCACAGTTTCAGACTACCCTTCTACAGACCACTGTTCGTGTTTACACTGCAGATGTGCTCATTCTACTTGGGAAGTCAAAATATTTTCATTGTGTCTTCCTCAATGACAATGAACTGTATTTGAGTTTGTGATGTTGTCTTCATCACCATTCAACTTCCCAATCAACCAGTACACCAATGCATGACCCACTTGTTGATTTAATACACAACAAAACAGTTAACACATAACTGATGCAAATTTCTCATGATACGAGTTCAAATGCTTCAACATTGGGCCAAGAACATCCCATAATCCAACATGTCCCCATGCACCAGGGTGATATGATTACATGTCACGTGATACACCAGTACAGACTGTTCATACTGTAACAACTACAGAATCTTATGTGATTTTGCAGTATCATTAATTCAGATGTTGAGCAACATTATCCACAATAGTGGTCTTTTCTGTATTGAATCTGGGCTTTCCAAATTACCAGATATTTGTACACTGTATCTTATTTTAACTAAGCTTCATCTTTATTTTTGAAATATTCAAGTTCCAGGCATACGGTTATTCAGTTTCTTCTTAACCTGTTTTTTGTTCATTATAAAGCAGTTGGTTAATTCATTTACTCATCTTCTGAACCACTATATCCCATTATTAAGAGTGTCGCAGGGATGTTGGAGCCAGATCATTGCAGGGCTGATAACCAATCACTCTCACATTCACATTCTTATGGGCAATTTGCCTTAACAAATTAATAGATTAGTTAGCAAGAGAAAAAAAACAAAAACAATTTCATGTTCTAATATCACACTATATATACACTATAATTGATAAATCAAGTAGTTCGAAAATGTACAAAACTAAGAATTGATATTTCACAAACTAACATTGTGCAAAATATGTGTCTAAAAAAATCAATTAAATAAGTAGAGAATTAGTAGAGAAAACTGAATTTAATGTTCATCTTTTAGGACATACTAATTTCCAGCGTCTTATACTTCACTCAGTATTTATCTTAAATCAACTGGCTGCTGTCATGTTTTTTTGGTCTTGTTTTATTCTGTTTAGTATTGGATTTCGTATTCTTAATTGTATAGCTTTTATGTCTTTTTGAGCTATTTTTGTATTTTATAGTTTTATTTATTCTACTGTAGAGCACTTTGGTCCATTGTGGTTGTCTTACAGTGTCGTATAAATAAATGTTTGATCGGACGGCAAGCAACATTTTGGATGGCTCCTTGTAAATACTTCAGTGAGATCTGGCAAAACTCTACATACATACAGCCTCACTGTCTACTAAGACACCAATGACAACTCACAGAAAACCATTACGCAATCGGCTACCTGACAGTTGTGTGAGTGTTATACAGACCATTTGTTAATTTGCTTCCTGTTGCTCCCTCTGCAGTCCAGTTAAAGCTACAACACATTTGTGACATAGGAATGTGTGGAATTCTGAGACCACATGTCAAACTTTGGTATAGAGATGACAACTTGACAAACAATGGTGAAACCCACTGGTAAATGACACCGAGGTGTGTCATTCTCTGACTTATGACTCAGACCAACGCACAAAAGTCTCTGCATTCTTTCCAACCAGTAGCAGCAGATGGAGACAAACACATATTCAGGTTTCTAAATGTTCATGAGAACATCAAGCCCTGGCTCAACAAAAAAAAACTGAAAAGGCTACTTGATGACTCACAAAAGAAAAAATACATCGCTACAAAGTCATCATGACAATGTAAACACAAGCAAACAGTGGTATAACAGGAGGCCCTGGGCAAGAGGGCGACACCCTTTGGGATCAAAGTACAAAGACATGTGAGGCATTCCAGCCTCCACGTCAGGAACGATGTTTGTAGACTACAGCTGAGGAGGAAGTGTGGGTTTTTTGTGGGTTTTCTTTTTTTACTTCAGGCCACAGGGTTGGTCATAGGTCAGGAGATCAGCACACCTTAATCTGTTCCTGCCATAGCCCGGTTGTGAAAAAGCTTCTCCTGGGCCCATGCCATGACTGAAACTGGCAATTCAGCGGACCCAAGAGATAAACACAAATTAGTCTCAATAGTAGTAGGGAGCACTTTTATGATACCAAACAAACTGCTGATATATTAGTGTCTTTGAGAACCCCCTTTATTTTAATTTTAATTTTTTATACCAGAGGACATCGATTGATCACTGACATTATCAACGGGTAATGATGCTGACAAGTGTCTATTGCCCATTGATTAGACAAGTCTACAATGTGGTGTTAGAAATATATCTGCCTCAGGGGTCAAATATGTTAAATCTTACAAACTTTATTGAGATGAATTAGAAAACAAATGACAAAAGTGCTGGTGGGCTGATATTTTAAATGTATACAAGTGCCATAACTCATATATGTTGGTTTATCTGCAATTATACAATAGATTTATAAATGTTCTACTACAAAGCATATGAAAAGTGGATGTTTTGTTCTGTGCAGGCAGTATTTTCGAGACCAGATAATACATATTCATATTTACAACTGTGGCCAGGCGTGTAACCTCTCTTCTTACAATTTCACTAAACAAGCATTTTTTAAAGCCAATCAGCAGTAAAAATGTTATTGATCAGGCATCTGTGTGGGCAGCACTTGAAGTTCAATAAACGTTAAAAGGGGACTATGTGTACGTATATTAAGAGAATTGCAGCATAAAACAAATCAATCTGATGTTTCAATTGTATTTTACAGTCAATGTGCTTTAAAGAAAAACATTTAAATCTGCCTTAAATATCGGACTAAAAAATCTTCTGTAGATACTGGCCATCAGCTGACTAAATAAAAATAAATAAATAATGTCATTGGCTTTAGAAAAACCCACATTGGTTGACAACTACAGGGTTACCTTGATGCCATAGTCTAAAGCTATTTTTTCCAGTGGTGGGTTTAAACCTGTAAGAGGATCTGAATGGGCCATAAAATCTGATGTCATATATTTATTTTGATAGATATGTGAAAGAATTATATGACATTTGATTGAGAGATGACATGAGAGATTCAATTTGGAATGTCCGCTGTAGAAATATGCCCCTGAACACATTAAACATCAATTTACCTATAGTAATGTCAAAAAGGGACTGACATCCCCAGAGCACACAGAAGAGAACATGAAACTATCAAACCCAAAACACTATTTAGAATCACATGAGCTGTTACAGTAATTAAGGTAAGGTAAGTTAACGCAAGTAATGTTTATGTTGTATAACGGTTATCTGTTACCATGGTGTTGGAACATGAAACTAAAGACTGAAAACAGACTAGATTAATTAAACTATGTTAAATAATGCGCCTCCAGATGTGTAAGCTATTGTGAAGAATAAACAAACAAATCAACATCTTACAAAGGCCTGGTGACACTTACTAAAAAATAAATCTCAGGTAATTTTAGATATTATGGATGATTCACACTATTCAAGTGGGGTTTTTTTTCTGACAGAAGGAACTGACAGCCAAATATGACTCAACATTATTGTTCCTATTAGATTACTCATATTTGTGTACTAACAAAATACCCACTAAAAATACTTCTACTACTATTACTATTAATATTATATTAGTAGGCAAACAGGTTTTGAGTTTCTGTTGCACAAGAAAGGTCTCCAGAGGAAGCACTACATTTGAGTTTACAATTCAGACACTTTACCAATTAATAAGCAAAAACCTAATTAATCTGATTAAGTCAATATGCAGCCCAGCCTCATATATGTCATGTGTGAATCTCCTTTGAGAATATAGGAACAGCACAAACACGACCATGTGAAACTGAATTAAAATGGATCTTCTCAAAATGACAATTGACAAAACTTTGGCTCAGAATCTATGTCAGTACTGAAACTGCCACACCTTACACCTGTTAGTCAGTATTTTAGTCAAGGTTTACATCTGAAAAAGCACACTAATGACAGAAGGTACTCACACATGTGTTCAGACTGTACAGCCATCCCTGGTGTTCTCCCACCGTTGTCACAAACACAATTACAACAGAATAGAAAAGCAGCCTGTGTGAACCGGTTGGTGTATATGTGATCTGTTCAGTGATCGAGGTCAGCCGTGGAACAGACACAAGGCCATGTGTGGCAGCGAAAGAACCCATGAGCTCCAACCCCGCAGGTGTGTCCTCTGGCTGGCAGCCAATCAGATAGCAGCAGTGTCAACACGGCCCTGCGTCACAGGTCCGGCCCCTTAACGGACAGATCCACGGTGTAGCGTGGGGTTTGTTGACTCAGCGCTTTCAGGCATCATGATACTATGATTAAGATCTCACTCTCACCACCGAGAACCTTAAATCAAGCTTTTAAAAACATCGCACTGGTGGACAGCGGGCTTTCGAGGGTTTAGGAGCATAATGTGAGGACATGAGCAGATTTATCAGAAGAAAAGAGAGTTTTTCTTACCAGGATTTTCCATTACAATCTCTACAACTCAGCAGCCAGCAGCTCCTGAATCAAATGGGAAAAGAATAGCATTATTAAACCATCCATACACTTCCTTTTTCGCTTGTTTAGATGTTCCCTCTGTAAAACCACAAGACTTTATAGCTTATCTCAGTAAAATCGAATTTGTGCTCCAAGAGGAATTACTAGTGCCTCAAGAAAATGAGGAGACTGACATATTTACCACTCCAAGCTAATTCTCATCCCCTTTTTTTTTGCAAAAAGCCGCAAATTATGAAGGCAAATTTTTCATTGTATGAGACTCTTAGGGGTTGTTCTTATTGTTTAGTAAATCAATGAATGACTCCCTCTGCAGCTCAGTAAATGAGTTGCTCTCTGCAGCTAATGAAGGACATTCTGAAGCCAAACAAAAGTTCTATTGTGTTACCTAAAACAAAAAGTACATTAGTTAATGCACACGCCAAGTAAAAATCTATTATGAAGCCTAAAACTCCAACAGGTCTAATTTATTTGTCTAACAGAGGATTTTCTTTTAATGTGATTTGAAAAGACTGCCACAATTATAAAGTTCAACCAATTGCATAAACCCATTTAAGTCTCATTAGTATGCAGGCCTATACATGAAAAGGATCTCATTAACCAAAGCACTTTCTTTGAAATAAAGTTCTGTTTATGAACTGATGAAAACTTTTTTTCCCAACGTAACAGATGATGAATTTTAACTTTCAGGATTAGGAAAAATATCCAATATTAAAACAGACTACATTTGGAAATTAAAATCCAATGCACTAAGCTCAATAAACACAGAGCTGTCATGAATGTGGACCAGTAACAAACTGCCATCTTTACTTCAATAGCTAATCCTTTTGTAGAAATGGAGATGAGAGGACATGGCTGACCTATTTTTATTGGGTCACCAATTGGCAGAATAAAACATAGAACAATGCTATGGTATGGGAATTCATTAGTTCATTATGTCTTTGTAGCTCAGATGTATGTAGTCGCACTCTGTCTCTCTCTTTACACAAACTTGGATCTGAAAACACCCTCTGGCTGAAGTAATGCTGTCTGCAGTTTGAGTTATTCCTTCCAGAGCTGGGCAATATGGCTAAAAAACATCTCATTATTATTCAAACCGCAGAAGGTTTACAGCAGTTTATAGGGAAATTCAAGTGGAATAGAATTGTGTGTAACAATCATTATTGTATTTTATTAATGTACAACAGATCACATGTCGATTATCTAAGATACTATTAAGATCCACAGTCTGATCACAATGTTTTCATCAAGTGTAGGCAAATTAAGTTTGCCTCGAGTATTCTGTGGTTTCTGGGGCAGTAGTGTGTATGTGATGGCTTCGTTTATTTTTTGGTGAGAAACCTTACCATTTTGGTTTTCATAAAACTGTCGTAGCACCCTATTTCACCTCACTAGAGTTTCACAGTCAAACTACTACTTTCCCACCAGAATAATACTAAACTATTGATGCAATGCATATTCAATGCACCTCAGAGTTTAGAATTTGAATCTGCGGCTGACAGACTGGAGGTAACTCTGAACCATTCCCTCAGCACCAGTGAAACAACATATTACATAAAGTCCACAAGTTAAAGTGAAAACTGTACCCTCCTGCTGTGGACAGTAAAGCGTTACAGTGACAGAGTGAACCAGTGAAGTAACAATGAGAGATTTGGCGCTACGGTTATTATCAGTGACATAATCACGGTTTCAAGATTATTTTGCAGGGGTTTGTACATGGGAGTGCAATCCATGCCACAGGTCAGATTATTCCTTCTCTGTCGTTTTCACTTTTGGAATGTTGAATGCAGAGCTTCTATAATGTGGGTTTTTTTATTCTGTGTGGGAAGCACATCTTGGCATGTCTTTGCTTCCACGCTTAATCTAATGTACTTAATGAAATGGTTTTTGGCAGCCTTGATTAATAATTAACCGTGATGTTTAAAATCATGATTAATCGTAACACCATGGCATCATTACAACCCTAGACTGAACTAAACTAACTTTACTGTGCTTGTGACACTGAGGCTAGTGCAACATCCTATGCAAAATAACTCCGATAAATAGTCAACTTCATGAATTTTAATAATAATAACCACAAAGGAGGAAAAGCGCTATCCAAATGCAGTCCATGTACTTCACAATGTAGTCATTTCGCAGGCAAACATAATGATTTGAAACTTTCAGAGCTGAGGAATGGATCACCAAAAAGCAGGAATGCAATTTGAAGAGAGATTCCGAGTACTGATTCATGTAAATTATGTCTCTTATCACATGTTTAAGGGCCCCAATTTATGAGTTAAGCACTGCTTCTAGGTGTCCTATTACAAAATGTATTTTCTTAATGAACCCATTTGTGATAATTTTGTAATTGATTAACTGATTCGTTGACTGATTGAGGTCAAGACAAATAAAACTTTTACCTGAGATTTTCAAACTTTTACAGAACACAGTGTCACGGTCAGATAAACCTTTCACAGTATCCTGCATAAACACAACCTTGCACAGCCCTTCTCACTGAACTTCACAGTAATGATTCAAAAGAAAGCTCAGAATGCAATTGGTCCAAATCAGACGGTGTGTTTTTTGTCCATAACGTTCGCAGTGGGCTGGTCTGTGTAGAGGTTGTACTTTGGAATGTCAGAGTCCTTTGACAAACAGCTAAAGACCAGTAGACAAGTATCTTATCAAGCCACTAACTAATGTATTTTGATAAAGCACTGCAGCTTTTGGAATTAATTGTTTGTATTGGTTTTTTTTCTGGCCTAGGTGCTGCAGTCATAGTGATGGGGATTTGTTTTACTCACTAAAGCCTGTGTGTTCTTCGGAACTTTTGATTTTGTCATTACAGTATTTCTACATTTTCACAAGATACTTAAAATACTACCAATCCTTTGTGTTTGTATGAAAAATAACAATCACAAAATAATATTGTAAAACTACACTGAAAGAATCTGAACCGCAAGTATAATAATCTATAAAATAAAGGGGATATGTGAACACTGTCATTGGGGAAATCCCTGTCGTAGTCAATATCAACATCAGTATCGATGGACAAACACCTCCTTATTTCTGAAGGCTTACCTGTAGTGAAGCTCATTGATGTCTGATCAGTCTTTTCCTCGTGATTTTGTCCTCAGCTTATCAGTGAATTCAGGTTCCAGTGGGATGAACTTTGCAGCCCTCCTGGAAAATACCTGAACATGCATAAACAGAAAGACACTAAGTCAATTCCCTTCTTTCGGTTTGGCATCTTCAGACAATTACTAATGAAACTGCTGTGTAAGCTCAGTTTAATTAGTCGAGACGACTCGAGAACCAACCCAGTGGCATTTTCAGCAGAGACATATCTTTCTATCATCTCTTTACTTCAAATTGTTTAGCGCATCTTGAAGTTCCATGTACAGCACATGCAGATCCAGAATATACATCTGGATACTGAACTTAAACTATTGCCTTGAGGGTAGAAGAATTATAATTATTACAAAGCACTGACAATAGACGGTTAAACGGTTTAAAGTTTGTTTTTAAACAAAGTGTTAAAAGTTCAAAGAATATATCCCCGTGTATTCGTGGTCATACACCAATACAACAGAACTAACGGATGACTGGAGGACCAACATCAGATAATAATGACAATAACTGAAGGGTGATGGAAAAGAAACCAGCATAAATACTAGCATTACTACTATTTGTAAACATTGTTGTAAGATCATTTTGGAATGGATGAGAGCAATATCATTTTCAATTGCAAAACTGTAGCACAAAAACAGTGTACACCTGCACAACAATACTGGCAAGATGCCTAGACTGAGGAATAAACGGTTTTTGTACCACTGAAAGACAAAGTACAAATTCATTAAATTCACCATTATTCAAAATCATGGCTGAAGATGCATTTTGAAGTCAAATACTCACATTTATAGATCATTTAACCTACAACCTGGACTGATGAAGTCTATTCAATTGAGAAGGTTTAACAAACTAAATACAATGAATAACACTTAAAGATAATATAAACCTGTAGATATCAGCATGTAATGTACAATTAAACGTCCTCAGTGTCAGACTTACATGGTGCACATCCTTAGAAAGATATCAATATCTGTGAATTATTTTCAGGGTCAATACGGTCTGAACTATAATTTTGTAAAATGTAAACCAATTAAGTCAATTTAATTTATTTGCTTTCTTTCCAATTGAGATAAAAAAAAAAATTAGTGTGTTCTGTAGCAGAATGAGAGCCGCTTGAAAAATGTGTTAATGTGCAAAAGATGAAGTAAACAAAAAAATACTTGAGAAAGTGACACTATATTGATTTTACTATGAGATGATGAGTCTAATGTGTGAAGATGCTGGCACAGACCACGGATGACATGAATCAATAGAGGTACATCATCACAGCAAAGTGTCTATTAAGGCGGGTGGGTATCAAATAAATATACCACTAATAGACTTTAAAACCCCCATTTCCATTATCGCAATGTTAGAAACTCAAAGGCAAACTCAACGATGTATCTACCACCAATAAACTTGTAACAGCACCAACTACAGAGGTGCATTATCAGCAAGCTATTTTACACTGGTAAACACCATTGAGCAGCTTCAGCAGCATCAGCATGTACTCTGAAGCATGTGGGCAAAACAAGTCCAACTATGTATGTACACTTTAGGTATTTAAAAAGAATCATACTAAGTCACATTAAGAGCTGCAGCACAGTTTCACAGTTACTTTGCAGCTATATAAATAATAATTTGAGAAGTGTAATAGTGAAGTGTCTCTTCCTTTGTGGATCCTTATGGAGCTTAGAGACTGTGAATGAACACCTGTTTTGCAGATTCCAAGTCTCTTGGCAAAACTTCTTTCACTGAATCCCTCTTTGTTGAAGCACCAAAATATTTGCCCCTCATCATACCTTTTTGTCAGATTATTTGGGCTTGCCAAAGCCTTACGTGATATGTAGCAGCTGTACATTCGCCAGGCAAGCCCGACTATGATATGAATACATAGTCTGGAGACTGAGCTTAAGCGTATGGGTGGGATCAACGACTGTCTTTCAAACTGCTCTGCACGTAATAGGCCAGAGTTATGATCAATCAGAGCAATGAACAATGTGACACATACAGAGCATTGAAAAAAAGTCTAAACTAGCAGCTATCTGGTTATTTTAACATCCTATAGGCTAGGCTAATTAACATTAACACACTGGTAACAGTGGAGGAAAAATATCCAACCGGATAAGTGGAGGAAATACATCCAATGCTGCTTATCCGACCAAAGTTCATACTTCTTCAACCCTGTCGTCACTGTGCTAAGCCCGCCCTATAATTTCGCTACACAAATGAACCATTATGATTGAACCAGTCAAATTGTACCGGTCTTGGCTGAGTTTCGATGGAGCATGAGTAGACCAACAATTCAGGCAAAAATATGTATTTGCCACTAGAGGCGGGCTAGTTTACTAGGCTAGTTGTACATGACAATGGGATCAAATGTAAAAAAATGAATAAAACTAATTACTCGTACATGCTGTGGTTTGATACATAATGCATTTAATTTAATTGTGTTGTTATTATATCATGTTATGCCTATTTAACCATGTTGATGGATTTCAAATATTTATCTCTAGCTCTACTGAAGAGCTGTTCAATAAAAATTTCTGCAAAACTGAAATAAAGCAAAAATAACAGGCAGTTTGTTTCTAAGGCTATGGCCTGTGACTCAGAGCAAACCCTGTCACACTATAACAACACATCATTATCACTTTAACACTGGTGGGACAGTCACTTTCTGCTACTCGTTAGATTTACACAAAAACACCTAAAATTGCCTATACATATATATATATAAATAAATAAATAGCTATACCCAGAAAAGTAGATTCAATAGATCACTGCTTCTCAAGCAGATAATTTTGGTCATTTTTGAGAGTTCATGTTATTGATCATTCTGATACAAAGAATCTCAAATCTCAGATGAATCAGGATTTACTTGTTATTTCCTTTGTGGTAAAAACAAGACAGTAATGTATTATTCACCCTTTCCAATGTGCCTGTATCAAGAGAGAAGCCGATATGCACTTTAACTCACAAATAATTCACCAGTCAAAGTTCGGCACCACTGCAACTCAACTCTGTTCTCAAATATCCTCCTGTGCACAAGGTCTGGGCTCACTCTGTGGAGGAGTGCATGGTGAGTGAAGGCTGGCAGCAAAGCAAACACACAGGTGAGTTAATGGGCGCCTCTTTGTGTGCATACGTATAAGCAACAAACTGTCCCCGCATTGTGGTGACAAAGCCCCGAGGGCACCATGTGAACGTGTTCAAACACACAGGAGCACACCCAGGTCTTGTCATTATTTTACACAGTACCCAAAGGTTGATGAGGTGAGAGCCTGGCTTCCACCTTCACTTCTGCCTGATGTCACTGGTTGTCTTTACATATTTAGGTGCACGCTGACTTTCTCTGCACTCATTAAACGCTGAACAACAGTGCTCTAACCCACAGCCAGAATTTCCGGTTTGGAAACATGATCTAACAGCAACACTTGGGGACATTCAGAAGTGTACACCTTTGTATATTTCTATGGATGAAAGGATTCACACCTGTTAGGGCTGCAGAATTCACTCAAGGAAATATTGAGATTTTTGCCTACGGTGATTTACAGATTACATTAAAAGTCTACTTTATTTGATATTAAGATTCAGAATATCACCATATGACCTGGAAATTGACATTGCAAACTGAAAAACTGAAAATAACATAATCTAACATTAATATATTAAAAAATGTGTCGTGTTTTAAAATATAGAAATGAAATGTTTCCTCTGAAATCAATTACTATTCCCATAACAAGCATGGCGTTTCAATATTAAAATGAGAAAATGTTTCTTTCACTGCAGACTTATTTCTAATCTGTAAATAAAAATACTTTAAACATTGTTGATCCATATACTATATTATTGAACAGCATTAAGGGACTTAGAGTTTAGAGTGTGCTAATAAAGTTATTTTTTGGCAAATTATGTGTTCCATATATTGACTGTCTACCTCCTTGATTGTTCATAACTGCGATCAGCCCTGAAGAAAACAATATAACAACTGATAGAATGTCAAACGGTGCATTGATAAACCAAACACTGGCAAACCACAGAAACCACTGTGTCACAATTGGATAAGTTAACTGTCATGAAGAGAAAGAAAAGGATTTGTATGCAAAGAGAGGCCTTCACAACTGGTTGAAACAAGACTGGTTGAAACAACTCAACTATGGTAATCAGTATATATATATATATATATATATATATATATATATATATATATATATATATATATATATATATATATATATATGCTCCATGCTGCTTTCTACACTTAACACAATTTAGTTGAAAAGTCACTGTTTTAAATCAACTGTTCTGATTTGTACATTGCGGTAGTGGTTCATAAAGTATTCAATCCTGTGTGCTTCATGGTAAGCTCCCAATTAGCCCATTAAAAACACCCAGTTGACTGGATAAAAGGGCAGAGCTGTGCAGAGCTCAGAGGAATACAATCAGCCTTTGTGCCAAATTCATTCTGCAGACCTGGCAATCACTAAATGAAGAGCCAAACTGGCGTTTGTTTGGGAGCGAGCAGTGAGGATTTGAATGCACAACTCCTGAAAGCTAGCTGATAATATGTTGATTATCATACTTAAAGAAAACACAGATGCCCAGTGCGCTGAAAACATCAGTTGAAGATATGGTTTTCTACACTTTTCTATTTTAATGACTACTGTGACTTGTTTTTATAAACTTCAGCTATAGCCTACTGTTTGCGTTGTTTCAAGCACCCAAAGGCACTGAAAGCATATTCCTAATCAGGACTTAAAAGAAAATTTTTTCTGTAATACAAAACAACAAAATGTTGCAGCATGCATTTTTTTCTGTGCCCAGACCCTGGGTTTGAAACAAATATGGCACATAGGCAATAATCCAAACAAACACATGAAATTAACTTGTTTGCTGAATTATTAAAATAGTGAATCATCTATAACACTGAGAAATACACATTAATATCCACCAAAAAAACATGGCCATGCATTCTATTCAAACTATAACAATTTTGTGTTTAAACATATCAATGGTTATCAGACCAAAAGCAAAGATAATCTGGCCAGAAAGATGACTGGGCTAGAACGATGACAATTACCAAAGATAGATGTGAATTCCCTCACTATTTGTTGGAGCTTCTTGGCAAAATCAACACCGATCCAATGCAAATATAATTTAACACTATCTAAAAAACTAAAACCACAATGCTACCCACCTTGTATATGGAGATGTTGCTGGGAAAATTCTTAGTTGACACAACTAGTCAGATGCAACTATTCTTAACTATGTATACAAAGCACAATAACATGACTGACCTGATTACAAGGGTGCCTATCTAGAACAAATATAATAAGCTGCAGTTGCTTTTGTCTTTCCAGTTCCTAGTGTGTTATAGGGCGTAATAGTGCTCTCAGTCGGTGCTGCTTGTTGTAACAAGTAGACGGGCCTGTGAAAGGAATGTACAGGAATGTTTGACAGGGAGGGAAACAGCATCTAGGACACTAAACCAAATTATTTACACCTAGACTTCTGCTTCAGTTCCACCAATGTAGAAGTGCATTAATTTAGAAGCTTGACCACGATGGAAAGTGGAATTTAATATTAACAAATTAGACTGAAAGTATATTTTGAAAAATATATACACACAAATATAAACTGTGATTCAGGTCAAATAAACAGCTGTGCTCCAATCTTTAACATAATTATTTCTTATATCTTGGAGATGTCCCATAAACATACATCGCATACAAAATGTTAGGTAAATAAACTAGCTATAAATCACCAAACAGGTACAGTACAGGTAATGGATAATAGAACAGAGACACCACCAGGATAGGTATACTAAGCTGCTGTTGTGCACAGTGAAGTGTTGCTTATATTAATAATTTACCTTTTTTACGTTGTCGTTTGAAACACCCAGTTGTATTAAACATGAAAAACTTCCCCAAAAATGTAGCTTACTGACATTATGCTAATCTCTAAGTGCTACTAGCTAAACTGCGATGTAGCAACAGGTGGCTAACTGTCCTTAACATTAGCTTTGTTAGCTACGTCTTTGTGAGTTAGTCAAGAGAAGTTAGCTCAAAAAAGTGTATGATACCCCAATAACACTCACCGTTCCTAGTGTCCGGTTATTCAGTGCGCAAATATTAAATCCACAGGACGGGAAGTGTGTGTTTACTGTAGTGCGATGAGCCCTGATTACTTTTGACACTTGTCGCTGCTGTCCATCACAGAGAGAAAGCAAGGCGGAACTAGCTGCACTCACCAACTTTTCACCCAAACAAAGTCACAAAATGAACTTTCTCAAGCAGCCAAAGCCTCCTGTGGACACCGATTCCGCTGGGTACACGCACGAAACGCTACGGAAGGTCTTTAAAGATGTGGCTAAAAGTTTTTTGGTTCACACTTCGTGCTAAAAGGTGTAGCGTTACTTAGCACATTAACTCGGTAGGAAGATTAAAAGCTGCTGCGCATGCGTAGTTCTGAGCGGACAGGGATGGGATGGTCCCCCCACCTGAACCTTAAGGAACCACGTGACTAAGTAAGCCAGAGCGGTTAAGTACGTAAGGTTAAAAAAGATTATATGCTATATTAATGGAATGCACTTTAATACTCTTATACAGAGGTGGTCAAAGTACTCCCATTCTGTACTTAAGTAGAAGTACAGCTAATTGTGTGGAAAAAATACTCTGGTAAAGGCAGAAGTACTGATTCAACTAATTTTCTGAAGTAAAAGTAAAAAAAAAAAGTACAACTTCTCAATTGTAATGAAGTACTACAAAAGTTAAAAAGTAAAACTGCATATTTTTTGCCCAGAATGAAATAATACTTATTTAATTAGAAAAAGATCTGAAAGGTTTCAAAAGTGTCCTTTACTTAAGTAAAAAAAAAAAAAAAAAGTACAACTTTTCAATTGTAATAAAATAAAGTAAAACTAATTTGTATTTTTTTCGCTATGGATGAAATAATACTTATTTAACCAGGAAAAAAAGAAAAATGTCAAAAATATCAAAATAAATACATTTTAAAAAGCCTTTAATTTTTTCTCACTCACTCAGTTTGGGTATGGGCATGACATTTAGGAAAAAATCTAAAGTCATAAATGGTAAATTTAAAAAAATCTAAATTGTGTACAGGGTTACTAAAATAAAATAATATATAATAAAATGAATAGATTGGATAAGAAATAAACATAGTATCTCAAAACAACCAGAAATAATAAAATACTACCTCATAACTTAACATATAAGATGTGGTATGGTAAGTATATATCAATCTAAATCCCTTTAGAAAAGATTTTATCCAATTCATGTGACAAGTTTACTTGTATAGCACCATTATTATACAAGTGCTTTACTAAGGCATGGAAATACGCAAAGTCAGGAAAGATTACATTAAAATCATGGAATTAAGGTAAAATAGATACAAAATTGGAACAATAAGACAGTATTTAAAGATAAAACATTAAAATCACTCAAACAACACATTTGGTGAATAAAATAAGTGCATTAAGAAAAGAAGGATAAGGAGGTTTGAACAGATCTCTGTTATTCCCTAAGTTTGTTTGAAAGGTGAGGGATTTAATCAGTGCCTTGTGGAATAACAGTCAATGTGTGTATTCGCATACTCAAAACATGCTCATTGTGTAGTTGATATTATCTTTATTCTGGAGTAAAAAAAAAAAAAAAAAACTAAGAAGAAAAGTTACAGAAACAATTCATTGCTTGAATGTAGTGAAGAGGAAGGAACAGCAGAGCCTGACACTGCATCACTGGTCTGAGGTCTGAAGTGGAATAGGATGCTCCAGGGTACAGGAAGTCATCTGTAGGTCTACCAACAGTCTCACAATCGGTCATGAAATGTTTCAAAAGTGCATGTGAAAACAGAGCTCCAAGTTGTTTCACTGTGTTGGTCAAGAATGATTGTAAAACAGAGGACTTTTAAACAGTTTAGATAAGTTACTGAAGTTGTAATACATTTAAAGTTCTTGAGGTTTTTTGATGTAACCTTAAGGCTGTTTTAAATATGAAATCATGTCATAATTGAGATGATAATATATTAAGAATTGTATTAATTTCATTCGTATGAGGCCCTTTATCTAACCACAATGGCAAAAAAAAGGGGAAAAAAGGGGGGCTTCTGCAGCATTACCACATATTTTGATATGTATATTTATTTGTCTATTAAAATGACTATTAGTATTTACCAAAACATATGTTATGTCAATGTAATCTGTATTTTCAATACCATAATAAATGTAATGGTTTACTATAATAATGCCGTATAATAAAATATAATATTACTCTGCAAAAGGCCATTTTTCAAATATTCAGTTAAATTTTTAAAGTGAGCAATGTGATCTAATTTTCAGTAGCAATTACCTCGATAGCAGTCATTATGGAGATCATTTAGGAAAATGTTCATCATATTATTTAATCAGATGAGGGTAGACATCTGTTCTAGGTAGTTTTTTTTTTACTAACCTAAATCAGACAGTGTTAAAGCTTAAATATTTAACATTTGTAGATGCTAGTATAACTATCTACATGATGTTTGCACTGTGTCAAACATAACACCCAGGAGCAGGGCTGCAGTAATCAAGTCCAGTCTTAGACTCAAGACTGGGTTTTTTTTATGGTCTTGGACTTGTCCCGGTCTCAGCCACTGGTCTTGCCAAATATGGTTCTTGGTTTTGACTGAGTCCAGGCGTCTTTATTTTGTTACAATATTCAAGGGAAAAGGCATCATTCATATCTGGGTAAGTTAACTGTTGAGCTAGGCGCTGCTTAGCCTCATAAGCTAGGCTATGTGTTATGTTAAAGGTGTCATTCTGCTGAAAACCACTTTTCCACGCTCCTTTTGGAATTTGATGGGTCACCCAGAGTTACCAACACATGCTGCCTTTGAAAGTGGCTGTATTTACCTTTCATACAAAACAACACAGAGAAACATGCGACTCAGAAAAAACCTGCCCACTACATGTCACAGAGACATTGGCGTCACCCACATGGGGTTAAGCCCATCCCCCATTGCAGCGAATCTGAAGTAGCATCAGCATCTACAGGAGAAGACGGCACCACAGTTGCTACACAAACTTGAAAAAAATGGCGGACAAAAATTCATTCATGTGCTCTCTGTGGAAATAAAGCATCGTTTTTTTTTTTCCATGCATGTTTTCAGAACAAGTGAAAAACCTAGCTGGATGCTACTCTGGTAAAGGTAAATACACACAGAGCCAGAGGGGAGGGAGGAGTGTTCCTTCATGCAGTCTGAGCCGATCAGAGACGCCTCATTACCACATCATGTATGAGGAAGTACCAGTAAACTTTATTGTTCGACAAGGGATTTTTCTACGGTTGGCACTAGATCATATACAGAATTGGGACGGAAGTAAAAGAATCCAACACAGCGCCCGTCGATATGCTTCATAAATAATCACATAAATTCATCACAATACAGCGGGCTAATAAAAACACCAGTGAACCATACTGCCTAAAATTGAATACAACTGTAAAGACACTAATACAAGGAATCAAAGGGGTGGATCCACTGACATCAACCTGCTGCTGAACTTCCAGCACCCATATATTTATAATTATATGATTTTAAATGTCAGTGCATACAAGTGTAAGGCAACTTTAAGTTTGAATGTTTGTCTGGATAATACTTTTTGCAAAATTTTATGGACCTCTTGTCAAAAAAGGGAACAACATTGTGCACTGGTTTGTGTGTAGAGGGTTGTGCTCGTTCCTTTCTACGCAGATGCTTCCTCTGACTGCCAGTGTCTTCAGTTCCTCTCCTCTTCTCCTCTTCTCCTCTACAGCTGCATCACACTAATCAGAGACACTGTTTGCAATTCCATAATAACACAGGAACAAACTGGGCTGGAAAAACATTGAGTAAAAAGTTCCATCACCCATTTTACAATAACCATCCTGTATGACCAAAAACAAGGACTTGGTTATTTTTTTTAACTGCACCCCTCCTCTTTTTTTTTTTTTTTTTTAGCATGATTACACTTGAATGTTGTTTTTATGTCAACAAAAAGGTTAATCCAGGGAACTGCTAGTGAACAAAGAGGAAGTGAATTAAAAAGCCTTTATTAATTCATGGCGAGAACAGGATTAAAAAGATGACATGTTTCGACCATACAGCTCTTCCTCAGAGCTTAGTCTCTATAGAGTCTAGACACAGGTGCAGTTCCTCACCTATAAAGTCACACCAGGGTCATGTGACCCCTTAGTAACCTATCAAAAACATCTATCTATCTATCTATCTATCTATCTATCTATCTATCTATCTATCTATCTATCTATCTATCTATCTATCTATCTATCTATCTATCTATCTATCTATCTATCTATCTATCTATCTATCTATCTATCTATCTATCTATCTATCTATCTATCTATCTATCTATCTATCTATCTATCAGTCTGTCAGTCTATCTATCTATCTGTCTGTCTGTCAGTCTGTCTGTCAGTCTATCTATCTATCTGTCTGTCAGTCTATCTATCTATCTGTCTGTCTGTCAGTCTGTCTGTCAGTCTATCTATCTATCTATCTATCTATCTATCTATCTATCTATCTATCTATCTATCTATCTATCTATCTATCTATCTATCTATCTATCTATCTATCTATCTATCTATCTATCTATCTATCTATCTGTCTGTCTGTCAGTCTGTCAGTCTGTCAGTCTGTCAGTCTATCTATCTATCTGTCTGTCTGTCAGTCTGTCTGTCAGTCTATCTATCTATCTGTCTATCTGTCTGCCTGTCTGTCTGTCTGTCAGTCTATCTATCTCTCTGTCTGTCTGTCTGTCTGTCAGTCTATCTGTCTGTCAGTCTGTCAGTCTATCTATCTCTCTGTCTGTCTGTCTGTCTGTCAGTCTATCTGTCTGTCAGTCTGTCAGTCTATCTATCTATCTATAGTCACTAATGACTTGGACAAACTACCTGAAATACATTGGAGACGTTCAGAGTCATTCTTCTGCAGACTGATTAAATGTGTTAACATTTTTAAGTAGATAAATCATGATGAGGGATTAATTTGTGTTATTTTTGATATCCCTAATTTATTTATTTATTTAAATATATGTTGTGTGAAAAAGGACACATTTTATAACCAATGATTAATGTACAAAAGCATTACAAAGTAAAACATCTAAGGGGGTGAATACTGATTGTTACTGTATATAAAAACAGAGAACATTGGAGCGAACATGTTTTTTTCATGGAAATAGAAAATGAACTGAGTGTAAAAAAAAAAAAAAAAAAGGACCTACATTTATTGTCTTTGTCTCTGTTTCAAGTAAGGCCACATAAAATAAAATACAATTTGCACTAAACTTCATGATATTCACCTTTCTAACCGCAGGAGCTTAATCTAATTTTCACTTCATTCATTTGTGACACATTTCTATTTTATATGAAACTGCTGCATTTTTTTTTTCATTAAAAGCCAGAGAGCAAAAATATCCCACTGTGAGAAGTATAATTGAACATGTAATAATACATTATATTCATAGAGATTACACCCAAATTAAAACAATCATGTAAAATTAAGTTTAGTCTAAAAAGGCCATCAGCTTTGTATCATGCTGTGTTTTTCTTCTAGCTGTTAAGTATGATTAGTGTCATCTCTGCTGGTCATTTACAGAACTGCAGAACATAATATGACTGAGTCGACTGTTGGAGATTGTTCTCTTTTGGTGTGTTACATGTGTTTTTCTGCCATCTACTGGGCTCATGAATGCTTTGTCCCTGAGCCTTTAAAAATATCAGCAGACGTTAAAAACAAATGGCTCAGTCTGAATCAGTCTTATCATGACTCACTGTAATCTAGTTTGAAGACGGAGATTCTCACACAGCAGAAAATATAAACCACTTTCAGATAAAATATCCACAGCAGGTACAATCACTCCATTGTTCAAAATACAAATGTCATTTGTGGTTCTTAAATCCAGTTGTTGTGGTCCAGTGTCCTGCGTGTTTAAGTTATTTCCCTCTTCTATCACAGTTCAATTATTGATCAGCTTTTCAGAAGCCTGATCATGACTCTACCAGGTGTGATGGAAGAGGGAGATATTTTTGTTTTTCATTTATTTATTTCTTTTAAATTAAATGTATTCTTTACATTCTTGTATTTTGTTTTACTTTTTTAAATGTATATGTATATATATATATATATATATATATATATATATATATATATATATATATATATATATATATATATATATATATATATATATATATATAAATGTTTCCAATTTTTAAAAAAAATATTTTTTAAATATTTTAAAGAGGGAGGTATTTTTGTTTAAAAAAAACTTGTTTACAATTTTAATTATTTCTGATGTAATTTAAATATTTTAAGAAATTAACTTTTAAAAATTGTTTTATTTTTAAAATTTGGTTTCATTTAAATGTTTTTAATTGAACTTTTTTGAAATTATTTTTTTATTTTAGATTTTTAATGAATTTATATTTTAAAATAGAAAAAAAGGAGAGGGAGATATGTAAAACATGTAGGACACTCGGCCATGAGGACCACATTTGAGAAGCGCTGCATTAATCCAACTCCATTGGGTTTACTAGTGAATCAAGGTTGTAGATCACGGTGCCCAAACCCAGTCCTCAGAGGACCAGTATCCTGCATGTTTTAGACAGTTCCCTATTCCAACACACCTGGAAGCTATTACATCATTATCAGACTTCTGCAGAGCAGGAGGATGAGCTGATCGTTAGTTGAACCAGGTGTGTTAGAGGAGGGAAAATAGGGGTGTCAAACTCCAGTCCTGGAGGGCCAGTGTTCTGGATGTTTTAAATATTTCCCTCTTCCACATGATTAAGTTTAACCCTTTAACTCCTGAGATTTTAGCAGTTCTACAGTAAAAAATATATATATATATATATATATATATATATATATAAGCGACAAAATGGCCAAAGTCATGAATAAAATGAACAAAAGTGAATAATAAACTGACAAAATGAGCAACAAAATGAACAAAAAGTAATAAATATTTACAAAATTATAAATAACATGGAAAAATTTGCAAGTTTTCTTTAGCCTTTTTCTAAATTAGTTTCCTTTTGACACCTGTTCCATGAACAGAACTCAGCAAAAACACTGTAAAAAAAAAAAAAAAAAGAAAAGAAAAATTTTCCATGTTACTTATAATTTTGTAAATATTAGACTGTGTTCATTTTTTTGGTTTATTTTTCTACATTTATGTTTTGTTTTATTATTTTTTATTTAATTTTGTTCTATTTTTGTCTTAATTTGTTCACATTACTAATTGTTATGCTGGTTTCTTATTCATTATTATTCATTTTATTGATGACTGTTTTTGTTCATTTTGTCACTTATTTTATTTATTTATTTTTTTTTACTGTGGAACTGCTAAATTTAAAAAAAAAAATAAAGGGTTAAACTGAATCATGTGGACGAGGGAAAAATCTAAAACATGCAGGACACTGCCCCTGTTGCAGAATCGTGTTTCCATGGTAACTACTAAGCCTCTGAATATCCAAATAGGTCATATCTGATGACCATGAAAATATGAAAAACTATATTTTACACCAATTATTGACATGTATTGATAGGATTAGTGTATCAGAAGTTTAGACCAGTAGGTTTTGGTTACCTGTGGCTGTTTGGGTCTTTATGGGTTCAATCACTGATGCCAGAACTGATACCATGAAGCAGTTGAATTCATGTTAGTGTAATTAATTTTATGTGTCCTTTGTACAGCGGCATGTGGAAATAAACATATCATACAGTGTGAGAAATAGCAGTGGCAGTCATTCCCAGTCTTGGTGTTTCTATCCCACTGTTCTACTCACCAGAGGATTGGATGGAAAAAAGTCAGACAAAAGCAAGTCTGCCAGTGACCCTGAGGTGGACCCGGTCTAGTCTAGACAGGGTTTTCCACCCTCTGACTTTATTTACTTACTTACAGTACACTTTCATTAATTGATCCTGCGGGGTCTTTGTTGGGTCATGGACAATAAGACACAGATGAGACTAATAAATACACAGTAGACACATAGATGTATATATAGTGATTAACATGTACTTTTATCCATTGCTTGTGTATATAAACCTTCAATTGTGACAAATATTTCAAGGTTTTTCCCAGGTTTTCAGAGTTTTTAAGTGCTGTCTGGGCTCCGGTGTTTGGGATTTTGAAATAATTGACAGATTCAGTCTCTAAGATGTAAGATTCCTTTGTGCTTATGTGTAATTTGACTTTTTTTATCTGTCTGTTTTGTGCTTGAAGCCAGATGTTTGTTGATATAGCTGCCTCGGTTTCTGAGCTAATGTGCACTACCCTTAAGCAAACATTACTGTAAGGTTCATGCTGGGAAAATGACAGGCGTCAAACTACTGACCTCCACAAGAGGGCGCCTCAACCAGATGAATAGAATAGAATAGAATAGAATAGAATAGAATAGAATAGAATAGAATAGAATAGAATAGAATAGAATAGAAGTTCACAGTACAACAAAGATAACACAAACATCATATAAACACACTAACAGGTCGATCTTTTACATCCATGCATAAAACAAATAGTGTCAAATAATACATAAAGGATATGCCTACTAAGTAATTTTTCCTTTTCATGATTATTATTGATGAATGACTCCTCATTGATGATCATTTCAGTATAGTATAGCGTAATGTAGCATAGTATAACAAAGCATAGCATAAAATAAGGTCATATAAAATAAGATTAAAAAAAACTATTTAGTACATGTGTGTCTTAAGTGTGTCTTTTAAAATAAGCTTTTGCGGTACAATATGCTAAGTGATTGCTATTTTTATTTGGCTTAAGGAGCACTACAGAAACAGAAAACAGAAAAGTGCTTACTTAAATGCATTCAAATCATTCTGGCAGAGAAAAACATTACATCTATATTTAAAAAAAACATTTAAATATCTTCAAAGACCTTCGCTCATAGCAACTTCTTTCCAGTATTTTGGCACTAATATTATAACTCAAGGTCGGTTTATTATCTGGAGCTTTCAGCTGCAACATGCATTTAGCTGTGATGACAACTGCATCAATTCAATAAAAATAAAAATAAAAAAAACTCAGGGAAACACTACACAATACATTTTTGCATTTTTATGTTGTTTTTGTATTAAAAGTATAGTTAATTTCATCTATATTCAGCAATCTGTATATTTCCACAACCCATCTGTCAGCATTGGGATCATGCAAGGAAAGACTTCATATTAAACTTAGAAACAGTTAACAAACAGAGGAAATTCATGCAACTGAACTATGAAAAGGCTTCGCTATAAATAAAAAGCAGACAGTCCAACAATTTTATGGTGAATAGAGTGAGCACAATGCATTTGAGGTTCCATTAGTTACGCCCATGTCTTCAAATCTATAGTTGGTCAGCAGAATTATATAATGACTGAAACTATGTGTCTTTTGGACATTTCCTTTAATGTTAGAGGCTTTTATTATAAATTCAATAGATGAATAGGCTGGCAAATATATATATAGAACTGCTCATTTCAAGTTGACCTATTATCTGATATGTGAAAAGAAATACTGTCACACTAATTCTAGTCATTAGTTTTATATAACAGGTATACGGTCACGAAAAAAAAAAAAAAAGATTAGATCTGCAATGCCTGGTACAACTAAAGGTACATTTGTTTGGATAAATATAATGACAACAACAACAAAAAAGTTCAATTTCAGAGTTGATACATTCTGTACTTAATAATAATAATAATAATAATAATAATAATAATAATAATAATAATAATAATAATAATAATAATAATAATAATAATAAAAATAATAATAATAATAATAATAATAATAATAATAATAATAATAATAATAATAAAAATAATAATAATAATAATAATAATGGTAGCACTTTTTAATACCTACACACAATTGACTATGTATTAATCATTTATTACCCATTTATAAATGGGTTGTTCATTATGTATTAACCATTTGTTACCTATTTGTTAATGTCTTGTAAAGGTTCATACTAGTGTAAATGTAAAATTTGATTATTTTGAACCAACAGGTGCAGTGTTTGTATATCTGTTTTAAAGGTAAACAAAGAAACAGTTGTAAACACTGCACCTGTTGGTTAAAAATAATAAAATTTTACATTTACAGTATGAACCTTTACAAGACATTAACAAATAGGTAACAAATGGTTAATACATAATGAACAACCCATTTATAAATGGGTAATAAATGATTAATACATAGTCAATTGTGTGTAGGTATTATAAAGTGTTACCATACTGATAATAATACTAATAATAATACTAATACTACTACTACTACTACTACTACTACTACTAATAATAATAATAATAATAATAATAATAATAATAATAATAATAATAATAATAATAACAACAATAAACTTTATTTGTATAGCACCTTTCATACAAACACTGTAGCACAAAGTGCATCAAATTAAAATAAAATTTTAAGACAGGGTGAAATAAGAAATACATTAACTACAGTTACTGGTGTGAAAAAATACTCTTGTAAGTACTGATTCAACTCATTTGCTTAAGTAAAAGTAAAAAAGTACAATTTCACAATTGTAATAAAGTACAAAAGTAAAATAGCATGTTTTGTTTTTTGTTTTTTTGCCATAAATGCAATAATACTTATTTAACCAAGAAAAATCTGAAGAGTTTCAAAAGTATCTAAAATAAAGCCTTTAAAAGTGAGTTACTGTGTAAATAATAACTAAAATTGCATGTCATGAGTGTGGTTTCACTTCTTATGTTGAATAAAACAACATTTACACAATATTCATATTTTCCAAGTCGTACCTGTAAAGTGTTCTGTCATGTTGACCTGTTGAACCAGTCTTAAAGTATTTCCTCTTGCAGGAGTAGAATGAGTAACACTGTCATATAACAGATACAAAAGTCTGTATTATCCAGTCCATACCTATATGAATGAACATGAGGACGACAATAGCACAATGACTCATGGGTCTGAAGACGACAATTAACCATTTCTAATTAACAGGTGGGAGTGTGAAACAGTAAAAATCTGTACCATATTTGGTATTGTAGGGGAAACTCCTGGACTACCTATGCTTATTCTTGTATCACATTAAAGGAAACAGACAGGAAAACTTTTACTAAGACATTAAATAAGCCAAAAACTAAAAACAGATTAACATTGACTCATAATTACAACCCTCATTACTGACCTTTAGTCGCTTGCATGAAAATATCACTTCAAGGTAGATTACAGTGACACTAGACACCACTTACCTAACGACCACCATTGTGTCATTAAAATAACACTACAGTGTACCCACTAGTACAAATTACAATCTTCAGTCCAAATTAAGCTACAATATTCGCCTTATGTTACTAGTATTCAAGTCTTGCGCTCAGTGAGGTGGAAGCTAATAGGATTACATAAAGCTTTAATCATCTCTACGGGATAATTAGGTGGTTAAAGCAGAAAAACAGGAATATGATATGTAGACAAAGTAAACAGATGATATATTTGGATGGTATTTTGTTGCCTGTAATTCAAACCTGCATTAAGGATAAACACATACTTGTTGTTAAGGTGTGTTGGATGTGTGTTATGGGTCAGTGTTGTTACATAACTATTTGGGTCTTGTGATACTCGTATTCTCTCTCTCAAATGAACCACATTTTTGCCATAACACAAAGGGATGAATAAATATAATTAGTTTTTTTTTGTTTTTTTTATTACTTAAACAGATAACAAACTATTAAACTATAAACTATTATTTGGAACAGCCTGTCCAAAGAGATAAGGCTTGTGGAATCATTGACATATTTTAAATCACTTCCTAAAAGACATTTTTATAGACTGGCTTTTATGTGATGTTGTGTCTTTTCATCTTTTAAGTGGAGATAGTGAATAACAGCTTCACCCACTGATGGAACCTTCCCTGGGAATTTAACTGTGGTCTTCAGGTTGAAAGTTCACATCACAGTAGAGATGCACAGATGACGTATATTTTCATCCGCAACCGCTTTTTAAAATCTCTATCTGCCCACTATCTATTTGCATGAACAATTTTCCCCCAATTTTCTGAACCGAACCCGACCACCATCCGTGAGATCATTCCAAAATTATCTACACCCACCGCACGATGTGAACGCAAGCGGTAAAAACCTTATCTTATAAAATGTTTTTAATTTTATGGATGTTGTCATATTACATCTAACCCAGAGACAACGGTAGAAAAATAGCTTTTATACTAATACTGACACATTTACAGAAAAGTTCATTAATGTGTTACTGTCCCTGTTAAATAAACATGTTTTTAACCTGGTAGTCTTACCTGTATTACTTTCACATCTGTTTTTATTATTACTGGGTTTTTTTTAATCTACTGTGCTTTGTGTTCCGTGCTTTAATTGCACTGCAGGTTTTTTTTTTTTTATTATTATGTTTTTTTTTATTGATTCTTATATTTTATTGCTCAGACAGCATGGTTGTTCACTTTCCCTTGTAAAACGCTTTGGATAAAAGCATCTGCCAAATGTTTAAATATATCACGTACGTATCAGGGCAGCACAGGTCCACATATGAATCAGTTAACTTAGATTTTTACCTCTTATGACACTCACTCTCTTGGGGTCACGACGGAAGAAACTTGCTGGTGCTGCTTGTGGTTTAGTCCAGCTGTGATGAACCATGTCAGACGTGCCCGCCTGATGACTTTTAAATACGTAAACGGCTTTACCCAGATAACACATCCTGCACACGTGCTGTCTAAATTTACCACCTCCACAAACCATTGTTCCTGTACTTTCTCTCCTTCTTTCACGTTTTAAATTCACCTGCTTTTATTTTCTCATGCACTGACTTCTCTGCCGCTGTCACCTGTGTTCTGTCTAAACTAAGCACCAGTGAATGACCAGATCAACAGGATACTGCCTGATTAAAAAGTATTTTAGTGTTGTTTTCCTTCGTTTGTTTACCTTTGGAATAATATGCAAAATGTTTATTATATTTGTATTTGAGTGCTTCAACCGCAATCCACCCACATTTAATTAAAATACTATTTTTTGTCACGTCAGCCACCCTAACTGCGGTTGATCCGCACCGCCCACTCATCTATACACCATAGATCATTGGACCAACTTCACAGACCAGGAGTCAATCCAATGTCCACATAATATATACTATATACGGGACGGCCGACACTAGTGGAGAAGTGGCTTAACGTGGTTGTTCGCGTCAGAGGACAAGAAGGATGTCGTAGCAATGAGTGGAATTATTCCAGTCCTGTAGTTGTTGGAGTATATCTGAGGAGGTCAGAGGTCACAGGGTGACATCCACAATGGTTCATCTTAACCCTTGTGCGGCCCTTCGGGTCAAAGAGACCCGGTGGCTCACAAATGTACCTTTTTATACGTACTGTAGGATGCCATTGCTTACTACTGAAAACAGTAATATATCCTTGGGGGGTGGGGTGACGAGTCTATGGAACTGAACTTTGGAATCTGGGTTTTTAAGACCCGATTGTAGGACACAGCCAGTGTGCCTTTTACGAAGGACCGCACAAGGGTTAAGGTTTACCAAAACAGGTAACTGCTATTTGAGGTGGAGCTCAGAGGATCGAGGGTCAGGTTGGGATGTAAGAGGTTGTGGGTTCAAGGCAGGTTAGTTAGGTATAGTAGAGGTAGTTATCTGCATATATGTACTGTAGAAAAGCCTTGTTCTTTGCCTATATAGCCTATGTGTAGAGCAGCCTCCTTCTTCTTCTAACTACAGCAGTGAAATTTTACTTATTTGGAAGGATTGAATGCAACATAACAAATTATACAACATGACCAGGGGTCGTTGCACAACTCAAGGTCTTGGGGGGGGGGGGGGGTTTAGTTTGGGAAAAAGTCTAGAAAACAATCTGGAATTTGATTTTGGAAAAACCCTGTGCCCTAGTGTGAGAAGTGACATGAGACAGAGTTTGTAATAATCTAGGCTTTGTGTCATCCAGGGTACACTAGAGCTGAGCATTAGTTAAAATCAGGTCAACAGAAAAAATAAGAGCTTGTGTCTGGTTTCACTGTCATTTGCAGGTCCAGCTCACCTTTTTATTGGATGGAATGTTTTTTATGAACTTGACCTTATTACAGAATGGAGTGCAGAGGTGTGGACTTTGAGCACCTGGTGTCTAGAGTTATAATGCCCACTTTTCCACTGTGGGTGCTATTGTTGAAATGCCAAACTGGGTAAAAGAGCCTGGTCCAGATGTCTCAGAATAGCAATGACAGAAACCAAACACGCTATTGCCTGTTTGGAGCTCAGTGAACAATCACCTTGAGGCAATAGGGAACAAAGTGAACTCAGATTAGAGAAAGTGAAACTGATTGACAGGCGATGCTCATGAACAAAGACAAAGCTGGGATCTGCATCTTTACAGGATCAAAGAGATGATAACAATCATTTTATCCAAAGGGAAACATCCCACACACCATTTCTGACACTTTGATCAGAGGACAAACAAAGAGATGTGGTTCTTTGTTGGTTTAGAGTACGGGTGTCAAACATACAGCCTAAAGGATCCAATCTGGCCTGTGGGATAAATGTTGCAAAAATAACAAAACATAAACAAAAATTAAACTGACTTTTTTTTAGGAAAATGAAGTGTAGAACAATTTCAAAAAGCCAGTGTATCTTGTAAACATCTGGAATAATCTGGACCAAAATCTAAAAAAAAAGTCTTCTTCAATCTGTGCATTTAAAAATATGTCTAAATCTAGTATAATAATAAAATGCAGAACATTATCTCAAAGTGAAAATTGTGTTATAATGTAGAACAATGTATACAATATAAATGAATACATACTATCCTGATTAAATATAGTTTTGTAGTAAATTTCAAGTGAATATAAATATACTTTATATTAAAATACATTCTGTGTCCAAGCATCTAGAAAAAAAAGAAAGGTATATAGAGCTAATCTGAACATAGATTCTGATTCTTGGGTAAGAGTTATCCAGCAGGACCAAAACTCTAATATGTTGGTCAAATGATAGAGGACTGTTTGAAGCTCAAAGTTGGACCAAAAGTCAAAATAATTTTAAAAATACCTCAAATTCTGGAAGGCCGTTACTTCAAAACTATTAGGGATATCAGTCTAAAACTTGGTATTATTTCATAAGTCCATAAGAGGAACATATATGAATTTTTTGTCAATTTTCTGAGAGGCTCTGGATACTTTTACAGACTCAAGCTCATCGAAACTTCATGAAACTACAAAGATGTTAGACTTCCCTGGTTTTCATTAACCCACCTACAGATAAATCACAATCCACCTGCAATTACTCACCAGCGTACCTCACCCAGCTCCTCCTCATTGGTTCATTGTGCACTTTAGAATTCAATTTAAGGTCCTGGGGCTGCATTCAAGGTTCTTGGTGGTCAAGTCTATCTATCACAGACCTTATTACCAGGCATTTAGCTCAGGTCTATTCCACCTCACAGTTCATCCCTCTTCAGGCGTCTCGAGTGACTGAAATTAAAAGGTGATTGAACCTTGGCTGTTGGGGTCTTTCATGACTGTAGATGATGCTGCCATGGGATATTAACCCTGTAAAGACTGAACCATTAAATCATTGACAGAAAATTCCAGTTCTTTGAAACTGGAGCTTTTATTAGTCCTTTTGAACTGCCCTTTTTCTTCAAATATCAATTTCAGTTTGAATATTGTACCATATTTGATACATCAGGCCAATCAATATTATTGAGTCGGTTTATGTGTCTGTCTGTGTGTCTATTGGTTTGTTTTTAAGCAGCTTTAGGCAAAAACTACTGGACTAATTTCCATGAAATCTTCAAGAAAGGTGTGAGGTAGTCCAGAATAGAGCTCATAGAATTTTGGTGAATGTAGGTCAAAGGTCACAGTCATCAAAAATGTATGATAAGAGATAGGGCAAATCAGGTAAAATGTGGGTAAGGGAGGTGGGGTTTGCTGTGCCTGGCACCACTTGTTATTATTTATATTGTGCTCAAATGCAAATTTCATTTTGACATTGTACATTTTAATAACAAATACAAACATACATAATAGTGAGAAGATGAAAAGTAAAAACAACTGCAATAGTAAAAAAAACACAAAAATAACAGAAAAGATAAAGAGAGGAACTGAGGTTTGACAAGTTTTTACTAAATAAGGTACTGAGAATGTGCATCAATAAGAGATTTAAGATACTGAATATTAGCTGTGAACTGTAACACACTGAACAATAGATATTTTAGTTTTGATCCAGTAGTTTTTTTTAATCAAACCAGGTTCCAAACAGCATGATATAAGGACCAAAATTGTCTCATTCTAAGTCCAAACTCTATTGTGTGCGACAGCGTTGTTGGATCCACCCTTCCTCTGCTGTCATGGTGATACTGGGCATCCCCGTTCGATAAAAGGCCCGGAGTAGAACCAGAGGAACTGTCATATCATGGAAACCTGATAAAAAAAAAAAACGGTCGGTTGAGGCAAAGGTCTTTGTTTTGAAGGGAGATTCCAGAGACTATAATTAGTTCCTGAAATATCTGCAAAGTGTCAGATATATTTAGACTAGGACGTGAAACAAAGGTGTGTGTCATTACGGAATTCATGAGAGTGCAGATTGATTCAGATCAAGGTCAAAGTGCCAGTGTCTGCACTGTTTATAAGATGATAAACAATCTCCATAGGACATTAGATGAGTTTTCCACGAGTGTACGGTGATGACATGTTAGTGTCTAAGCCCGACATGGAATTCACCCAAAGGAATCTAGTACATTCCTGCTTCAACAAGGTCATTGTAATTGTTTTACCACCCATACTTTTGCATCAACGACATGTTAAAACTGAAAAAATCCAACCAGGAGGCATGCTGTGTCCTGATCAAATGTAAATAAGATTAAATTGTAATCTGAGACGCATTACCGAATGGTCCTGCTGAGATCAAAGTCATATATATACTACCTGAAGGCTGTGTTAATGATAGTCGATTAGCTGTTTAATTGTGTTAACTGCAGTTTGAGCAGACGGTGCAAATGAAGGGTGTCATTGCCATGCAAATCACTGGCATCCACTGAGTCTCACTGTTAGTCAGTGCAGGGCCTGAGGTCGAGGTAATGACTGCGATTAAATGAGATGAAATGAGTCTCAGAGGGGGACCCAGCCCAGGAACAACACTAAGTCCATAGGTGAAGGATTTAGCAGCATGAAGTGTCATGCTGTTTATGTCCAGAGCTACTATTAACACCCTGGACTCATGCCTGTGTCAGTTTATATCCATGTGTGTCCAGACGCATACATTTAGGGAAGACTGAGTGAGGTTAATTAAAGGCGTTAAAGGTCCAGAGTAAAAGAGGCAGGGGGATTTACATGGGTTTGAAGAGCAGAAAGGATTATATTTTAGTGAATAAATGATGCAAATAAGATGGCAACTGGTTACTAGCTGATAGACGGTGTCTGGCATTGTCTTCGCTGCCATTGTCTTTGTTGTTGCCGTCTTCTCCATCACTATCTTCAACATCATTGTTTTCATTGTCATATTTGTCATCATTTTTGTCGTCTTCATCTATGTCATCGTCTTTATCTTCAGTTTTGTCAAACATCTTCTCCAGTGAAAAAAACCAGTCAGAATAATTTCAATTTTACATGTAGCTTCCTGTCTGCAAAGTCTGTTCACAGTTTAAGAAATTTAGATTTTTGACATTTTTGATGAATTTTTGAAATAAGAATTGGTTAGGTAGGTCCGTCGCTTGGGTATTTTCAGAAATTGGTCATTGTGGCGGCTGTGGCTCAGTTGATAGAGCAGGTCGTACAATGACCAAAGGTTTGATGGTTCAAACCCTGGCTCTGACTGCCTACATATCAAAGTGTCCTTGGGCAAGACACTGAACCCTGACTTACGCTCCCAGTAGGACTGACAGAACCTTAGAAACCTACTGGTGTATGAGTGTGAATGGGTGAATGTGAAGCTAATGTAAAGCACTTTGAGCACCATGAAGGTGGAAAAGCACTATATAAGTGCAGAACATTTACAGTAGTTTCTGAAGTGTGAGGGCTGAGGAACCATAGAGTCCAGACCCAAACCCCATTGAGAGTCTCTGGGATGTGATGGAGGAGACGTTACCAAGTGGTCTGATACAAGACCTTTGTGATGCATAAATGCAGCTATTAAATAAATCAGAATTATAAATTGTATTAATCTTGGGGTAAATGATTATTCCACCACCTCCAAAGGGCATCGTTCATGGTTCGGTTTCTTTGTTTCTTAACACTTTAGCATTTAGCATCTATTGGTTGAATTCATACCAAATTTGTTTTAGGTTTGCTAATGACCCAGAATAGTCACATTTTAGGTCAAAGTAGGTAGGTCAAAGTTCAACATTTTATTATTATTATTTTTTTAATCTTCACATTTACTTATAATGGGCAAAATACATGCGAAGGGTGCGGTTTGTTGTGACTGGCGGCACTTGTTGTGGTTTACAGCTGCTCCATGCAAGTATAATTCAAGTAGTATGATCTATATACACTATATACATACATATATGTACTAGGCAAATATGATCAATATAATGAAAACAAACCCACCAAAAAGTGTTGTGTAATTAGAATTATGAGGTTATAAGTTGTAAATGTTGTGATGCCCCATACTCTTACAATGACAGAATGGTGACTGTATCCCATAATCAAAACCAAAGATTATGCAAAGAAATACTGTGTGTGACTTTTCTGTCCAGACAGTGAATAAATACTAGATATAAGCTACAGTGTATGAAAACACACAGTGATATTTTGTCTGTGAGGACAATGAACAGACAATTTTTTCCCTGACCTTTTATTTTCCGCAACATCAAGTTACAGTGTCGATGAAAACAAACCACTGTTTTCGCAGCTGAGGAGTTGAACGTTATGTTTTCTGAATCCTCTTCTGAATGAAAATGGCAGCGGGACATTTATAACTGTCTGTTTTTTTACCCCGAATAAAAAGACTGGAAAAAGTGCTGAGTTCAATCAAATACGCCGTTTGAATGTCAAAGATGTGCCATTTAAAAATATGGATAATATTGCTGATTTAAAATAAAGACGCTATTGATTTAAACATGTTTTAACTGTAACTATGGTGGTAATAATATTAATAATAAGAACAATAAAAAAAAATGCATTTATAAAGCACTTTTCATTTGGTAAAAGAGAAAAGACAGTCCAATAACAAAATAAAATACTTCATCAGAAATAAAAGACTAAGAAATTAAAATAAAGCATCATGGTGGGCCATAAAAAAAAAAACTTTGAATGTGATGTCATGTAATTATCATCTTTTTATACTAGAAACAGAACTAAATACATTTCACCAACCACAATTTGATGTAAAATCCAGTTTGTCAAATTTTTTTTATGTTCATCAGATATGATCCATTTGGAAGTTCAGAGGCTCTGAACTTTGTCATGTTCTACAGTATTGATTAACTAATGAATCTCATGTAGTTCAATCAATTATAGTGAATGTAGACACTTGGTTTATGTTCAATTGTTGATGTTTGATGAAAAGGTCACTTTTTATACAGTTTTTGATGTTTAAAAAAAACCAATAAATTTTATTTGAGCTTTTTTATGAACATCTATATGATAAATTAAATATAGGAAAATACCTGACTTTCACTTAAAAATCCAAAATTCAGAGTGGAATATAAGAATAAATGTTGGTGAATCACTTAAGACAGGGTAAAAAAATAGTGAAAAACATCATTTGGGAAGTGCTACAAAAGTAATATTGGGTCTTTATAGGTTAATTAAAACCAGCTGAATGTGATGACATGTAAAAATCTAATAGAAAATTGACAAAACCAAATATAGCACGTAAAAGTCTAAAAGTTTTAAATTATTTGTTTTTCCCCCCACATTAAAAGCAAATAAATTGAACAGAAACGGGATATTTGTAGATCCATACTCACATTTACAAGACATCTTTGGACATAGGTATTATTTTTGTTGATTAAGACTTCATGTACTGTGCATCTGCTACTTTTATTTTAAAGCTATACTGCACACATCATGGTGTTTTTGTTATTTTTCAGATTTCCTGTAAAGCACAACCCTTCTGACTAAGTTTAAACAAAAAATAAAACTTAAAAAAATAATTTTTTCTGGGAAGTGGAAAGTACATCAGGTCTTCACGTTTTGTCCCAGCTTATGGTTTCTTTCTGATAAGTCTAGTAATGTTATGTGACTGTAATACGTTTTAGTTTTGTTAGTGCCATAGCAGGGCTTTCCTTACAGCATTAGTGATGAGTGCATTCCATGTATCTGTGCCAGATGTTCAGAGCTGCAGATGGAATGTCACACCGAGAAACTTAATAGAGCTGAGGCGTCGCTGGTGTTATTGATTACACCTGTGCTTTGTCTGCGATGACGAGCCAAAATATCCTCTGGGAAAAACATCTGCATATTCTCAGTAAAATATACAGCAGTAATCTTCCTTCATTAAGGAATCTCAAATATTCATCATGTAAAGAGGCTCCTGTGTATCTTAAATACACATGATATACGTTTAACCCTTTGGTGACTACAACAGACAGTTATTCTACAGCTGTTGTCTAATACATTCATGGGTTTTGTTATTTTAGTTCCATATCAGACAGTTCATACGGGCTGCATGATATTGGCAAAAATTGCAGCATGTGATACAGGTGTACAGCGTTGCAATAACGATAATATTTCATTATCACCTGTTCACCTAAACCTTTTTCATCTACCAACAAAAAGGTTCCTCAACAATGTTAAAATGAGCCAATTATTTATAATTTAAGACAAAATACTAATATACTGTCCAAGAACATAGTGGTGCTGCAACTGTAGACCTTCAGGCATAAACATCATCAAATATTTTGTCATTATGCATGATGTATTTCATAATAACAAAAGTGATAGAGTTCCACCATTTACCTCAGACCTTTAATAAAACTATATTCAATTGCTTGCCAGGTTTAGTAAACTAAGGTTCTCACGATTCATGCATCAAAGGGTTAAAGCAGATCATTATCCTCTGCTCTACAGCCTGTCATCTGAAAGTATTATCAGACACTAAAGTGGCTGCAGTCAAACATCCTCAAATATGTCCTGTTGTGTTGCTGCTCGGTGCAATAATATTATGATGTAATATAATAGTTTGGTTTTAAAGCAGAACAAATTAAAGGGTTTTCGTCGGGTACTCCGGTTTCCTCCCACCATCCAAAAACATGCACTGATTGGTTAATTGGTTAATCTAAATTGTCCATAGGTGTGAATGTGAGAGTGATTGTTTGTCTATATATGTTCAGCCCTGAGATGAACTGGCATCTCATACAGGGTGTACCCCGCCTTCGCCCATTGTAGCTGGATTAGGCTACCAAGTGACCCCTGTGACCCTAGTGAGGATAAAGCAGGTTCAGATGATGAGATTAAATTAAAGGTTCAGTATGTAAGATTTATGCAAATAAGACAAAATACATTTCTGCAAAAAAATAAAAATAAACAAAAGCAAAGTAGTACATTTCATCCAAGTTAACCTTACCATGCGATCCTAAATATAAATGTAATGTTGTGGTCAACAATTGAGGCTGTGAGATCAATGGACCTTCTGGATGAATGCAGTTTTATTCTCTCTCCTGAAGGAGAAGCAAGTGGTATTGTTTTTGATTCAGTTAATCTGTTCCTTTGATTGTCAGCATTTTAGAAACAAAACTATTGTTTGAATTCAAAACAAATTAGATTAATAGATTACCAGTGACGCAAAATAGATGTGGTTACAGGTTGCAAGAAGTAGGTCAAAGTTAAAATGTTTCAGGATTTTTTAAAGTATTTTTTTTCACCATATACTTATAATCGGCAACATTTCAAATGTCTTTAAAAACATCAGTTTTGGTTGGATTTACTTCAACTTAAACTAGGTCTGGCTGATTAACCATTTCTGAAATTTACTACGATAACTGACATCATTTTGCCCAGTGAATGTCATTAAATTCGGTGTTTTAATTAAAATAAATGCAAAAAAAGAAGTGTTTTTTGTCTATTTTGACTGTGCGTTGGTATGATATGTTCATTCCCCTTTAAGACTGTGTGGAACGAGTGTAGTCACATGACTCCACCCATCCAGTCTGAGCAGGAAGTTAAACAGACGAAGAGGAAATTACTGAAGGTTCAAATGAAGAAGCGCCTTAAACAGCCATAGACCCAACAGCAATTCACCTCTTATCTTTTCTTTACAAGGGGTAGAGGTTGAAATATCCCGCTAAATAAATGGCACAGCACTTTACAAACTGTGATGAATCCAAATACAGGACTCAGACACGAAAGGCTGTGTTTACAGATTTTATTGATTACAATAAAAATATACTGACCAGGTATTTCCTCAATAAGTCTCAGCGAGTGACCAGGAAGACGGAGAACCTCCTTAACTGAGGACGGAGGCAGAGAGATCAGAATCAAAAACAAACAGAACACTAGTATCCAGGAAAATCCAAAAATCACACCGAGGTCCAGAAGAAAGGTCAGGTCCAGGGTTCAAGAGACGATGAGGCACCAGCAGAGGAACAGCAGGGACAGATCATACACACAAAACCAGGCAAGACAGATGGACAGACAGACAGGGGAAAAGAGAGAAATAAAAAACAACTGAATATCAGAACCAAGTCGATCATTGAAATAACAAATATTGCTCATAAGTTGCTACCAAAGCTGACAAATTCGCACAGGACAGACACAAACAGGGAACTTATGGACAGGTGAAGACAGGTGGAACACATCAAGGACAAATTAACAAGAGTCTGGGAAAACGCTGGTGACAGGAAGCACAGAGTGAAAGTGTGAACATGAAACACAGAAACACTAACAATGACAAAAAAAAATATATGGAGACACAAAAAATAATACAAAACATCACACCTTGAGTCTGGATTGTGACAGATGTTACATGTAAATTAATGAGTTTAACAGAACCCAAAGATTTGCCAACAATAGATGCTATCGATATTACTAATAACTACCTGGTCCTGCAGACATCCTACTACAACAGGCATGTCCAAACTGATCCACAAAGGGACAGTGTAGCTGCCGAAGCAGCAGCACACCAGGTTTGACTCAATTAATCAACTGATCTCAGTCTTCAGAGAGTCGATTGGTCAAACTGTCCCCTCTTGGTTAATATGGATTCAGCCCAAGTAACATTAATGAAGTTGATACTGCTGTGGTTGTTCCAAAAACAAATTTGACAACTGTTTTTTGGACATATTTTGGTTATCACAAAGACAATGTTGACTACAGATCAGCTTACATCACTTAGCAACCAGGTTTGACCATGTTAGCTGCCACACCAAAAACGTCATACAAAAACAATTATCAGTGTCGCATTGGACTTTTTCTGCTTATTATGTGTGTGCAGCCAAGCCCCCCACCACCTTTTTTTCATTTATTATTATAGAGATAAATGTATAATTTATCATGATATTGATTCGAGGTCATATCGCCCAGCCTTAACCTTGTCTATATGGAGGGAAATAATATGCTGACATCAGCACATGCATAGACATGATGACATCGACTGGATCAATTCTAAAATAAGCTACAGTACATGTGAGGGGTGGGTTTGTTGAGCCTGGAACCACTTGTTTTGTCTTTTGTTGATAAGTCATTGACACTGATAATATGCTTATAATTGCTCTTCAGTATACACGAAACACACATTACTGCCAGAAGAACTGAAATAGCAAGTTTTACCATATTACATTTTATTACTTAATTAATTAATTTAATACTTTTTTTTTTTTACAGTTTTATTTTATTCCACAGTGAAAACAGCTAAAAATAGGCTGCTACCTCCCAGTAGTGGCTACAGAGGCCAGCTGTTTATGAAAATAATGAAGCTTTAAAACTGGGGAAGTCAGATATATACAGTATTGTGCTCAAAGGAATCAGAAAGTAATCATTATTATTGAAAGGAAAAAAAGAAACAATTGTCTGAGAAGTGGAAATTACATTAGGTCATAAACAGTGTATTAATATGACATTCATAAGTGTCCCCCCCCAAACTTGCTGTAGAAGTGCTTTAGTATTTTCTATTCAGTTCCTACAATTTCTCTTTATACTCAAAATTTAATTAAATGCATTTACTGATTTACTCATTCCCCAGTGTTAAAATAGATCAACTAAATGTGTTATATAGTTATATTGCAAATAGATACATATGTATAGTAAAAAATAAATAAATAAAATATTTTATTTGTTGTCTGACTTTTGTTCCGTATTGAAGCATTCATATTAAATCTGATAAATTGTGTTATTTATTTCTTGCATTGCAACATAATCGTATAAGCGTTTATCTACTTTTCTCTATTGTTGGCATTTTCTTTCTTTATTCTATTTAACCTTTTCATAAGGTCACACTGTGTATTTCCATATCACATCACAAAGACAATATATTTAACTGCAAAAAGGTTAATTTCCTCTGCAGAAAAAAACCCAAACAAACCCACCCACACTCGTTTCCAGTTCTCATGAGGACCACATTTATAATCATGTTGCCATTATGTAGTGAGTGTAAACACATCTTTTTTCATTTTTTAACAAAATAAAATAACAATAATAAAATCTTGAAAACTAAACAAAATGTAAAAAATAAATCAAATTAACAAATAAATAAATATAATTGAAAATTAAATGAATTAAAATAAACTAGTATAATAATATATTGTAAAATATATGTGTGTATGTATATATATATATATATATATATATATATATATATATATATATGCGCGCGCACACACACACATTTAAAAAATCTAAAAATATCCAGAAAAATAATTAAAAAAAGAAACTAAACACATCGTCAAATCTTTGAAAAATACATGTTTCACTTTGTGCCTGTTTCCCCTCATGCTTTATGGGGACTTTCTGAAAAAACAAATCAATGTATCTATAGGGCCACATTATTTCTATTTTCCTAGTGGGGACCTTTATTTATATTTAACCCTTGTGGTGTCAGAGGTCCCCATGGTGTGACTGTGTTAACATAACAATGTCCCCATAAAGATAGGAATACACACACACACACACACACACACACAGTTTTGTAAAGCTGCTCTCCACTAAACCAAACTCTTCATTCCAGTGAATATACTGATCCAGTGTGTTAACATTGATTCACAATGTTCATTTACTCCGTCTGTGGCTGCAGGTGGAGTGGAAGCACCTAAGATTTATGAGCCACATTACGGTCAAATAGATGAGGAAGCACTTAATAAACAACTGAGCGGATCCCCCACATGGAGAGGAATGAGTGCCCAAATTCTCCTTGCATTACTTCAGTGTGTTTTCTGGCATGTGCAGAAAACCTACTGCCTTTTGTGGAAACTATGCGTGCAGATGGCTCTATTCATTAACAAGAACACGAACAGTTCATGATTCATCGCAGGTCTATGTCTTGCGGACGTGAGGGTACAATGTCAGTGGTGTTGACGATTAAATATTAATTCAGGCCTGCACTTCCTGTACTGGAGTTGGGTCCAGATTAAAGAGTCACACAGGCTCGAATGTTATCCTCTGTCTGTTTAATGGCTTTGTGGAACTGTTGTTGATTTGTTCCAGTGTTCTGTGGAGTTTTTCAAAGGAAGCTATAGCCCAGTTGAGTCATATCGTTGTTGTTCCTCACTGGCTTTGCGATTAAGGAAACTCCAAATCAGTGCGACTTCTGACAGATGTTCAAAGCTCTTGAATTTAATAGGCCTCCATTCAACTGAGGATACTGGTAAATAGATACAACACACAACTGATGCTACACAGTCGAAAGGGAATCTACATTTTAAACTCGTTTGGTGCTAGAAAACTTAAATAAAATAAAGAGCTGAAGTCAGACCTGCTTTTATAAATATTTAAACCTGACCTTTGCAAAATGAAAACTTCCACAAAAACAGTCCAGGAACAATCTGATCTATACAAAGTTTATATTCAGTCATCAAGGTTTTGCTTCATGAGGTTTCCTTCTATTAACCCTTTAACCTCTGATGTGTCAGTGAGGACATGTTCTGAAAGGATGGTTTAGTTTCAATATTGAAAAAATGACTTGTTTTTACTAGGATTTTACTGAGTTTTGTTCATTGATCTGATAAATGGAGGCAAACAAGTGTCAAAAAGCAAGTGATTTAGAAAAAAGAAAAAGCCTAAACTAAAACTACTGGAGACAAATCACAATGTTATTTATTTATACATTATTTTAATTTATTTAACTAAGTCAAGTTATTATTTTGTAAATATTTATTAGATTATGTTAATTTTTTTCTCATTTAATTTTAAATAATTTAAAATTTATTTAACATTTAATATTGTATTTTATTATTTTTGTTCGCTTTTGTGCCATTTGTGTCTTATTTTGTTCGTGCTACTTATTAATTTGTTTGTTTATTATACATTTTTGCCTGTTATTGTCCATTTTGTTAATTAATTTATAATTTTTTGACTGGATCTGTTATAGTCTCAGGAGTTAAAAGGTTAACAGTCCTGTTGTCCTCAGGTCAAAATAGCTACATTTACATGATGTTCTTTTTTTTAAATTCCAAATGATTTATTCAGAATAAAGTAATTTGGAAATAAAGCTATACCCTTCGTGTTTACATGATCACATTAAATCTAAATAAAAATTAAAACAGGTGTATTCTGCTCTTGTTGATTGGGGTTTAAGAGCTGGAGGTACAGATGGTTCTGATTGGACAGAACGGCTGCTTCATGTCTGGGTGTCTACTGGAAGAAATTGATCACGTCCACTTTCTGTTTTGGATTCATTTCAACTATCAACATGTTAGAATAGATACTAAATATGATTTTTGCAATAATTATGAAGCAGCACCTTGACTGAATCAACCATAGAAATCAACAAACTAATGCCAGCAGTGGAATATGGGTGTGATGAGACCAGGAGGATGTGCAGAACAACAGGAATAATGTCAAAGTGGAATTAACTGTTTACATCTGAGAGGAATTATCAAATTAGAATCAGAATAAACCAGTGACTTTAGTAAGGGATAATGTATTGCCCACGCATGACTATTTCCAGATGGGGCCGAACAGCAGTGTGTTGTTCCGCCCCGAAGGGAAATATTTTTCGATAGTCAAATGTGGGCAATACATTATCCCGCTTATTCTATGGGTTATTATAGCACATTACTGCTGATTTTGAGAAAAGACAGACAATTATTCACCAAAATAATTAAGAATTTATTCATATAGACGATGACATCTGTCGATTAAAAGTAGTCCGGGTGGAACATTATGGTTGTTCCTAAGCCACACTCCACTGGCACTGTATAGGCTACTTTGTTGCGCTGCTGCCTCTGATCTGCTAAAAACTCAGTAGACTTCAGCCCTACTACTCTAACAGATTGGATAAAATAGCAGTTACAACGTAGCGAATATTTACTTTCAAAGTGGCTGAACTACCTGTGGAGCGAAATGGTACCGTGAATCTGAAGTGGCCAAACTCGTTGCCATTGGCAGTGGGCGTTAATGGTGCAGCGGGTGGTTATGGAAAAAAATCTGCCAGTGCCTGCAGAACACTAGGAACGTCCATTCAAAGTGAATGGGAGCTGTCGCAACATTCTAGAGGGCCGTAGAATAATTTGAAAGCAGGTTTAATTCAAAATCATCATTTTTAACTGGAATTAAAGTAGTAACCTTAATTCAGAATTAAACAGGAATAAAAACTCTCATAAACAGGGCGAGTGACCCCACCACTGTGTTACCACCCCCTAAACAATATATTCTTTCAACTTGGAATTTGACTTTTACTAGATTGACCCAAACATTAGGAACAGCGAATTGTTGCCTTTTTGCACATTTCCATGTAATCTGTACAAAAAAACAAAAACAATACCTGTCTCCCTAATACTAAAGAAGACAGAGTCTTCTAAAATTCTACATTCTACACAGAAATCACAGTAATTAGAGTGCAGGCCTATATTATAAATATACAGAATGAGAATCCCAGTTCAACACAAACACACTAGAGGATGGTCATTTTCTCCAGGGAAAGTTTCATCATGTTAAATCAGTCCTTATTTATGATAGTTTATTGATCTGATTAGTCACTTTAATTCATGATTCATTCCCTGCAGTCCTTGTGAATATAAATCAAACTGTCCTCATTCCATATTCCATTGCCAATGAATATTTTTTATAGATTAAACATACATTAGCTCAAAATGACTTCAGACACAGTTAGGAAAGTGCCTTTTTGGACTTTGGTGTTTAATGCAGCATATTTTCATCAAAACCATTAATTGACAGTGTGCCTTATAATGCGAAAAATACAATAATTACATCATCTGTTTCAGTCTAATGCAGAGATTCACTATAAACAATTGGGGTAGGGTCCTAAATGGACATTGTAAGAACACAGTGATGGTCTTTACTGAAATAACCCTGAAATAAGATAAAGAATATGGGGATTGATTTTGTTAATGAAAATACAGGAAGAATATATAGAAATGTTAATCTTAACAAAATCAAAAGAACTCTTTCTAAAACATACATTGCTGTAAACTTTTGGGTTGTTGTGATACAAAAATAAAACCCAACAATGAAGACCCTTTACAATCCTACATCAGAGACGAATGAGATAAAGATTAGGCCTATCTCCCAAAACTCCAGACACTGGTTTCCTCCTTTTCCAGATGTTTCCAGACTCTGCCCAGTAACAGACACAACCATGTCCCAGTTTTTTTGTGCTCTAATTCTGATACATTTTCTCACTCTAAACACTTGACATCTTTTCATTGTTGTATAATAGGTACACCCTTAGGTTCTGTTCTTATTTCCAGCAACTATTTTTTTAATGTGGGCTGTAAAAAATCTATGTAACGAATAGGTTTTCACCTGGATACAGGGATGACATGTAAGGATGTGTTTATTTCATATTCACTTTCCTTTTTTTATTTATGTGAATCAACTGGTCATTTTCTGACCTGTATGTTCATTTTCATTATACAAATTACATAGGTATTATTATTATTCATAGTATTAATATTAAGTTGTTTGGGTCTTTTTTAGTTTTTTAGTTTTAGTTTTTTAGTAGTCTTTTTTAGTAAGAATCACATTTTTGCAGAGGGGGCGGGGCTCCACAGCAGGGTTTTGCTACTGGGGGAGGGACTAGTTGTCACAGCTCCAAGCAACTGCCTGGCTTGCTTGTCCACAAACCCTGCCCCCGTTTTTTTTTTTTTAATTGCAGATTTGGATCCTGCAAAAAAAAAAAACAACAACACTTTTTTGTTTTTGAGGGAGTGCAGTCAAAGTGACCCCATTCACCGTACCTTCGACACTGCTTTGCTGCTACAGCTCGTCACGTCTTTACCCACCATGCATTTCACCTGCTTAGATAACAGATGGACATCGTCAGGTGTCTGAATGGGAAATTAAGATTCCAATCTGCAGTGTCGCACAGAGGACAGTGGCTGTTTACAGAGCCACACAAGCTGTTTATACGATCACAATGTGAGGCACAGATGTACTGCACGACCATATCACTATATCTGGTGTACGTGTGTCTGCACACAGAAGAAGAGTTGATGACGATCTCAGCTATGACGTGAAGAATGCCATCCAGTACAGGCATGCCAACCAGGGTGGATTAACCCATAAGGGGCCAGTGTGACAGTTATACCAGGTCACAGGTGAACTGTTCTCCAACTTTAACTGGTGTTAAAGGTGGGATGGGAGATCTTTTTTACCATATTGTTTGAAAACCTCTTTACGATCCCATATCACACACTGAAATAGAATGTTTGCAAAAAAAAATAAATGTTTTAGTCCAGTCTAGAGGGTGGAACCAGAGAAAAACTCCAGCCAATCATTGTACTGATCATCTTTACAATGATTGATTTACTGATATGTCTGTCAAATATCAGCCCCTCCCCCCTCTGCACGTTCACAACAGCTATGGAGAGATCCTGGATTCTGGATCACTTTGAAATTTTACATTGCAGTAAATGGAAAATACATTTCAAAGTAATCCAGAATTTCTTCCGGATCATCACCAAAATCTAATAATTTGTTTCTCGTTACACCCCCAACACATCATGAAATTTTCATCAAAATCCATCCATAACTTTTTGAGTTATCTTGCTAACTAACACAGACAAACTGGCAAAAACATAACCTCTTTGCAACCAAGCTCTTCAGTTTAAATGGGCTGATAACTTTGGTGGATGTTTGTATCTTTATGGGTGAAGAACTACAGATGTTTACATCAGAGGAAGGAATGTCTGGTGGTCGGGGCCATTTTCTGCAGATGAATAACAGTCAGTCGCTCATTTGTCAGGGAAACAATCAAGTGCATACACAGTTGAGTATACAGTACAGAGTCTAAGAGCTAAATGATGTATCTGCTGTTGCTGGCGCTTAATGAGAATCACCTCTGAACTCTATGAGGAAGCCTCTAGGAATGTCTGCTATTCAAAACAGCAGAGGAACTGTTTATTCACAGGAGAGTGAGTCCTGTGAAGTCATGACACTCGCTCTAGAGTCAGTGCAACATTACCTTGGTCTTTTTCTCCAGGCCGGCCCCGTTTCCTTCCTGCAGGTCCAGGCTGTTTGGTTATGACTAGACTGTGTTTTTGGGTATCAGCGGGCGTGTTTGGACCGGCTGGCTATGCTGATAGGCCAGCCTGTCCCCGAACAGCTCCAGTCCCTGCAAACAAAACCAGGAAGAAGAGGAATGTACCGACATCAGAGCTTTACTGTAATCGCAGCCAGTTTGGACTGGACGAGGACAAAAACAAGAAGAGCTGCATCACGTTTTGTACAAAACACATGTCATAATAATTATAATGCTAAGTGCTGTGTGTATTAGCATGAGTAATATCCCCACAGAGATAATAAAGTGAGTTAACCTTTAACTTTTCAGCTTTTATTAAAGTGCTTATTACACTGGTCTACAAGTAAAATGCTTCTGGAATAAAATAAATGAAATTTTATGATGTGCGTGTTACTGATAAAAAAAACTCAAGTCTTAAAGGATGGGTGGCTCAAGTTTCCAAGATAAGGCTTGGGTCAAAATGTGAAATTCTTAGAATTCAAAGGAATATTGTTCTCAGATCTACTTCAAAACATTGTCTGCACATTATGATCCATTCACTTTACAGGTTCTTTCTAGCGGAATATTTACGAATCCATTGTATACATGTACATAAATATATGTGAAATAACACACCATGATATATATTAGAACCATGTTTAACTACATTTACACAAATAAATGTAAAAGGTACGTTTGGTAATTTTACCAACAAACGTACCTCCTTTACTGTGTGTCTGTAAATAATCAATTCAATATATCAGTTAACACAGCATGTTCACCACCTCTGAGTTTGTAATTTGGTTTCACCCACTGAATCCTCTTATGTATATACACTCAATAAAAATATAAACTCAACACTTTTGTTTTTGCTCCCATTTTTCATGAGATGGACTCATTCCAGATACACAATATTACCATTTCTCTCAAACATTGTTCACAAATCTGTTTAAATGTGTGATAGTGAGCACTTGTGCTTTGCTGAGATAATCCATCCCACCTCACAGGTGTGCCACATCAAGATGCTGATCTGACATCATGATTAGTGCACAAGTGTGCCTTATACTGCCCACAATAAAAGGCCACCCTGAAATGTGCATTTTTTTTTTTTGCTTTATTGGGGGTCTGGGGTCTCAGAACCAGTCAGTATCTGATGTGACCACCATTTGCCTCATGCAGTGCAACACATCTTCTTCGCATAGAGTTTATCAGATTGTCAATTACCTCCAGATCGTCGCCGTAACAGACTTGAGTGGGCAAATGCTCACATTCGATGGCGTCTGGCACGTTGGAGAGGTGTTCTCTTCACGGATGAATCTCGGTTTACATTGTTCAGGGCAGATGGCAGACAGCGTGTGTGGCGTCGTGTGGGTGAGCGCTTTGCTGATGTCAACCTCCAAACACACAGCAAAGCTAGCTCCCTCTAAAACCACACAGCAAAGCTAGCTCCCTCCAATACCACACAGCAAAGCTAGCTCCCTCTGTAGTCAATGTTATTCATGAACATCAAATTACCTTACTCACATAACTGCATTTTTTTCCGTGTTAAAATCCGATGTCATTGGTGTCGGCAACCTGTAACACCATAACAGACATTTGAACCCGGTTTACGGAGCTTCCACTGTATGTTACCTTCACGGACATTCAGTTAATAAAGCGTATTCGCCAGGTTATTTTAATGTTTAACTCAAACGATAGCGGCCGCGGGCACCCGTGCACTTCTGGTCAGCACGCGCATCACTGGCACCGTCACAGCCACAAACAAAACTCCCCGCAAATGTGATTAAAAATGTTTTTTTGCCGTTTTTAACATAACCGCACAAATGGTACCGTAAAACTTTACCACTACCATATTTGCGGTCTCTTACCAATGTGTGTGTTTATTACGTTAAAAGCTACACATTCTAATTACGTGTTTGGGCTTAGAACAGGAATTAATATTGCGAGTTATTTTAGAACGTAACTCCACTGTATATTGCACAACTGATATTTTCTTCCCGCGTTAGTATTTGACTTACCTGGGGTCATTTTGGGCTGGATGTGGTTTTCAGTCCGACTCCGTCACCTATAGAACCAGACTATGCCAACAGGCAGGGTTCAAGTATGTGGACGTTCAGGCTTTGACTGTGTTTTTCTCTTCCTGTCACAGGCCTGAGAGGGTGAGGGTCCACACCGGAGACGACCCGTTCATCACCACGACCCGCTGGTTTTCAGAAGTTTGCTGTACAGCCTGGAGGTGAGTGTGTGTCCAGTCCTGGTGGCCCATGGTATGTATAGATATCTCCTCTTGTATTACACTTAAGTTAAATTAAGGATAAGCTATTAAGAAGCCTGATAATGATGTAAAAATGCTTCCAACTATGATGTAAGAGAGACTTTTTTAATATTTAATTATTTGTTGTAAAAAAACAACAACATTTCTTTAAATTAATGTCATTTGTATTTTTATTTTTTAACATATTTAAACTGACATTTCAATAAATTGGCTTCACAACCGTGAGTGGCAATGTCAATAGCTCATGCAGATGAGTTGAAATTATTATTATTAATCATTATATTAAATAAAAATAAATTATAGAAACAGTGTATGACAACAAATTGAGCTTCTGACTTTTTTTCATTCATAAGGTATGGATTTACTGTTTTTTTAGATATTTTTGGTGGCTTCTATGGGGCACTGGAGAACAAAAATCAGGTCTTCTCTTACCTGTATGTGTTTTGTGCTTGGCATCTAATAAAAATATTAAACAGAAAAACACTTTGGCATCCTATCTAAAAATGTTCTTATGCCAGACAAAGATGCTACCAGCTAATTTTAATTTTTATTTAATTTTAAATTAAATATATATATATATATATATTTTGCAATTTCTATTAATTTCATTTATTATGTATTTATCTTTAATTATGTCTTTGTATTAGGTATTACAAGTGTGTCCCACTTTTTGGAGGGAAACAAAGGCTCCTCCCCTGGACTCCACCCACAGGAAGAGAAAATTGGAGGGAAACTCGGTTCCAGTCAAGACTCTGTGTGGACAATTAAATGGACAGGTAAGGAAATGTTGAGTGAAGTGAGTAATCTTTATTTGTATAGCGCTTTTCACAGACATGGGTCACAAAGCGCTTCACAGAAACCCATTCACACACTCACGCGAACCGCCAACCCTTCGATCATCGGACGACCCGCTCTACCAGCTGAGCTACAGCCACAGGAAACTATTAAATGTATTACATAAATCTTACAGGCCAAGTCTTTTCCAGTACTTAAATATAATTGAAGCCAACATTTAACAAGCTTTTTCAACCAAAAAAACAGTTTATATAAAAGTGTGATTCTCTTTTTGCATCAACATTTCATGTCCACATATGTTTTACTTGCTCACATTCTTGCCCTAACTGTGCCAGTTATTAAAAATAAGGTAAATCAACAGTTAGAAGTTATCAAGTGTGAGGTAAAGTATAATAATAATAATAATCAGTAGCAACACTGCTGTTGATATGAACATAATATAGTCTGTACACTCTATGTAATGTGTCAGAAATGAAACAAAATGTGTGTTAACTTTAACCCAACACATGACAGTTCTCTATTGACGCACTGTTATTCTGACACATTTTATGTAAGCAATCAAATTTGTTTAATACGTGTACTTTATGATTAATACATTTATTTATGTTACTTACTTCACCATTATCAAACTGGTACCTATTAATAAAAATAATTAAGTTGAGGGGAAAAAAACAGATTATTAATATTATTTTATAATATATTTTGTATTTTTTATAAATACACATGATAATGCAATCTTACAGTACTGTACAAAAATGTATTTAAGTATATACATTTAATTGAAGTCTAGCAAAATTACACACAAATGTTAAATTAAAAAATATATATGTTTTGGGTTTACATACAGTTTGTCAGAGTTAAAATCTCTAACAATAGTGTCCAAAAATCAGCTAAATCATGTCATGTAACAAGGTTGTTGGTCACTTTTACCACATATGCATATAAACGGTAGTGGAATACAATGGTGTTACATCACTGAGGTGAAAGGTCAGTAGAAATAATGAGAAATCAAAACTATTTTGTTATAATCAAGCCACAGTCATATTTTGTGATGAATAAATATATATTTATTCCAGTACTTTGGACATTTAAAATAAGAACAAGTAATGTGTAATTTAACCCAAAATGTGTCGGATACTTTCTCTGAATAATACTCATGTTGTGTCATATTCTACACACGTGTTAAAACCGTCTGAACACAATGCAAGAGTCAGAAAATTGACACATTCCTTCTTTAACTGCAGATGTCATGCTTTTTTGTTTTTAAGAAGTTAAGTCGTCCATGTTAGAAGGCAAATACTGAATACTGAATGAGTAGCATTTAATGTGTATTTGTGTGTCTTTTCCAGATGGCCATGGACAGCAGTGCTCGACTTCCCAAAGCTGCTGATGTGCATGATGTAAGTTTAACATTCGTTCTTTTTTTCATGTGTAATTGCAGGCCACTGTAAAATATAAAGACGACTTAGAATTGGTTTTATGGACATGGAAACATTTTTAAATGGCTTTTATTCATGTACTCTTTAACAGAGGTGGAAAGTAACTCAGTAAAAGTACTTCATTACTGTGCTTAGATTTTTTAGGTATCTGTACTTGAGTATTTATTTTTTCTGGCAACTTTTTACTTTTACTCCCCAAATGTGTTCATAAATATATGTACTTTATACTCTTTACATTCTCAGATTAGACTTTCAAAGTAAACCGATATGACAGTATGAAAAATAAGTCACCAGAGGAAAAATCAGTGGAGGAGAGAAACTGTGGCTTAAAATATTGTAGTTATGACGATATCTCATAATTTTGACTTTTTATTTCAAAACTTGAACATTGTATCTCCCAATTTTGACAGTTTCTCTTAAAATTATGCATTTTTTAAAATCTTATTTGTAATATAAAAAAAAAAAATCTCAATTGTGACTTCCCTCCCGTTGTTCCTAAATTCCCTGCCCATATCCACAAAACTGAGGACAGTGCTTTATTTTAGATACTGTTAAAACTTTTCTGATTTTTTCTGGTTAAATAAGTATTATTATTGTGTTCATGGCCCAAAAACTATGCAGTTTTACATCTTAATTTTGTACTTTATTACAATTGTGAAATTGTACTTTTTTACTTTTACTTAAATAAAGGAGTTAAATCAGTACTTCTACTTTTACCAGAGTATTTTTTCACACCAGTAGCTGTACTTCCACTTCAGTACAGAATATGAATACATTGACCACCTCTGCTCTTTTCTGTGTGCATCGTCTCCCAAAGAGTGAACCTTCAGAATTGTTCCACCACTTGAATGAAGTGCAAGTGTTTTTGTAAGTGTTTATATAGGATTGATGACCAGTGACATGTAGGCCTAACTGGTTTAAATAAGATAGCCTTTATTGTCATTATACACAAAAAAGTACAATGAGATTTTAAGCATCTCCTCAGTTCAGTACGTATAAAAAAGAAAACAAAGACAATAAAATTCTATAATAGATAAAAGGAAGTGCACAGTTAAATATAAAAAAAATCTGAGCTAAAAGATAAGTTATATGTAAACAATATAAAAACATGAGAAATATTAAGAATGCATTGATTGAAGGATCATTTGTAAATATTTGTGTATCAAATGATATATCTTGTATGTCATATGTATAGTGTTTTGTTAATATATTGTAAATACTATTGACAAGACTGACTGTGAGTCAGCACTGTGTGTCTGCAACCACCTTAATATCGCTGTATTTTAAAACATTTTCCCTATTTTCAGCTCACCCCTGACATGATAAGCATTCCCAAGCCTTCAAGTAGCAGTGATGGTGAGTATGTACCATGCCAAATATATAATAAAGGATGTCATTCCATGCTTATTTCATTAATATTGTTGTGTTCTCCATTGTTATTAAAAACATTGTGTGTATTGTGTGTTTATTTCAAAAATGTCCGGATTGCTTTGTTTCCAGCTGTTTTTTCATGGTAAAAAAAAATACTTGAGGTCAACCAGTTTACTGGTACTTCCTCATACATGTCTTCTATGAGGTGTCTCTGATTGGCTCAGAATGTGTGGAGGAACATTCCCCCCTCCCTTCTGGCTCTCTCTATGTGTTTACCTTTACCAGAGTAGCATCCAACTAGGTTTTGTGCAGTTGCTTGATTTGAAAATGTGCAAGTTTGTGCGGCAGGTATTCTGGTGTGGTCTTCTCTCGTACATGCTAATGCTTCTTTAGATTCGCTGCAACAGGGGACGGGCTTAACCCCACGTGGGTGGGTGATGTTAAAGTCCTTCTGACATCAGATTGACTGGCTTTTTCTGGGTCTCTTGTTCTTATTGTTGTTTTCTGTGAATGCGGTATGCAGCCAGTGGAGGTAACAAACTACTTTCAAAGACAGCAGGTGTTGGTAACTCGGGGTGACCCATCAGTTTCCAAAAGGAGTGTGGAAAAGTGGTTTTCAGTGGAATGACGCCTTTCAGCAATTCTGTAAATTTACAAATAAACAAATGTTTGATACAGGTACAACAAAGAGGGCTGACGGAGTCTCTGAGTGTGATGACGAAAATAATGATTAAAAATGTCTTGATGGTTTTAGGGCAAGAATGATGCAAAAATTAACACACCTATAAAAGTTCATAGGATACATAGGTATCATTTCCAAGTATTAAATTTTTTCTCCAGTGGCTGATATATTTTCTAAAGATTTAACCCAAAAAAGCATATTTTGAGATAAAACCACATGACTGCATTTTTTGGCACCCCTTCTGAAATGATGCGGTATGTCCGAAAGCTCATCTCTACTAACCCTTTAAACTTCTGAGGATTCACATATAGGCCAGAAATACTCACTCAGAACTGTTAAACAATCCAAACATGTCCCAAATGTCACATGTTTGTCATTTATATTTTTGAACAAATGAGTGATTGTACCTGCTGTGGATATTTTATCTGAAAATGGTTTGTCTTCTGATGTGTGAGAAACAGCTGATCTGTACCTTTATGTCTCATAATTATCCACAGAGGAACCATATTCCACCAAAAGCAGTTATAGTCCAACAAAAAGATCCAAAATAAAACAAAAAATTGTCAATGTAGTCCAAAACACATCAGAACATCAATAAATATCCACAAATGTTTTATCTATTGGATTATTTAACAGGACTCACCTCCGATATCCTAGTTTTTATCTTAATGTTTTAATTTATCATATAATAAAACACCAATTGCATGTTATCAAAATGGTTCCAGAACAGCATTCACTTGACTTTATTAAGGTCATGTGATATGTGCAGTTCATTTAACTGTTCATGGTCATGTGTCATGTGCAGTTCATTTAACTGTTGCAGGTCAATTGACAGTTGCAAGTTATTTGTTAGTTGTGGGTCATTTGGCAGTTTCTGGTCATGTGAAAGTTGCGGGTCATGTGAGAGTTTATTTTTTTACATTACATTTTTCATGCATTTATTTTATTTGTGTTTCATTAATTTGCAGGTCATGTGTCACGTGCAGTTCATTTGACTGTTGCAGGTCATGTGTCATGTGCAGGTCATTTGACTGTTGCAGGTCATGTGTCATGTGCAGGTCATTTGACTGTTGCAGGTCATTTGACAGTTGCAAGTTATTTGGCAGTTTTGTGTTGTGACAGTTGCAGGTAATTTGAGAATTGCGGGTCATTTGACAGTTGTCATTAATGTGACAGTTGCAGGTTATTTGGCAGGACAGTTGCGGGTCATGTGACAGTTGCAGGACATTTGACAGATGCATGTCATGTGACTATTGCAGGTCATTTGAAAGATGCTGGTCATGTGACTGTTGCAGGTCATTTGAAAGATGCTGGTCATGTGACTGTTGCAGGTCATTTGTCAGATGTTGGTCGTGAGACATGTGCAGGTCATTTGACTGTTGCAGGTCATGTGTCATGTGCAGGTCATTTGACTGTTGCAGGTCATGTGTCATGTGCAGGTCATTTGACTGTTGCAGGTCATTTGAAAGATGCTGGTCATGTGACTGTTGCAGGTCATTTGTCAGATGCTGGTCGTGAGACATGTGCAGGTCATTTGACTGTTGCAGGTCATGTGCAGGTCATTTGAGTGTTGCAAGTTTTTTGGCAGTTTTTGACTTGTGACAGTTGCAGGTCATGTGAGAGTTTCAGGCTATTTGGCAGTTGCAGGTAATTTGAGAGTTGCGGGTCATTTGACAGTTGTCGTTAACGTGACAGTTGCAGGACAGTTGCGGGTCATGTGACTGTTGCAGGTCATGTGAAAGATGCTGGTCATGTGACTGTTGCCAATAATGTGACAGTTGCGGGTCATGTGACTCTTGCAGGTCATGTGTCATGTGCAGGTCATTTGACAGTTGCAGATTTTTCTGCAGTTGAGGGTCATGTGACAGTTGCGGGTCATTTTTACTGTTGCAGGTCATTTGACAGTTACAGGTCATGTGACAATATATTTCATGCAATGTGAAGATATTGATTCCAATATAAATCTCCATTCTGACTTCTGTAATTATTGTATCTCAGATCCCTGTTGGACCTGTGTATGTGCTTGTATTCCTAACTACATAGGGACATTGATCTGTTTACGCAGTCAGACCATGGGGACCTCTGACACTATAGGGACCAAAGTGCAGGTCACGAGTGAAATAGAAATTATGTTGCTCCCTAAATACATTAATTAGTTTTTTCAGAAAGTCCCCATGAAGCATGAGGGAAACGGGTGAAAAGTGACATGTGGTTTTCAAATATTTGAAGACGAGTTTACTTTTGTACATGTACAAAAGTTGATATAATTAGAGCAAAGTACAAAGCCACCAGAAAGGTCTAAGTCAAGACAACACCAGACAGACAGTGCATTTTACTGTCTACTGGAGCTTTTAGAAATGAAATTTACCTTGTGCTTCATCAACTTTGTGCAAAACTAAAATGAATAAAAGCAAATTAAAATTCATTATTTTTTCTTTAAATGGAGTAGTTTTATGAAGAACTTGCTCCAAACAATATAAGAATAATATAATATCAATAATAATAATAATAATACACTTTAGTAAACATCAAATATAAAGTTGAACAAATGTGAAAAAAATCTATCTATCTAATACATTCAATTGGCCCTTTAAACTTCCGGACATTTTTGTCTACATCTGACCAAAATGTCTTAGTAAAAGTAAATTGCATTCTGTTCTTGAACCATTTGGAATACATCCATGGCGCTGGTCTCTTTTTTTTAAGCTAACACCCTAATTTTTTTTCCCCCAGTACAGTCACAATCACTGTTACTGGCACTGATTATTTAAGGTTGGAACACAGTGAAAAAAAATGTCGCCTGAAATTTTTCCTCAATAAATCACGTGAATCAAAGTGTGTCTGTACAGTGAGAGCTGAAAACCACTTTTGGACCACAGCACTTGGTCTGACCTCGTTCACATTTTACAGCAATACTACAACAGATGAGTATTAGGCACATATTTATGACAGGATATGTTCAGGTGTCAACTTTTGGACATATATATATGGATATTTATGAATGTTTTGGACAATATTTTGACTATATTTTTTTTTGTTTGGATGTTTTTGTTGGAATATTGTTCCTCTGTGGTAAGCCATGCCACTTCCTGTTTGATTTTTGTTTGAACATGTTTGAACAAATGAGTAATTTTTAGCTGCTGTGGTCAATTAATCGGAAAGTGGCTCATATCAGTTGATAGTGAGAATCTCTGTTCTCAAAATATACTGAGTTGATGAGATGTTGAACCCACAGGTTCTCGTGGGCCTTGGAAGGTAAATGGGTTAGAAAAAATAGAAATATAAAAATTAGTGCAAATAACAAACCCAAACAAGTGCAGAAATGTCCATGTGTTATCATGAGGTGGGGGGTGGTCTATCATGAGGTGGGGGGCTGGCAGCAGGTCCATGTGGTTTTCCAAAAGGCAGTTTTATTTGTGTCAAACCTGAAAGTAGGAAAATGAAGACAACCATGATTTGAGAATAAATACATAATAAAATATGCACATTTGGCCAAAATAGATAAATGTAGTTCATGTAAAAGTACTTTTCAGTGGTGTTGAATATTACAACTATTCCCATAAAGTATGAATAATATTGTTTTTCCTTCTCATGAAATGATAGAATGTTAGAATGTTGTTTTGACATAGGAAGTAAATCAATTCTCAATCATTGATTCATTATAAACTTATCTACTTATGTGTAGAAATAACGATAAAATGAGAAATGAGACTGAAAGATTACTACTATAGTCAACAGTGTGTAATATGTGTTTGTATGTGTATATTATAAAACTACGAAGAAAGAAACACTAAAAAAAAAAAAAAAAATCTAAAAAATCAAAACAAAAAACTAACTCTAAAAACACTAAAAATCCAACAAACGAACAACTAAAACTAAAAAAACAAAAAATCCAACAAACAACTCACACTAAAAAGCACTACAAATCCAAACAATTAATACTAAAAAACCCCACTAAAAATCCAACAAATAAACAACACTAAAAACACTAAAAATCCAACTAACACAAAAAAACCCAACAAACACTAAAAATCCAACTCAGACTAAAAACACTAACAATCCAACAAATACACAACTAACACTAAAAATCTAACAAAGAAACAACACTAAAAACACTAAAAATCCAACAAACTAACAACACTAAAAATCCAACAAACAACTAACACAAAAAAAACCAACAAACAAACAACACTAAAAACACTAAAAATCCAACAAACAACTAACACAAAAAAACCCAACAAACAAACAACACTAAAAAAACACAAAAAAACCCAACAAACAAACAACTAATATTAAAAACACTAAAAATCCAACAAACAACTAACACAACTAACACAAAAAAACCCAACAAACAAACAACTAACATTAAAAACACTAAAAATCCAACAAACTAACAACTAAAACTCAAGATCCAACAAACAAACAAACAACTAACTCTAAAAACACTAAAAATCCAACTCACACTAAAAATCCAACAAACAAACAACACTAAAAAAACACTAAAAATTCATTAAACAAACAACACTAAAAACACTAAAAGTCCAACAAACAACTAACACAAAAAACCCAACAAACAAAAAACACTAAAAACACTAAAAATCCAACAAACAACTAACAAACAACTAACACTAAAAAATCCAACAAACAATTAACACTAAAGATCCAACAAACTAACAACTAAAACTAAAGATCCAACAAACAAACAAACAACACTAAAATACACTAAAAATCCAACAAACAAACAACACTAAAAACACTAAAAATCCAACAAACACAAAAACCCCAACAAACAAACAACTAACACTAAAAAAACACTAAAAATCCAACAAACAAACAACTAACACTAAAAACACTAACATGCAAACTCCACACATAAAGGTCTGGTGTGGGATTCCAACCAGGGTCGTTCTTGCTGTGAGGCATGAGTGCTAACCACTGCACCACCATGCCGCCAGCCCTTATATTCTATTCTACTCTACTCAATTGTACTCTTTTCTATTCTATTTCAAGTTTTCCATCTAAAACAGCAGCCATGTCTTTACTATTACAGGTTGGGGTTTGAGTTGTAATGTGCTCTCTTAATTACTGGGACATGTTCTTCGATGTTCTCAATCCTGGTACTTGAAAGCTACGATCCTCCATGTTTTAGATGTATCCCTCTTCCAACACACCTGATTCAAATGCTAAACCGCTCATCAAGCACTGCAAGAGCCTGATAATGACCACCAGGTGTTTTGGAAGAGGGATACATCTAAAACATGCAGGATTGTCGTTCTGTAGGACCAGGACTCAACAGCCCTGTTTGAAAGATCTAAGAGGCTCTGTGCCTGAACAGTCAAAGCCGTTTGAATCTAACTTCATCTGTTTATTTGTGCTTGTTGACAGCCGGTTTAATAGGTTGCAAAATAATTTCGACCTTTAATACATCCTTCAAGACAATGAGCAGTGTTGCACACTTTGGCAAACAATTACGATAACACAATCACTGTTTACCATCAGCCTGCATGTGGGAGCAGAAAAAAAAAAACAACAGAGTATATAGTACATCAAATAATGACTGTAACAAGCAGAAACAATGCATGTCGTGTTATGACAACGAGCTGATTATGGTTCCAATCTCAGTCGTCCTGCAGTTCATATCAGTTCCCTGTGCAAACATCAGACACGCTGCTGTTTTCCCTTTGTTTCTTTTCCTTTGCCGGTTCTCTCCTGCGCTGAAGGAATTCAGATGGAATGCACAAAAAGCATCCTGTTTTCATTCCATGCTCTTAGTCAGCTATTCATGCTAATAGGGCTCTCACTGGGGACTCTGCATGTTCCAGCTGACGTCAGGGTAAATAGTAAGGAAGTCACTCCAGTGGTCACACAGGTGGGTATTAGTAATGCATGTCCTCTTTTTCTTTTCAAGCCACACACATTTTAGTTCATCCTCGCCAGTTACCTCCAGACTGTCCTACATTTCAGATGACCATATTTTCCAATCTATAGGACACATTTAAAAGCCTTCAACCCTCTATGGGACGACATCATTTATAAATGATGCTTAAAAAAACTGCTTTAAAAGATAACACAAGGCTCTAACCAATCATATTGTACCATAAATTTTTAGGAATTTATAATTTAACTACCATAACTGCACTGTTTTTAATTTTTGTGGGGGTTGAACCACATTCCATTTCGTGTTATCGATTCGAGCTTATGTTCATCAACTTTTCAGAATTCATATCTAACATGAATATTTTTTGGTATATTTTATTAAGTGTTTTTCAGTCAAATGTTCATGGATAATGAAGACATTCGTCTTTTATCAATTGTTTTTCATCTCACACAACATTAGCTGGGAGAGATTATTGATTATAGTCTGTGTGTGTGTGTGTGTGTGTGTGTGTGTGTGTGTGTGTGGTGTGTGTGTGTCCATGTCCGCAGAGACACATCATGCAATAACTCAATGAATACTTAAGATATCACCATAAAATTACATGGGCATATGCATATAGCTAATGCACATCAGATGCAATGATCCATTTGAGTAAAGGTCAAAGGTCGAGGTCACAATTAAACGTTCAAAAGCACATTATCGTTATAACTCATTAACAGAGGGTCACAGAACTTTCACATTGGTACCAAATGATGCGGAATGAAGATTTACACACTTCTCATGATTGGCGTTGTCACCTATGACTAATAGTTTTTGAGATCTCTGGAGGTCAAAGATGACATGTTGCAAAATTAACTTGTGTAACACTGTGTGTGTCAAGCATAGACATATGCTATAACTTAATCAATATATTACACGCACTGACGCATATATACATATAATGAAATTATCAATATTGTAAAAGTTCAAAGGTCAAGGTCGCATTTAGCAGAAAGGTGAAATATTAAGAATTCATGAAAATATATATACCTAAAGGGACAAAGTCATTTATAAATGTTACAAATGGTACCCCAAAATAAAGGTCAATTTTGTAAAGTGAACATAGAAATGTATTTTAGGCTTTACTACACTTAAACTCAAAGGTCATTCTTATTTTATTTTGTTTTATAATTTCCTTAATAAGTCCCATAGAGGACTAATTTTCTCCCAAAAAAATGACAGTCCGCTTTTCCAACTGAGCCACAGCCACAAAGTGAGAAAACACAAAGACAGAAGAAGACATAGGAGATGACCTGCTGTCTACATCAATAGATCTGCTGGACTCTAATGTGGACAAGTTTTAAGTTCAGTCTTTAACTATACGTGGGGCATTCTCTTATAGGGAGGGGTATGCTGTTCTAAATATTATTGCCCCTAACTGAGAGAACAGATTGTCCAAAGGTGGTCCATCTGTATGTAGGACACATCACAGTCTCCTCTGACCATAGACCGAGCGGCTCTGGAGCAGTACGTTTCAGTTTGATGAAATCCATTAATGGTGTTGGAGCCATAGAATATTTTATACACAGGACAAGCACATTTAAAGTACTTAAAAAATTATCAAAATTCTGAAGATTCTATCTGAAATGTGACAATGGTGGTACAAAATTAGTTTACTGACCAATATCGATAATGTTTCTGAGGGTAGGTAGGTAGGTTCTACTTGTGTGTTTAGCAGTGGTGGAGGTAACTAAGTAAAAGCATTTATTTTTCTAGTAACATTTTACTTTTACTCCCTACATTTGTGCATAACTATCAGTAATTTATACTCTTTACATTCTCAGAATAAACTCATTACTTTTTCCAAATGTGACAGTATAAAAAAATAAGTTGTAAAACAGAAATTGTGACATCATAATTATGACTACTACATCATTATTCATTTCTTTTCTCATAATTATGACTTTTTAGTTTTTTTCTCATAATTGTTTTTTTTTTATATTTCATAATTTGGACTTTTTATCTCACAATTTTTTAAATCTCATAATTATGCTGTTCAGTTTTTTCCTGCTTAAATATTATTTTGATGTATATTTATAAATAGTTGTACTTTATACTCTTTATATCATCATCATAATCATGACTTCATCTTACGATCATAATTGTGCTTTTAAAAAAATCTTATATTTATGACTAGAATTTTTCCTAAATTCCCTGTCCATACCCACTTAATTTTTAGATATTTTTGACATTTTATGTTTTTTCCTGGTTAAAAAAAAGTATTATGTCATCCATAGCAAAAAGAAAAACCCTTTATTACAATTGAGAAGTTGTACTTTTTTACTTTTACTTCAGTAAATGAGTTGAACCAGTACTTCCACTTTTACCACAGTATTTTTTCCACCTCTGTCCAACACTGATCTTCTCAAACTTAACACCATCTCATTATAACTACAAGTCTAATCCAATTTGTTTGATTTAAACCGTGGCCTAGATTAAATTACAGATACATGGTAGCCAAAAATCTACAACATCCTCTTTAATAAATACTTTCTAAGTTGGCGTTGGTCTTGTGGAGCAAACATATCTTAAGTAAACATCAGCATGTGTAGCGACAAGGGACAGACTCCCCACAGAGATAACCATTGCATGTTACACTGCAGACAAAGAAATGTTGTGTGCACCAACCCCACACTTTAGTTTTATTCTCTTTGTTTGTGGTTGCTGGGTAAATGTTAAGCACGACTTCACAGCAGCCACACCTGTACTTTTATTAACGCTGTAAAGTCTCGAAGTAAAATGAACGATGGAGACATTTGATTTACTGCTAAACTATTTGAAGACTTTGGGGACGTTTGTTATAAATATGTTGATTTAAAAATAATAAATGTAAAAGGAAGTGAAAGGTCTGTATTTTATGCCACAGTTTAAATGAATTTCAACAATCGAATAAACACGTTTTTTTGCATAAATTCCTTAACATATACTGTTAATGATCAAAAAGATAAAGAAGCTATGTCTTTCTTAAAAATAGAAAAGATTGTGTTTGTCATAAATGTGATGAACTTAATTCAATTAAATAAATACAAAGGGAATTGAAAGGTCTGCTGAGATTCATTTAAATTGTGACATAAAACACAGATACACATTTTTACATAAATTTCTAAACATATACTGTTAACCATAAAGAAATAATGTTCTTTAAAATAGAAAACATTAAATATTCTCCCAATTTCCTTTTTGACTTTCATCACTTCTTTTCTTCTCTCCTGATTGACAGACCTCCCACAATATTATATTTAGTTTCATTTATAGATATATAGGTATTGAAATTTGTACTGATTTATTTGGTGTTTGTCTTTTATGTTTGTTTTTTTACCCCCCCCCCCAAAAAAAAAAATCATAATAGTTTAATTTCAGTTTTTAAAGTTGGTGTTAAAATGTGATGAGTGGTGAAGAAATAAGACACTGTCAATGAAATTAATGTTTAAACTTTTATTTCCTTGTACACAATTCAGTGCCCCATTCATACAAATATAAATACCATCTTTAATAAGTTAACAGAATAAATAAGTGCTTTTATTTACAACTGTTGCTATCAATCAACATTCAGTGGTAAACATCAAAGTTGGTAAACTATCATTAGAAACCTCTGGGAAAAATTAGATGAATGAAGGTCTGTAGTTCCATTTCCTGTTTACTACAGTCACTCAGGGCAGATGGAATGATTGGATTCAAGGTCCTGATAAACAGCTTTATAAGTGTGGAACACAAGTCAACAGTCATAACTTCCCAGTGGTTAATTACTGAGGAATTAATGAAACATTTGTCCAGCAAGGGAAACAATTGTTGTGTATTTTGGCAAAGCTGTTAAGTCGGTGAAACCTTCTTGCTTATCGTCAATCAAAACATTAAACAAGAGCCGAATACAATAGGTGGACTAGACGCTGCACACACTGAGCAAAGTAAAACTGTGAATCAACTTAAAAACTCTTCTTCAATAGGTCACACGTAATAACATCAAGTTGACTGAATCTAATTAAATTAAGTTAAAACAACCCTATGCAATTCAACTTGGTCACTCAACTAGATTTTTTTTATATGTGGCCATAAAAAGTCAAAATTATGACATAAAAAGTCAAAATTGAAGAAGTTTTAAGTTGATTCAACGTTTGCAGAGAACACCCCGGACATGAGCGATTTGTTTGTCAAATCCTCAAGAGATGGCCTGCATCCCACTGAGGTGATGAGAGCCAAGACTGAACAAGCTGCCGTTTTCAAGTACTGCTCGAAAAACAAGAGGTTTCATGAATTAGGGGGGTCAAACACACAGTTTGTGGATGAATTTGTGCAAATTTTACCCTGAAAATATTATAATAGTATATAGTACGTGACAATATATGACTGTCGAGGGCGTTCAGGGGCCACATACAACCCAATTTGTTCAAATAAAATGATGATGAAATAAAAAGTTTATATAAATATTGACAAGTCTATATTTTTCTCTCAAGTTTGGAAAAAATGCAAAAACTATTTTGCGCTTATTTCTATGTTTTGTTCATTTATAGATCTACTGTGATCTGTAAGATGTAGTGTACACTGTTCTTAAGAAATGTAATTTTTTTTTGGGGGGGGGGGGTTGCTTTTTAAAACAAAAAATTTAATATATTCTGAACGACCTCACATCTTTCCTGGAAATTCCTGACAAAAGCAAAAAAAAAAAAACTACAACTTCACAATTGTAATACAGTACAAAAACAAAAAGTTAAACTATTTTCTTTATGAAACAAAACTATTTTTGTAAAAGGTTTTTCATGGTCGTTCACATCTTTTTCACGAACGTGTACTTTATAATTATAAGAATGTAATTTTACAAGACAAATATTTGGAGTTGTCATTCACAGGTTATTTTACTATCATCATATTTGGAATTCTATTGGTGTGCATGTGGTCCCCTTTGAACTAAAATACATTTGACACCCGTCGCCTAAATATTAAGCAGAGCAGCAGATTCCAGCTCTGATACAGAGGAATATTCAACCAAGACAGAAAAGCTACTGAACTAAGCACAGACAAACATGTCCCATCTGAACAGAGTTTAGATGTCGCTACAGAAGACAACGATCCCATTATCCTCAATGGGCTCAGATGTGGATCTAGAACCTTCTATTCACACGAAACACTCGGGTTGTGTCTGGTTCTGAAAACAGATGAAGTCTTGATGTCGACTATTTGTGTGGTCACTGTCCATGTCTTTGTGGGTTCCTTCATAGGTGTGTTCAAAAGGTCCTCAAACATTCACAGAGTGTTTGAGAATATTCTTATCTCCCCCTCCCATCGTTCCTCCCCATCGTTGGGCTTTTCGCCAGACATCTGGAGCTTTGTCGCCTTTTCCCGAAGCTTGCGTCTCGACGTCGGCGCTGGCACACGAGTCCCACCAGAGGAGTCTTTTACGAAACCTCCTGTCCATGGAGGTTGAGCAGCTTTGACTTGTCCTCTCAGTTGTCTGTCTACCTTCGTGTCTTCAGTCGTCCCACTGCGACCTTGGACGACTGTGTCTGTTCTACAAGTGCCGTGTTGGACTTGATGACAGATCTGTAAGGAACAAAACACAGGTAAGGATTAGCATCACATCTCACAAAAAATAACCACACTTCTCAAGATTTAAGAATGTTGATTGTCATTGAAATCATTTTTTTCTTAAAGGTGTCATTCCGCTGAAAACCACTTTTCCACGCTCCTTTTGGAATCTGATGGGTCACCCCAAGTTACCGACGCATGCTGCCTTTGAAAGTGGTTTGTCACCTCCTTTTTTTTTAATTAGAACCAACCAACAATGTATTCAATAACAATGGAGAACACAGTAATATTAATGAAATGACAGAATGACACCTTTAAGCACGATTATCTTTAAATGGGGATCCTTCAAAAAAAAGGCCTTAAAAAAACACTTATTTTTCTACTGATTCGCATTTTACTTAATTATACAATTGTGGCTTAATTTATTTGATCTTCTAAGTGTTTTGAAGCTACAAGTCCCTGCCAAATAAATAAATAAATATAAACAAATATAAAAATAAAAGTAGGAGTATGTACATTAAATATAGAACAGAGTATGTACAGTGCAGTGCAGTGCAGATGTAATCTTAAATACTGTTAAAAGAATGTCTGTTTACCTGAGAGATTCCAGCAGTTTGATGTTGTTTTTGTCTGAAGCGTTTGTAGATGAATCCATGACATCACCTCTTGGATGGTCTGAGCTGTGGGTAGATAAACAGCATTAAAACACTGACTCACCAGATTAAAGATTTTGTCTTGTCCCAGTGAATTGAAGCAAGAACAGATCAGGGTCATCTCAGCAATTTCCTCAGAACTCAGAACTAATATATTTTTGGATGGCGTATGGGCAGGGATCCAGGGTGAAGGCACCGTCTGGGATAACATCTCGACAGATTTAAGACTATGCTGGTGGTTTTATGGCCACGGAGACGCAACAAAACTAGGTAAAACAAAAAGTGAATTCCTAAAAATATATGTGGATATGTGTGTATGACAGTATAGGCGGATGTAAAGATATAGAGCGTATAATTTAGAAAATGATAGTATGTGTGTACATATGATACGTGTACAGGTGTATATGAGTGTATAGGTGTAAAGACACAGTCATATATATTATAGGATATTTTGTATGAGATATTTTTGTATCATTTTGATAAACCAGCCGGAAAAGATATATATATATATATATATATATATATATATATATATATATATAGGCATTTGTATTATTGTTTGGTACAATAGGGGTGGGAGATAATACCTTGTTTTTTTATTCTTCCCACTCCCTTTTGAATATGTTACTTGCCTTCTTATTTTTTTTTTATTTATTCTATATTGTCTTGGTCTTGTTATTTTATCAATTATTGTCTTTTGAAAGATCAAATGTTTTTGTGCTTGACACATTCGAAATAAAAAATGACTAAACTAAACTAAAAATAGCAATCAGGGTGTTTAATAAACCATCTTTTGAACGCCTTCTTATAAATGTAGGCCATTATCTGTGCTATGACTGTTACCCGCATGTGGTTGTAATGTTATCACAGACTTAAATCATGTGTTTTCTGATTCATCCTCATGTACCTGTGCTGCACACATGACTGACAATGGAATGACTGACCTTCATACCATCGCAAGAGGGGATGTAATGATAGGCCTTGGTTCGCTGTGGGTCTACGTAAGTGGCAAGAGAGACAATTGAGGAAGAAGAGCGCTCACCTTTTATGGCAAAAGCCGGAGCAGGTTTGATCAGCTGCGTTGGCGCATTCGCAGCGGTCTGATGAACGCCGGCGCCGGTGAGAAAGGGGACTTCCAAGGCCATACGGAAGAAGTTTACTGTAAAGGAAAGGGAAAGATGTTAGGATGGTTCTGGTAAATATGTGGTGTAATGATAGAGGTAGGTTTACTGTGTGATTGTGGTTAGAGAAGGTAAACCTAAAGGTCTACAGAATTAATTAGGGACTCATTTTGGCTCAGGGGCCTCATACTTGATTGCACAATTTCATCTCAAGTGGGGCATACCTGTAAAATGCTATCATAATACCCTGAAAATTAAGAAAATTCCAACATTTTGTAGAATTACATGAGAATATTTACTTCTGAAAACTATCCCGACAGAAGTGGTTTTTTATGTAATCCAAAAAAAAAAAATTTTTTTTAAATCAACAACAACCTCAAGTTTATTGAGCAAAATAAGTCGAATTTTAACAATATTCTACCTCTGACAAAGTCTTTTATAATGCACAATTGCAGTTGAAACAAAGACAGAAAATTGTAGTTATTATTTCTTGGTTATTATGCTGTTATTTTACTGGTTTGTCCCATGATGCTGGAGAGAGAAACTGATAAATTGTAGTTTCACTGTGTTCCACAATGACAAATCAAGTCTTCTATTCTATGACTTGACCCCTGGTTGAAGTTTGCTTCCCAGTGTTGAACATCACTCGGCTTAGTGTCGGGGTTCAGTCTCCCACTCCAGCCCCTAATGTAAACCTCTGCTTGTATCTCCGTAGCCTCACCTTGGTGTGTTGACCCAGATAATATCTAGGTGGCAGAAGTAAATGCATTCCTTATCATCCCAGCTGTTGCAGGAGCAGCGTTTGGTCCTGACTCTATGCGGACGCCGAGCCTGGACGGGCAGCTCCCCCTCCTCTGATAAGGGGAATCCGCAACCTAGAAAAACACAAAAGATTCCCAGATTAAAAAGTGCTAACTAATGTTTGGTAGCATGACTGTACACATTAAGTGACCAATTCCAAACAAATCCACTTGGCAGCCTCACACCCACTGGTGCTCTACAACAAATGTGATCTTGATTAACAGCGAAACAACTATATCTCACAGAGAAACTTCATCCAAGTCAAACAATTGGGTGAATGTGGCTGTACTGATACAAGGTGATTTGTTCACAAGGTGGGTAATTTAATCAAAGAACAACACTCCAAGAATGTGAACTGTATTTAATTAACTGGCGGGAGGCCGAATTCAGCGGCATATAATATAAAATACAACTGCAATAACTGCTTTTACTGAATTTGCATTGATTGACTTGACTTAAAATCTATTTGTAATAAACAGACTTAAAAAGTTAATAAAAAAAAAAAAAGCAGAAAATCACTACCGATCTGTAAAAATTTAAGAAATAAATGACATGATACTCACTTTCTTGCAGAGCCACGATGATGATGACGATGATGAGCAGAAGAAGTGTCCTGACAGATGCCATGTTCATCCTGTGGTTTTTGGAAGTTCAGATGAGTGAAAGCAGCAACAGCAGCGTCTTCACAAACTCCTCTAGAGTCTTTAAAGTCCTGTGTGTTCAAGCTGTGGAGCAACAGGTGCTTTGTGTTCATGTATCGGCCAGGACGTCTACTTATACCCCCCCCCCCCCTACGGCTGAGATCATGATGTGACCGGGGCCCCTCCTACTGCTGCAGACTGTGCGTCTGTCTGTCTGTCCGTGTGTGTTTATGCAAAGTGGGACTGTTACACAACACATAACATACTTCACCTGCACTCCATACTGGGCACAAGTGATAGTCAACGCCCCCTACAGGAAAAGAAAGGAAGGACAACTTTCTTGTGGCGTCCAGTATCTTTCCATTGGATACAGAGGTAGTAAAAGTACTCACATTCTCTACTGAAAAAAACTCTGGTAAAATTAGAAGTACTTTTACCAGAATATTTTTTCTTTGTAATGTTTTGTTTTTGCTTGTAATATTAAAAAGTTTTTGTTTTTTTTTCCAAGTATGCTACTAAATATGTATACACATAATATTTGTTGTAAAAGTTGGAAAAATCTAATAAATAAAATTGGGGGGGAAAGTAGAAGTACTGATTCAACTGCTTTATTTAAGTAAAAAATACAATTTCTCAATTGTAATAAAGTAAAAAAAAAAAATACAGATATTTATATGAATGTAAGGAGTAAAAGTAAAATGTTGCCAGAAAAAAGTACACATTCCTCAATAAGTACAGCAACAAAGTACTTATATTCAGTTAATTCCCACCTCTGGATATAAAATATTATAAGAAATTCAGGGTGTGCAGAGTTAAATAACCTTGAATTGCAGAATAAATATGGTCGAAAATTTACTCAACACTTGCTTTAATTTTATTTTTTGCAAAATCTTTGTCATTCAAAGTTTTTAATCCATTCATATTTCATGTTTTCTTCAAATAGGTTGTCTTTGGATTTGTATGCACTGGAACAGAGTGTATATTTTTGTCATTTTTAATATATCATCTCCTGCAGGGGTATCAAACTACAGTCCTGGAGGGCCGGTGTCCTGCGTGTTTTAGATATTTCCCTTTTCCACATGATTCAGTTTAACCCTTTAACTTCTGAAACTTTCACAGTTCCACAGTAAAAACAAATAATAAAATAAACGACAAAATGAATAATAAACTGACAAAACAATTCGTAACATGAACAAATTAATTTAAATAATAAAGTAATTAATATTCATTTAACCAGAAAAAAAATCATAAATGTTTCTAAAAGTATCTAACATAAACCCTTTTGTGTTTGATCAGATCACAGTACTCAGTTTTGGTAGATATGGACAGGAAATGTAGGGGGGGAAAAAGTCATAATTGAGATGAAAAGTTTAAAGATTAAGATTTTAAAAAGTTATACATATGAGATTAAAAAAATTACATTTTAAGAGAAAAAGTCAAAATTGTGAGATAAAATGTTACTATTGTGAAATCAAAAGTCAAACTTATAAGGTCAAAAGACAAAATTGTGAAATAAGTCATATAATTATAATATATAAAGTCACAGTTTTTCTCCTCCACTGATTTTTTTTTTTTTTTTTTTTCATACTGTCACATCTGTTTAGTTTGAAAAAGTAATGAGTCTATTCTGAGAATGTATAGAGTTACAAAGTACAGATATTTAGATAAAAATGTCGGGAGCAAATGTATAAAGTTGTCATAAAAACAAATACTCGAGTAAAGTACAGATATCAAAGTACTTGTATTTAGTTCCTTCCCACCTCTGGTTTTAGCTCATCTTAACAATGCAGGAAAAAACAGGGTTATAAACTTTAAGCAAATAAAAAAGACAAATGTTTAGTTGAGGTTATCCATTAAATGTATAGAATTGTGCAGATGTCAGAGGCCAACATATGTTTTAACGTCCACATGTGTATTAGTTCGTCTGTAGATTCAACTCCAATCTGACATCAGTGAAAAACAACAGAGAAAAAGCAGCTTCTAGAAAGTGATAGAAAACATTTAATGTGACCTCCTTTTACACATAGTTCTGTTCAGACAATATGAGATTTATTACATTGTTCCTACGTGTTTGTGCTGCTTTTTGTCATGGGGTCAGAGGTCATATAATGTCAAATTCGATGTTAACCTTCACAACCCATTTTGTTCAGATTTTTTTTTAAGACTATTCACATATTTCCAGTATTTTCTTATTGTATCTGATGAAAGGAGAATGAGAAAACTTTATTAAATGTGGTTAATCTCCCTGAATAAATGACTACTACTCATGCACAGTTAAAAACTAACCTGAGTAGAATCATTGTGTTGTTAGTAGTTACATTAAAAATACACTTATTTTACAAGCGTAACAATAAAACACAACTGGAGCAAAGGAAATTAAATGATGAAGTTTCATTCATATCACGGCAATGCCTTTTTTTTTTTTGTCTGATTCTTTATCTAAATGATTCTTTATCAGTTTTCTGTGGAAGAAAACCAGGGGGCGACTGGTTTTCAATATAAACTAAAGGTTAATTCCAGTGTAACTGCTGAAACATAGCGTGGAAACACCGGCATCTTCTAAAAGACTGATTCACCAGTAAAAGCCATGGAGTTGGATCAATGACAGTGGATGGACATATACGTTTTATGTTCACTTATTAATATATTTGGTTGAAAAAGTCACCTTTTCTTCAGTTTTCTCTGATTTTGATGTAACGACCCTTAACGTTAACATGTGCTTGGATTAACATCTACATAATTAAGAAAATTCATATTTAATGGATAAAAAAATGCAAAAAAATACAAAGTATAACATCATAATAAAAGGTGATATAACTAGAATAGAAAATATTTTCGTATGAAAGTAGCACTGGGTCTTTATCAATCAACTGATCAATCAATTGTATTTATATAGCACCTGTCGACACCAAAAAGGTGCACAAGGTGCTTTCCAAAATCAAAGCAACAACATAAAACACACGTGGACGGTCGCTTCATGTCAAACGCTCGTCTAAAAAAAATGCTTGTTGTGATTTGGGGCTTTATAAATAAAATTGAAAATGAAATAAAGACATTTTTAACTGGGATTTAAAAACAGCTGTAGCTCAGTGGTTAATTGCAGTTGTGTTGGAAGCACATTCCACAGCCTTAGACCAAAAACTGCAAATGAACGATAATCATATTTTTTAATATTTAAATTTGGGGACAACCAAAGAGGTGTGATCTGACCTTCATGGATTAGTTGATTAATAATAATAACAATAATCATTTGCATTTTCATCATTTTCTATGTGGTTAAGAATCACTTTGATCTTTAAATAGTTTTTGTTGCCGTTTATTTTTTTAAGATTCAAAGTATTTATTGTCATGCACACAGTACTTAACATGTACTAAATCTACAGGAAATATACAATATAAATTTACAATGGAAGAAAAAAAAAAAAGTCTGCACGGTCTGGTATAAAACATATTTTCCTTTCACTTTATTCACTGCCACTTGTGTTTATTTACAGTATCTGAGTCTTTATCTATATGATACTATATCAGCTCTTTATGGAGGAAAAACAGTTAACGTCAACTCAGTAAAAGGTGAGTGTGAAACAGCTGAATCATACTTTTTTCCATTTAGTTGTTATTGTGAAATAAACTGCTGAATCATACGTACAGTATTACACAGCTAAAGAAATAGGCTCACAGAAATATTGAATTAAAATGTCATTTAAAATATTTCACTGCCGTCTGATGGTGCTCTAAAAAAATCCCAGTACAATTAACACTGAAACGCTGTAAAATAGTAACGTAAAAAAATGCAGGTAAAAATCACATTGTGTTGATTTAAAAAATTATTGAAAAAAATACTGCTGTCATTTTTTTTTTTTTTTACAGGAATAGTGTGTTGACAAAACTAGATTTGTATGTAGAAGTGAGGCATTTGTATTATTTTGACAAAAATAAAACAACGCAGTTCCATTTTAATTGAAAGAACATAATCTTGAACCTATTTGCTCTTTTTTCCCCAATAAAACATCATTAAAAAAGCAAACATCTAACATTTTAAACGTGTCAATAACAGGTGCATATGCCTCCGTTAGTAGAGAAGGTTGCCCAATAACCAAAGGTTGACAACAGGGGTTTTTTTTTTTATTATTTTAGAGTAATGCTCTGTTATTTATCTTAGTGTTCTGTACAAAGCCATCATTGATGATAGAATTCGGGAATAAAAGGGGGGGGGGGGCGGCGTTGTTGCCAAGAGCATTACCATGGTCACTTGTAATATGCATCTGATTTTTAAAGTAGTAGCATGAATAAAATAAAGTGACAAGCTCAGATGAATAGGATTTTAATTGACAGGGGGTTCTCAACTGGACCCACCTCTCAATTCCCAACTTTAGCTCAAATGTATGTAGATGAAATATAGAACTGAAAAACAAAGATTATGTCAAGAGTGGTGTCTGTAAGGAGGTCAGTGGGTTTGAACATGGTGTAAATAAGTCTGAGGACATGAGTAGGGGTGATTTCTCTGAAGAAATTTAATAAAACCATCCCCTGAAATCATAAAAGTGGTGAAATAATTAAAATATTACAATAGTTTATCATTTGTCTGATGACTTCAGAAAATTAAATGTAAAAGGACAATAGTAAAATGGTAAAACTTACAAATATTTCACCATAAAAGACATGTTTCTAAAGTATTAATTCATGCATCAGCTGCATATATAAGGTAGTTGTTTTGGTTTTTTTTGTTGTCAGTTAGTATAATTACTAAAGTAAATGATAACCTTCAGAAGAAGCTGCAGTCTGAAATCACCAACATCTATAAAAGATAAAGCAAAAAACACATTTCATCACCACCTGACACTAGTAGATTAATGTTCAAAGTTGTATAATTTTTCTGAATGCGACAAATCCCGGTGAAAATTATAAGGTTTATCCTCCGGAGAAACAGCAATGCATTTCTGTCAGAAGTTCTCACAAAATGACACCTCATCCAAAGGACATTCTATAAACAAATACATAAATAAATATTTTAACCAATAAGGGCCCAGTGTTGAGATTTATCACCATTTATTACAATATTATTATCTGAACTTTGCATCTATTTTACCAACTTTAATTGACTGATCATGTAGATGTTTATAAAAGCTAAGAGTAAAATCAAAGGTTATTTTATCAAAACAGTGAAAAACTAAAGAAGGTTACTCTTTCAGTCCAGTCCCTCATTAACTTAAAACAAACCCAGTGTCTCCATCCACTGTTATTTCTATGGTAACAACACAGTCAATTTTGCTGTGTCAAATCTTTTTACCTGCCAAGGTGGGGGGGGGGTCTGGACATTTAGTCAAATTTATTTTTATTTTCTAAATGAAATTAAAGATGATTTTCTGACATTTGTTTTCATTTGACAGAGGAAAAAAAAGACATTATTGGTTCCAAATATTGGCTTAGAAATGTCGGTAGCCTGCATCTGTCATCAGTTCAGGCTGTTTAACAAAAAATAAATTAAAAATGGCAGCGGTTCCAAAAAAAGCGGTTTTGGTCGCTGGTGGATGTTTTGGTTTCTATAGGTTCAAATGGATCTGAAATTAAAAAGGATGAAAGAAAAAAAAATATACAAATCCCATTACATATAATAATAATAATAATGATAAATGGGTTTATATTGAAAGTTAGATTCTGCCTAAAAAACGGTTCAAAAGAATTGTCAAAGAAAACATTTTCTATTACTGTTCTAGCACAAACGACTAGGGCTGTCAAAATTAACATCATGATTCATCTGATTAAAAATGTTAACACCATTAAATGTTTACATATATATATATATATATATATATATATATATATATATATATATATATATATATATATATATATATATATATATATATATATACACACATATATATATATATGTTTGCAAATTTAGATTTGTATCACATTTTTTGTGTTTTTTCTGTATCTTTAAATAGATTTTGAAAATGTTTTGGATTAAACAAAACTTTTTAAGCTTTTTTAGGGGGGGGTAGATTTTAGTATGTTTTGGATGCTTTTTTCCATTTTTAACTTCTTTTTTTTTTTTTTTTTTTTTTGCATTTCTTCTTGTAGTTTTGTAGCCAAACCGCACTGGACTCCTAGCAGCAGCACATGTAACATGTTACAGTAGTAGTCTACTTAAGCTCGATTCAACTTTTGGCTCGATTTCCCTGAAACTGGCCGACGAATCACAGTGAAGTATAGAGTCAGAGGGCGGGTGTAACAAAGTGACGCCGCAACTATTCTGAGACAAACAAGTGGAAACAACCATAGAAGAAGAACAACGGGTGGTGACTTCCTTTTTTCAAAGATGAGTGAAGAATGTGAGAAAACGGCAATTTTTAATTTCTTTTTACAAAAGCGACAACAGTCGTTAAGCTCCATAATCCATCATTTTGTTTAGTCATTCCTAACTTTCTCCAGACTCGTCCGTGAACTTTCCAGTATCTAACTACATCATCCTAAAGATTACACTGAGTGGTTGTAGCACCGTCCTGTTGCATACAGAGGATTTGAAAGACAACCTTTTAAACCCACCTCCCCTGACTATGAAGCACCACAAGACCTATACATGTAATGATTGGCGATATTTTTGTGATTTTGTGGGAAATTTGAGTAAAGACCTCCTAAAAAAACAGAGCAGAACAGTCTCTCAGAACAGTGTTTTAATCTAGATTAATTGAAATTCATCCAATTAAATTCAGCAAACCAGCGATTAATCTGATTAAAAACTGTCATTTACCAGCCCTAAAAATAACATAAATAAATGAAGACAGCCTGTTAGAATGGTAACCATTAAAGGGTTAAAGCAACAGAAACTATCTTCAACTACATGCGAGTCTGAATGTTGGAAGAAGTACCAACGATGTAATGGAAGAGAATTCCAGTTGGAAAAATGAATGTAGTGACTTTTCCTGACCGTTGATAGTGAAGTGACAGAACAGACGGGAGGTTATGTGATGTCTGTTATTGGTGCTTTTGGGTTTTTTTTCCAGAAGCGTTGGGCTGTGGATGAATGTGGAGGCGGTGGAGGGGTGTGTGCATGTGCCACACGGCTGATACCACCGTGAAGTGAAGCAGAGCTGTCAGCACCCTCCACAGGAAGCTGAGCTCATGGCAACAACAGCCCACTCAAAACCAACACTGTCTCTCTCACACACACACACACACACACACACACACAATATCCGAGCATGTAACACCGCCTGACCTTCGTAAAGAGATATGCAGCCGCTTGTCATGTCAGTTTTCTGCAACCCACACAAACTGCCGTGCACGCAGTCCACGGGAAAACACAGATAGACTCCACAGAGAGAGAGAGACACGGACAGACACACAGAGACAGACAGACAGAGAGAGAGAAAGCTTCATCCACAATCACACACATACAGGAGAAACAGGAAGCATCAAAGCCACTCATTCTGTCATATAGCTTCTTTAAGTCCATGAATGCATCAAAATGTTGCATGAGATATAAAGTCAAAGTGCTAAATAGTCAGAAATATTCTTTTGCAGGAAAACATGCTCTTTATCTCACTTATTGAAAATGCAGACATACACATTTACGCTCGTCGTTTTTCCCATGACCCTCAAATTGTACAAATATAACTTGCAGATAAAAAAAAAAATTTACTAAATGAAAAACCACAATTTCAACAAAAAAAAAAAAATATTTTTTTTGTTTGCAAATGGTACATTATGCAAAACTGCAATGGAAATACCTTTTTTTGCAATGACAGTTAACACTCTGGTATCTAGTATAGGTGTGCACTTGGTGCTTCATGTAAAAAAAAAAAAAGTCACATTTTTTATAAGTTAAATTAGGACAAAATTCAAAAATTGTTAATTTTTTACATGTTCTTTAAAGTTCTGGATACCTACTAAATGTACATTGTAAACAAAAGAATATGACCAGACTAGCATCTATCTCTACTGTGCCAAAAACACACTGTTACTACCATTCTAATGACTATTTTGATCCATTTGACATAAGGATAAAAGTCCACTATGTAAGAAATACTTCCAGAGTGGAACATCTTAACTCTTAACCACAGAGGAGCCATCGGTCTAGGGAAAAACATGCTATCCAACAACAATAATCACAGAAAATTTGACTTAAGAGGTAAAATAAATAAGTAAATAAATATATCATACACACTAATACATGTATTTTATTATTATTTATTTCTTAAAAAATCTCTATAATAATAATACATTAACCCCATAAGGATCCAGTGTTATTTCAGTTAATTTATTTCAGTTATGTCAGAAACTGAATATTTAGTTCTTTGTATTTAACTTTTCTTAAATGATTTATCACAGGTGCCAACTCCAGCGCTTTAGATGAATTCATAAAATGCAAAAAGTATACTAAGATCTAAATCATTTTAGTTCATGGTCCACACATTCAGACCAATTTAGTCTCATAATATAACCTAGAAATATTCACAGGTAAAAAAAAAAATGCTCTGTAAATTTTATTTCCCCATTTAGTGACACTAAAACAAAATAGAATTTCACCCAAAAAAATCTCAATAAACAGAACAAATATGAAAAATTACAAATGTCTTAAGAGAAGTACCGGTAAGTACAATTTTAACAATATTCCACCTATTATTAAATATGTTATGTATCTGTAGATCCACTGCGATCTGTAAATTAGAATGCATATGTGTAAATGATAATCTAAAGCCTATTATTGTTGTTTTCATATTGTAATTTTACTTTTTTCACTCCATAACAGAGAAAAGTTTGGAGTCGACATTATATATATATATATATATATATCAAAACATGACGTGATGGAACCATAGCTGTTGACCCATCTGTTGTCTGAAGGTGAGACAATGTGAATGCAAAAAACCTGCCAGATTCTCTCATGTCTGAATCCTAAGATATTACCACTGATGTTTTAGATGTTGACCTGTAGTGTGACCTTGACCTTTGACCTTCATTGCTTAAAATCTAATGGGTTCTTCCTTGACTCATTATCCATCATTCCTGAAAGTTTCATCAAAATCTGTTCAGACCTTTTTGCACAATCCTGCTGATAGACAAATATACTTCAGACAAACAGACCAACGGACCTGAATTTCATATCTCCTTGGCAGAGGTAAAAAAAAAAAGTGTTTTTGTATTATCATCATTATTATTATTATTTCAGAAATGTGGTTAATTATGCAGGAAAATCACTTTATTATCATACGTTTTAGGCTGACTTTCTTCACCTTAAATGGCTTAAATTCCTCCAGTCATAAAAATGAGAATAAAAACAGGAAGGAGTTACTTTTTTTTTTTTTACGTCACTGAAAAAAAAAAAAAATCATGGAAACGCTGAGGAGCTTGACATCAGCGGAAACCTGAGTGATAGCGGAAGAGCCTTTTAGAAAACAACAAGGAAAGGAAAAAACAGCATGGATACTACGTGCATCTACGGCCACGGTCAATAGAGGTTAAAGGAAATGCCACAGAGATGTCACCACCCGGAAAAACTGCCATCTGTCCCAAGTATTTGTTGAATACTGACAAAAAGTCGTACTCATCTAGAGCAAATATTTGTCCAGTGGAGGAATGTAGTCAGTCTGAAGCTTTCGCCCTCCTGTGGTTTCCTCTTTTCTCCTGCAGCAGAGGAACAGTTACTCAGCAGCTGCAGTGACAAAAATGCCTCCTTATCTGTTTCCCCCTCGCGGTGGCTGTTGCTGCTGAGGGCGACGGAGGAATGTGAAGGCGAGGCAGCCTGATGACAAACAAACACCGGAGCCATGATTACAGAATCTGATGAAATTCCATTACCATGACATCTGACGTATGACACCACAACATATAAACAACCAAATCCCAGATAGCACAAACTACATACTAGAGCTGGGACGATTCGCTTTCATGCCGATTCGATTCTCTTACGATTTTTTTTGGGTGCCAATTCGAATTAAATTGCGATTTTTTTGTTTGCCTTTTTAACATCAGACCATGTGAAAAAACTGAATGATGATGCCGACAGATCATATCAGGAGTCATAATGTCCAAAAAAAATTCACATCACACATGTATGTGCATACAACACAAATAGGAGCCTTTACATAAATATACTTCATAATAAAGTGTTTTTTAAGTGTACATGTCCAGCTCTGCTCTTCCCTTCTTTAGATAAAATGAGTTGTTCCTGAATAAATATAGTTAAACAATCAACAACAATTAAAGTGTGTGGTCTCTCTGAGTTTTGGAGTGCTCTGTGTGCCTACTTTTTTGCTGAGATTGTACCCGTTTTGTGTAGTAGAAAAATGTATTTCATTTTATTAACAAATTTCTCCAGAATAATTCCAGTATCGAGTAGTTATTGAAATCATATCTAGTTTTTTTTATATATGCTTTTCTGATGCATTTCATATCTTCAAGCATACTCTAAAATTCAACTATAACAGAATTTTTTTCCCATACTTTGCAAGGTCTGGAAAAAAAATTTTATTCCATATTTTTGAAGACTTTCAAGACCTGTGCAAACACCCTGTAATGTCCCTGAAAGTCCTCCACCTCATTACTCCTAATATTCATTAGACCAAAACATGACATTTTGGGTTGAATATAATCAGAGCAGACATTTTTCTGTGATGACTGGGCTGAGCAGACAGATTCATCGCTCATGTTCAACATCCTGAAACCATTATTTTGGTGAGATTGGATGTGTAACAGTGTGGACCCTCATGTAGAGGTTTGCAGAGGCTATTGTCATATCAGGGTCGGGTCTGAGTCACTGTTCATCTCAGACCTCAGTCCTGCAGCAGCTGCCAAATAGTTTCCTGTCTTCTACTCATACTGTCATGACGGTGGTATTTTCTCTGATGTGGGTCCACATTCCTGACATTCCTGTTAACATCCATTTTTGCAAGTTTGCATTTTAACTTAACTATGTGTCAGACCAGGGGTGTCATATATCTGGCCTGTGGCCCAAAGCCTGTCACCAAAGGTTCCAATCTGGTCCTGGGTCAATATGTAATAAAAACAATATTGATTTTATATTATATTTATTATATTGTATTTCAACCTTAGCCTAATTTGGAGCAATTAAATAAATTTTAAAAACACGTAAGATTAAAGGGATAGTTCACCATTTTTCACATGAATTTGGATAGAATCAGCGTCTTTACTCTGATCCACCCACAGTGACTTACCCCCGACAGTGTCCTGTGAGTCGAGTTCTTGTCCGGTTTTGGTCAAAGCGAAAGTAGTCCTGGCAGGTTTCCTGGGGGTCAACAAAGCATGTGTTTAAATGACTGATTTATGTGCATTATTCTACGGCTCTCTAAAACGTTGCGACAGCTCCCGTTCACTTTGAATTGACGTTTCCAACCGACCGCTGCCAATTACAACGAGTTTTGTCACTTAAGATTCACGGCACCATATCACTCCGCATGTAGTTTGGTCACTTTGAAAGTAAACATTCACGATATTGTAGCGTGCTATTTTATCCAGCCTGTTAGAGTAGTAGCAGCAATAAACTGTAGTAACCCGTAGAATAAGCGGGATAATTTATTGTTCGCCGAAGCCCGAACACCTCTCCGCCTTCAGTGTTGGGGTGTTGTTCGGCCCCGTAGGGAAATATTTTTAAGATAGTCACGCGCGTGCTATACATTATCCCTTGCTAAACACAGAAAAAACAACCCAAGAAGTAATTATGTCTCTTAATATTGTCACACTAACGTTTGGTCTACGGCCTCGCGCTCGCTCGTTGTAACTCGGCTAACCGCACTACTAGCTAGCCATTTTTCCCGTCCGTGACTGGTTTTGAACAAGTAACGCTCACCTACAACACCACAGAGTTGAAACTTAGAATTATAACAAATCATATGATACATTCACCAAACAATTCTGACATTCGCCCCTTACCAGTAAAGAGCAAAAACACAGTGGTATTTTACTGACAGTTCGGAACACACACACAGTAACATACAGGAACATCCACTTGTGTGTTCTCACTTTTTCACACGAGACTTCCCGTGCGCTTGACCACAGTGTAACGAACGCGCCCTCTGCTGGTCGGAGTTGGATACTGCATCCACACACATACAATTCTCACCACACTCTGCACATGAACTGTACTAAATATAAATCATGCTAAACATCCGAATTATAACGAAAGTAGAGCTTTCTCAACGCAACTATGGCTCTGTATACCACAATCACTATTGAGAGAAAGTAGCTCCAAGCAATTATGAGATGTGAGGTTTTTTTCTGTGGGGGGTGGGGGTTGTCTGTCTGTCTATCCGTCAACAAATTTATACAAAAACTACTGGACCAATTTCCATGACATTTTTCAGGAAAAGTGCGAGGTGGTCTAGAATAGATCCCATGACATTTTGGTGAATGTAGGTCAAAGGTCATGGTGATGATTAGAGATAAGGCAAAACAGATAAAATGTTTTTTGGTAATGGGGGGGGGGGGGCTGCAGCCCCCTCACAAACCTGTTTGTTAGGGTCAAATCCTCCAGCTGGGTGATTCTGACCATTAGACTGGCTCTACAGCTGGAGGTGGGTCCCCAGGCTGCCCACTGCTCCTTACAGGTGCCCCCAATGGCATCAAGGATGGGTTAAATGCAGAGTTACATATCATTGTACAGTGTATAATGACTAATAAAGTATTTTACCTTAAACTAATGGATGGATTTTGATAACATTTTCATGTTGGCTAAGTGTGACTCATAGACAGTTCTTTATAAACTATGTCTCTGATAAATTGAACAATGAATGAAAATGAACATGAACACTCTGATTACCCTCATATTTATTGCACCTTTCATTAAAAACCTTTCCTTTTTTCACTCCATTACTTACGTGATTAAAGACATTATATTACATTAAGGCTGCAAGTGGTGGTTATTTTCATTGTCGATTAATTTGATGAGTTTTTGTCTTGATTAATAGATTGTTTGGTGAAAAATGTCAGAGGACTAAAAAAAATAATAATTCAGTTTTAAGGAGCAGAAATCAGAGTAGAGAATTAAATAATTTTTGATTGATGCTGATTAATTAGTTATTGCAGTTATTCTCTACACTTCACTGCTATAACTACTACTCCTGATATTCAATCTGTGCTATTTGGTTTTAACCCATAAAAACCCAAAATGCCATTGGAGACCAAAACCATCTGATTTAAATTCTTCAATACCTGAAGATCCATATCTTATTAATACACATAAATAATTGGTGTAAAATACAGTTTTTCATCTTTTTACAGTCATCAGATATGACCCATTTGGAGGCTCCATAGTTACCATTTGGTTTGTGTTTAATTATTGAAAGATTTGCTGAAAATGTCACTTTTCCTCAACTGAAATCTGAACTTTTACTGTATGAACATCTACATCATCAGTAAATTAAAAATTGGGAAAATACATGGTTTTCAATTGGGAAAAAACAAAACAAAAACACAGCAAATAATATTATAATAAATGGTAATAAAGAAAATACAGTGTTGTTTCATCACTGGTCGTGCAATTTAAACTGCATGGCATTGTTTTTGAGTTTTTACAGTTTTATTTTCTCAAAACAATGGAAATACATAATTTCTACAAACATATCAGGTTGTGTTAACATACACTTCCTGTAAAGACTACAGTTACATTTGATTAAATTATTAACATAAAAATATTCTTCAAATAACCTGCTTTGCATTGTATTTTCTTACTTCTCACTTTAATTTTGGTGTTAATTTTGTGGTTATTTTTTACAGTGTACCATCAGACAGCAGTGAAATATATTCAATTTAATTTTAACTCAATATTTTTCGGAATCTGTCCATTTATTTAGCACATACAGTAATTGTGATTCAGCAGTTTTTTTTTTTTTATTTGACAACTTATTGGAGTCAAATCTACTGTTTATTTATTTATTTACAGCATACTCTTTCCACCCTGAATATTCCCTGTCATTGAACACACTGCATATTAACTCTTCTTTTATATTCAGTCTCTTTTTAGGTGAATAATAATTTAAAGGTCTATTATTAAAAGATTGCCATTGTAATTGATGAAAATTAACTAATAAAAAGTGAGCTTTATCCCTTCAGTGTGAAAAACAGTAGTTATTTAGTGTCTGTGTCTCCTCCTGGTTTGTTTCTTACTGCAGAGGCTTGTGTTTTATGGACAAACACCTTCTAGACATGTTGACGTCATCCTTTCACAGGCTGAAGGAGCAGGTTTAAGGCTTTCTGCTGCTTTCTGCTGCCACCCAGTGGTCACATGACACATGTTCAGGGAAAAGAAACAAAGGCCGACTGCTTCCATAATGAAAACCTTAAGCACAGAGGTGAACAGAGGTCTCCTGGAAGACACATATTTCTGCAACACAGTGAATATTATGGCATGTATTTCAACATGAATCAGGACTCGACTGGAGCCGCAGGGTGGAGCCACATTTATCTGCAACTCTTTGGAAGCCGACGCTCAAACAGTGGACGTTTATTAAATGTGAGCTCAATGACAACATCCCCACAAAAAAAAAGCACACAAATAAACACACTTGACAAACACGAGAGTTGTCAAAATTCCCAGCTCACCCAAAGGCATCTGAGTCCAGCAGCTGCTGTTTGTGTTTGACAAAACACTGAGTTACTGCTGAACCAACAGGCAGACGGGTTCATTACAGTATCTACCACCACATATTTATATAGCGCAGTATTACAATATGTACAGAAAAACTAGAATGTGTCCTTAGACCTGGGGTGTGGGACACATTTGAGTCTAGGGGATTCATACTATAGAGCTCAATAGGATCTTTACTGGACCAGTAAAATAATAACTTATAAATATTAACTCCTATTAATTTTTATATATGTTATAGATAGAAAAAAGTAAAATTACAATAGTACTACAGTTATTATTATTATTATTATAGTATACATCCACAAACTCCTTAAATAAGTGCAATTTTACAATATTAAGTCTCATCTTATCATTTACACATCTGCAATACAACTTAACAACAAAGGCATAAAACTTCTATTATATTGATGACACACTGGAAACTAGTGTGTCATAAATACAACTGCATTCAAATGATCTGAGAATTTATTTGGTGGTCGCCATATTTAAATACACATTTATGTAATTGCCTTTTTGCATGTTTTTTTCTTGTGTGATTTTTTTTTTCTTATGTATGTCTTTTTTATTGTTTGTGATTTTCTTTGTCTTGTCCGTATCTTTTTTTTTTCTTGTATCTTTTTAAGATAATATGATACGAGATGAAACTAGACGAGATAAGTTTATTTTCCTTGTGCGAAACTTTCTACTGTACTCCATCCAGCTGCATTTTACAATATGGAAAAAAAAAACCCAGAATAAAAACAAAATAAAATTTAAAGTGCAGCAGCAGCAAACATCACAGAAGTAAGTATATACCTATAACCAGCACTTTTGTCATTTGTTTTCTGATTCATTTTATTAAAGTATGTAAGATTTAACGCATTTAATGTCTGAAGCAGATACATAAAAAAAAAGTAGAGCAGTGAAATAATTGAACAAATTGCATTGAATAACAAAAATACTTTCTTCCTACTTGTTGAATGACTTGTTCCGAAAGACTATAATTTCATTACTACTTTTTTTTTTTTAAATTCAAACTCAAATTCAACTCATTCATTGTCCAAGTTTGTGATCAGTTCCTTCTTCTGTTTGAATTCTCCCACCTCACATGGACACAGAAAACTCAACTCAAGGCCAATTTTGTAAGTTACACCGAGGCCGTACGTGCTTCACAACACGCTGACGTATTCTAACAACCCAGTTAAGAGTCTTTCCAACAACTGAAGCTGATTTTAATCAAAGTGAGAAAAAAAATAAATAAAAAAAATCACACACCTAAAGACTGAGTCACGAAACACGGGACGTCTGGATGAAGAAACAACGGCCTTCTGTTTGTATTTACACCAATTCACCACATACAAGGCCACTAATCACAAAACAATAAATGGAGTACTACTTCATTCTGTCATGTGACCCAGACCCCCCCCTTTACAAATGCACCAAATGATGTCATAGTAAACAGTGAGGCCTCCACTATTAACATTATGTCATTGAAAGCTTGTGTTACATCTGATCTGATCCATTCAAAGCTGCTACACATTTACTCTCCTGTCTTTTTATACATTACATAGTCCATGACTTTTACCGTCTTGTTCATATTCAAGCACATTTTCTTCCATGCCAGTGGTTAAGTGATGGATTTTATTTTAATATCTACAGCATTGATTATGTTTTGCAACCTTCACAGTCTAAACATAGCATTTGTACTTGACAACACATGTCTGTTTCATTCACATGACTTCATATGACTGATATCAGCGTTTGGGGTATTTCCACTTCGAGAAAGCTTTTACACATATTTTAGGCTGTAGATGAGTTTGTTTATGCTTAGTAAACAGAGTAAGATTCACTGACATTAAGAAAAACTAATGAAATGACAAAAAAAATTTGAATACAGACCAAAAAATTGTTTACTGAAATAAATAAAAACTGTTATTAAAATAAAAATGATAACTGAAACTGTACTGTGGGCTCAAAAACTAAAAAAATACAAATTGTGGGTGATATTCCCTTTGTTTTCATCATTGTTAATGTAACTAAACTTGGGAAAAAGGAGCAGAAAAAGTCCTGTGTAGGAATTTTCTTTAAAGTTATGTATTTTTATTTATATACACGTTTTGAGGGGGGTTTCTTTGAATAAAAAAGGAAGATAACATATTTGAAAAAACTTAAACTAATATGGAAACTAAATTAAAACTAAGCATTTAGAAAAAAAATGGAACATTAATAAAGACTAGCTAACCTGCTCTAAAAATGTAAATATTGAAATTTTACATTGCGGTAAATGGAGAATAAATTTCAAAGTGATCCAGAATCCAGAATCTTTTCTAGATCACCACCAAAATTTAATAATTTATTCCTTGTGACACTTCCAACACATTCTGAAAATTTTATCAACATCTGTTCAAAACTTTTTGCGTAATCCTGCTGACAGATAAAAAGACAAAGTAACTCGAATTTACGTGTCTTATAAAAAATGTAAAATATTGGCATACAATGAAATATGAAAGAAAGAGACATGACTGTAATGTTTATTTAACACTATTAAGGATATATTTGCTGTAATTCTACTGTCATTGTACTGATCTATTGGGAGCTGCACACACCTCTCACTGCACTGTCTCCATGGTAACTGCACAAACATGTTTCCACGTAGCTGTAGATGAGTCCAATTGTAATCAGCTGGAATGTCTTAATACAGCTAATCATTAGAATTTTACTTATCTGGGGGGGTCAGCTGTGGGGAAAAAAAAACCTTGAGATACGAGAAAAAAAAAACTGACTGACATTTTGGAATAAGCAAGAAAATTTTAGTTTTAATTAACATAAAAATCGAACTTATCAGAAATAGGTTTTCAAATTGTTCTCCAATGAAATATTCCTATAAAAAAACTTTACTTAAATACTGTATATGAGATTTTTCTATCTTTTAATTGCATTTCTTACTTAGTTCATACAGTCATAACTCAACTTACGAAAGACCCAGCTAACAAATGATCTAAGTTACGTAAAAACTTTACATCTATTTTTTTTGCCTCTGAATACAAAAGAAAATTCAAAGGAAATTCAATATCCCATTGGCAATGAGGGAGCTACCCATGATTCTTTTGGTGACCCTTTGACCCTCATTCATCACAGACTTACTGCTGTTTGGTGAGTTTTTCCCAGTGTGCTCATTGAAACTTTATTACAGTACGTATTCATTATTCATCATGAGCCTAAAGAAAGTGATTCCTGGTGTGAATGAAAGTGAAACAGGAGATGATTAAAAAAAAAGGAGGCAGCCATTATTCCATCAACAGGAATTAAAGACATGCTGGGGAAATTTCATCAATTTTCCGAATTTGTGGGAAAAAAAAAAAAACATCCCAAGTCGTGCTATTGCTCATTTTAACGATATATGCCTAAAGGAAGATACAACACACATGTCTTGTTCATTTTAATGGTTTTATGTTTAATGTTCAGTCAGTGAAGATACATTTCCCCACTGAGACCAATAAATTAAATCTAAATTTTCTTTTACTTTAACCACATATTTCATACAAAATGTGTATACTTTTATAATTTTTAAAGGTCTTGAGGGATAGTATTTGGGGCCTTGGAACGAATCAGGCCTTTTACATGTAAAAGGTCGAAAAATTCACGGTACAAAAACTGTTCTGGAACGAATTGATTTCATAAGTTGAGTTACCACTGCATATGTACAGTATATTTTATTTTATCGTGAGCTGCTTTTATTGAATCTTTAAGCTTTTAATTTTTTCCTGGGACCAGAGTAACTTATTTTGTTTCACCTTATGTTTAACATGTCTTCAAATAACAATTAAAAACTCTTTGAATCCTTGAATAATTTGGTTTTAAAGAACTTATTCTGGTCTCTTTCATTTTATTTGGACCATCTAAGAAGTGCTCTGCTGGTTCGTCTTTAAATTATTGTTCCATTAATACGATTTAATGGTGAGTCAGATGTTCTGTTTCTGTTTACTCAATAAGATGTAATGTTTCCCTGACAAACAGCTTTTTGTGTTTAACAAGTGACTCTAACAAGACCCCCTAGTGACTTTGTTGTACAAAAGCTTGATTACTTTACTGTTTTAATGTGCCAGTAGGCTAATGTTTACCATTAATTCACACATGACCTAGCACCATTTTCTCCAAATATGGATGATTCCCACTCTAAAAAAGCTCATGCCTTTAAAACAGCAGTCCAGACACATGACGTGACGTATTGCAAAGCCAGATGTGAGCAGATGTACTTGCATGTCTCCACTTACCAAAACCACATTTTAATAGTAGGTCTGAAAAGAGCCAAAATCTGATTCAGGCCACCTCTGGCTGTGGTCTGAATGTACGCTTTTGTGTTATTTAGTGAAACAATCCTTTAACAGCAAAGTCCAATCATCGACATTCCTGATGAATCTACAATGTTCGGTTGTTTCAGATGTGTTTTCTTACCTTTCAAACCGCCCGTCCAATTGAAAATACAGCGCCGTGTTTCACTGTGCATGAACATTCAGACTTTTATTGAAAATCAAATGTCAAGGATGACCTTTTAGGATGTTTTTACAAACCACGCACAGAGCACAGTTTTCATATAAATCTGTAAAAATGAGAAATTTAATGGTAAACATGAAAATGACAGAGTGATTGTATCATTTATAAAAGCAACAACACAAAAATACATGTATCTGTTTTATGAAAAAAACGACAACAGAAAAAAGTACCGTAGCTACCGTGAAACAGGACTCTTCTGGATATCAAAGCATTTGTCAGTGCACACCGAAACGTCTTTTCCTAATGATAGAAAAGGAGGCAATCGTAACCCTGCTTCTGCAAACACAAACAATGACGACGACGACAACAAAAGAAAAAAAAGAAAAAAAAAAAAGAAACATATGACAGAGAAAAAATTAAACTCACAGCCTTTAAAAATGACATTTCAAACCACAATCTTGACATAAATTGCACTTCAAAATACTGGTCAGGTGAATAAATATTTGTAGTACCTTTCTATATCCATTTTGGTAATACAGTACATTAACACAGCAATAGTATATCAGAGCTGTCCAAAGGATTAATAGGGAAAAAAGATGAACTGATTAAAACTTTGTCTATTTTCATTCCAGCTGCTTTTGCATATAGTACAGAATTGCATAATAGCACATAAATAAATTAACACCAATGACATCAAACAAGAGGGTAAAAAAAGATTTACAAAACATACTGCATATCTAACAAAGTGTCTATATATTATTCATATAATTACATAATAGCGTCATTCAGAAGCGGTGCTGAAGAAGTGCTCTTTGCCTTTTTGTCCTCAGCCTCTAAACCGGAGTGCAGTATTTTCATACGCATACCCCTGGTTTTTAGACTTTTTGCACAATCCCTTTAAACTCTCCCTCCTATCAGAGCTGGGTCTGCGAGGGAGGAGGCTTTTTTTGGCCTTGGCTGCTCTCTGGGTAAACACACCTCTGTGGAACATCTGTGCTCACCTTCGGAGGTGACGGTCTCACCTCTGTCCCGACGCTCAGCGACTGTTGGGGACTCGGGGGTTTGTGGCCCTTTCTGTGCGGGAGCTCGGCCGAACAGCTGCTCCCGGATGTCTCCCTGGTGTCACCGGGGTCCGGCGAGCCGCCTGAAATGCTCAAAGAACTCGTTTTATGAATGTCTTGTTGCTGCGGCGGAGAACATCTTCCTTCTGCTCTCCACGGCGTCCCGGTCCCTGTGGAGCTGTACAGCCGGAGGGGAGACCTGGGCTGAATCATGTGGATCCCCCCGATGGGGATTAGGAGGCTCGGAGCCCTGCTTGGCTGCTGCGAGTGTAGAGGGAGGTGACTCAGAACGTTGTGAGCCCCCCGAGGCCGTGGATGTGGGCCAGCGTGGGTCAGACCAACCTCGTGCATGGACTGAAAGAAAACAAAAGGAAAAGAAACACGAATGATTTCTCACAAGGAAATGAGGTCATTGCAGAAAAACATCAAAGACAGAAATACTATTGTTAGTGATGTAGATTTACAAGTGGAGGTAAGCGTTGATGTTCCCGATAAACAGTGATGACTCAACTATTACTTGGCCTTGGTGCTGAAACATCGACCACTGACCAAAACCATTTACTGATCTAAACTGTTTAATACCTGTTGATCCATTAATCCTAACAATCCATGTATGTAATTGATGTAACAAGGATGTTCAGAGGCCCTGTAGTGAACGTGGAAACACATTTTTTTTTAAATGTATTTAACCATTATTTAACCCTGAAATATCCCATTAACATTAAGAAGTTAATTTACAAAACAGTCCAGTAAAACCCATGGAATTAGATCAATGACAGTGGATGGTAACACTAGGTTTATGTTTAGTTAAGGATATCTTTGACGGACAAATCACTTTGTCTTCATTTGTGATATAATAACTATGAGCTTTAATCTGAGTTCAGTGACGATCAGTGAAATTAATTTTGGAAAATACATTGATTTTCAATGAAAACATGCGAGACAGATAAAAAAACACTTTCTGTACATTACTATAAACAAACCACTTTAATTTTAAAATATTATATTTAAATGATGACAAATCTATAGTGACCTTGAAGGGCAAACCACAACAAATAGATTAGAATAGAACAGAATAGAAGCTTTATTGTTACTGCAAGGGGTACAACGAAATTATGTCGCAAAAAAAACCCCAACAAAACAAAATAAAACAAAAAAAACTGCAAAAAATCGCAATCACACAAGAAACAGAAAAACACATAAATACGTTAAAGTTCCTACTGGAAAAGGTAGGTACCTGCTGTGACCAGGATGTGGATGCTGATTGGTTGTCTTTCTGATAGGAAGATGGACAGTGCTTCAGTCCAATCAGCAACCAGGTCCTGGTTATGACAGGTACCTATTGTTTATGCATGTCTAAGAATAAGATAAATAAAATTAAGTTCATCAACATTTTTTTCATGGGATAAAAGATGTACAGGTAGACCCATATGTCCTAATTGAAGGGTGTCAAACATATGGCCCAGGTCCCAAACTCAGCCCACCAAAGAGTCCAATTTGGCCCATGAGATGAATTTGTGAGGTACAAAAATTACACAAAATACACGAATGATAATGGGTGTCCATGGGTCTTGACAAACTATTTTGGTTTTAAACCGAGCCTTATATTTTTCACTTCCAGATGCCCTTTACTCAATGTTTTGTACTTTTGTAGATCCGCTGTGATCTGTAAGTTGCAATGTGGATGTGTAAATATTAAACTGAGACACAATACTGTTATAAGAGTGCATATTTTTCTGACCAAAGTTTAAATTGTTCATATTTGTTGTGGTGATTGATCTTTTTTTTCTTATGAAAGGATAGTTTTTAAATTTAAATATTTTCATATTCCATTTTTTGCAATAAAACATAAAGAAAAAAATTTGACTTTTCATTATTTGTAGGTGGCTATGCTATTATTTAACTGGTCTGACCCACTTAAGATTAAATTGGGGTTTATGTACAGACAACCCGAGAACCTCTGAGTTTCAGACTTCTGATCTAATGCATCTGGTCTGGCCTGGTCTGGGCTCCATCTCCAGATTCCATACAAAACAAACTTAAACCTAATGGTCCACGTTCGCAACTTATATCCACTAATATAATTGAATCTAACCCAATGCGTTGGCTATTTTAACCCAGCTGTCCAATGTGAGGCCCTTCTCTTACTTCACAACTCTAGTAATGTTGAAGCACGTGTCCCAGTAGCGGGTCTACAGAAGGTTTTACAAATATTTAGGCCCATAAAAAGTCTTTTCTCACAAAATACACTCAGTTGACAGAACATGTGAACAGAAATGTCAATGTGTGCTGATGTGAAAAACAACCCTGTGGAGAAGGCGAATTAGTATCTGATCCCATGGGGCCTATATTAGTCTGAGAAGGAAGTGGTGAGGTTACACCATAACATTACCGCACATTTGGAATAGACATGTTTTTTTTATTTTATTAGGGTGAACTGAGATATTCACCGACATTGCTTTCGTCGTCGACATGTGGTTCCAATCGTTGGTATTTAACGATCTGCCTGGTTCTCATTTTATCAGTGGCTGCCCAGGGAAAACATGTTGTGTCTATTTGGGAGCTCTCCTACATTATTTTAAGGCTTCGAGCAGCATGCTTGGTTTGAATGATATAAAACAAGAAGAGTTGCCTTTCCTTCCTTTTCCAATAAATGTGTGACTTTAAAATAACCTCACATGTACCACCCTATCTATATTTGTTCTAGGTGTTGACTTACTGGGATTTAACTGAACCACACAAGATTAACTTTGTGAGCCAAAAGCTGATTTATTTAGAGCTGTAGGCTAAGCTAACAGAGATGGATCAAGTCACAGGTGAGTGAAGACTGTGGTTTGAACAAAAGCCACGGTTTAACCACTGTTAATTATACACACTGCAAAAACACAGATTCACACCAAAATACATGCAAATAACAATACCTGGGATGCATTTGGGTAGAGATGTAATAAAATAAGAGTGTGTATATGTGTGTTCTGTCAGTGTTTTTGAGGTAAAAGCTGAGGTTACTTACGAGTCTTGCTGTTGAAGGTTGGTCCTTGGGGTGAGGACAGTCTGCACACTGAGCAGAAGTGTTTGCATGGGAGCCTGGTGGCCCAGAGGACCCCACTCCAGGGGACTGTACTATTATAGGGGAAAGGCACCTTACAGGAGAAACTGGTCTCACTGGGGAGGTGGAGACATGACAACTGGAAGGGGAGAGGGAGAAGAGGGGAGCACATGACTGGCCAAGTGTGGGCGACTGGCTATGAGGTGGAGATGGCTCCCTTTGGGGAACACTTGGAGAGATAGGAGAGTTCCCAGAGGGTGTCAACACCGAGGGTTCGAGGCGTCGTCGGGCAAACAGGGCCCTCCTGGCACTGGCCGAGTTCTTCTGGATGGAATCCTTGGAGGGTAGGGGTAGGGGTAGGCTCTGTTCCAGCTCCACGAGTGGACGTCCTGGACCACCAAGTTCACTGTCAGAATAGGAGATCTGAGAGCTTTGGGCTGCCATCGGTCCCTTTTCTTCATCAGATTTGACGACTTCATGCTTCCTGTCATCATCCACAACATTCCCACCTTTCCCCAGATGACTGGATTGGGAATCGTTTAGTCTATCCGGGCCAGAACATGTTTCACTCACTCCTAGGACACAAACATGTTGTACGTTAGACATTTTTCCTTTTATTTTACTTACACTATAACAGGGGTCTCAAAAATGTGGCCTGGAGGCGAAATGCGGACCACCACAAGTTCCAATCCGGCCCGTGGGATGAATTTGCAAAGTACAAAAATTCCACAATCAAGGCTGTGGAACTAATTTTAGTTGAGGTTCCACATACAGACAAATATGATCTACACTAAAATAATAATAATAATAATAATAATAATAATAATAATAATAATAATAATAATAATAATAATAATAATAATAATAATAATAATAATAATGTAAAAATGTACCAAAAGTAATGACTTTCTTCTCAGTTTGATGTGAAAAAAATAATATTACTTTATGCCTATAAATAATGATAACTTCAAATGTTTGTTTTGTTATGGTGCAAAAAATAAGGGTAAATTATGAATTCTTAAATTCTTAAAATTGCAAATATTTTTCTTAAGAAATGTCGCCTTTTTCAGGTTACATGTATCATTTTTGTTCAGATAATTTATAAAATTAAGTGTCTTTATAATGTAATAGGGTTTTTTTTAACTAAAAAAAAAAAGCCAAAAATTTGGAGTTGTCATTATTTATAGATTATTAAGATATTATTTTACTGGTCCAGTGCCACTTCAGATCAAATTGGGCTAGATGTGACCCCTGAAAGAAAGCGAGTTTGAGATCCCTGCACTATAACATTTTTAAAGATTAATATCTAAAGTCATATTTCCCATAGCAGAGAACCAGGGTCAATAATATGTTCATGGAATTGCCAAAAGGCCCCTGGGGTAGTTCCTCCTCAACTTTCTGTCAACTTAAAGGTCCCCCTACCCCACTATATTTCCACTGTGGTATAGTGACCTGTAGATATTAGGTACAATAATGGACTCTTTTCTTTGTAACTCAATCTTAATCTATAAAAGCACAATAACTAAATAAAATAATTAGCTCAACAGTATCAACCACCTCTACCAAATTCCCTAAACTTCTGATGAGGGACAATTTTGGGTTCATATCATAGTCCTGTAGCCTAGCCGCGCTATCTCTATTCATTACATGTATAGGTCTAGGAACGCTTTAAAGTCAGGGGAGGTGGGGCTAAAAGGTTGTCTTTGAAATCCCTCTGTATGCAATAGGACGGTACTACATCCAATCAACGTAATTGTTAGGATGATGCAGTTAGACGCCAGAAAGTTCACGGAGGAGTGCGGAGAAAGTTAGGAATGACTAAACAAAATGGTGGATTATGGAGGTTAACAACTGTTGCTTCTGTAAAAAGAATTTAAAGATTACTGACGTTTTGTCACATTCTTCACTCATCTTTGATAAAAGGAAATCACCACCTGTTGTTGTTGTTGTTGTTCTATGGTTGTTTCCAGTTGTTTGTCTCAGAATCATTCCAGGGTCACTTTGTTACACCCGCCCTCTGACTCTATACTTCACTGTGATTCGTCGGCCAGTTTCAGGGTAATCTAACCAAAAGTTACATTGAGCGTAACTACGGTAGAACATACTGTAAGATTTGGTGCTGCTAGGGGGGTCTAGTGCGGCTAGGCTAATAGTCCTGGGTACTAAACTCAGATATGGACCCCTTCATTGTTTGTAGTGCTTGGGGAAACTTCATGTGGCGGAAAGACACCTTCAGTTTTTCATCATGTTTAGGGGTGAGGCTCAAGGAATACACATCTCTACTTGGTCACTGTTCATTTAATTTATTTCAGCTGCTATTTGTTAAACAGCTGGAGCTGCTTCCCATCATGCTTTGACACATTACAGTGAAGTTAGAGAATGAAACACGTGTCAGATGGGCTGATTTTGAAGTTCATTTGATGTATGCAAATCACACATAAAAAATTATATGTAAAAACTGTTGTTTTTTCATATCAGCAAACGGACATGCCTTGAATCTCGGCGAGCCTTTACATTGCAGTTGACACAAACAACCCAGAGGAGGATTTTTAGTTTTGTAGCTTCAGATATTCATCCACTTTTCAGAAAATTACCATCCCTTCCTGACTTGGCTGGCTTTTTTACCCCTTAGTTTTCACAGATTACAACAGAAATTACTACCAAGGTAAAACACCAGCCCATAAATATTGACATTTTGCTCAAAACATTGAGCAACAGTGGGTATTTTTCAGTGCTTTTTTTTTTTCTATGCGTACTACCATCCAAGCAATAAAATTACACTCTATAATGAATTATTAAAAGAACTTACCATGATAATTATTCTCCAGGGTGTGATGCAACACAGCCTAACCCATGTTGTCCATGTCAAATCTCTACATCTCATACATCTTTCACGCCCAGGACTTTGATATGCTTCTAATCAATATTTACATTCCTGCTCAAACAAATGTGAAACCCTGAAGCTCAGACAAAAGCATAAAGTATATACACTGAGATAATCAGCATTTTATTTAAGTATATTAAACACTTCAGTCTCTTGGATATGTAGGTTACTCCCCACCAGTCATATTTAGCCTTTATGAAATCCAATGCATGGTACTGAAGAATATTACAATAAATAACATTAAACTGATACTAGTTCTTTGGCACCTCGTCAGCTGAAGAGCAATAGCAAATTAGCTATGTATTTGCTTTGTGTATTAAGGGTGATGTCAGTTCAACCATGACTAAACAACTCTGAGATATTAAAAATATCCCACTAAGTTTGTTTAGTTTTTTGTAAAGTTTTGTCTATTTCATTAATACTCAAAAACACCTCTACCAAGCAACTTTAATTCATATTAAACAATACAACAAATTATCTCAAGCTAAAAAAAACTCCTTAAAAAAGCCAAAACAACCTGAATAAATGTAGTTGCTGCTTTGGAAATTCAATTCCTTATCTAAGTGTATTGACGTAAACCAGCAGGTAGTCTTTTGGCCGGTGCTGGGCTTAAACATTCCAAAAAACTACTCCGTGAATATCCCATTAAAATGATTTAATTAACATGAAAATAAACCACGTGGTACCTTTATGCATGTCATCTGGGTAACAGCAGGTCTTTTCGATAACTGTCTTAGATGTCATGTGTTCAGTGGTGCTTTCTGGAAAAAACAAAGGAAAACACAAGATGATTTCACAGGGGCTTAACGCTAATTGGTTAAGCAACAGTCTCTTAAAAATAGTTTTCTTTGGCTGTCCTCACCATTGGCTTTGAAAGCAATGTGACAGTGTCTGCATTTATATGGAGGAGGTTCTGCGGAGGAGTGGGTGTCTTTTTGCAGCACGCCGGTATTCTTATCCTCACACTGGCACTTCCCTCCTCGTACACTGTGCACCACGCCATACTTCTCATTTGATCTGGAGGTGTGAAGAGAACAGGAAGTTTCATTTTCATCCTCAGACTTGTCTGTTGAGGCTGCTCTTCTCAGGATGATTGTTGCAATCAATGTCTGTAACTGGAGCTGACAGACAGGCCATGGGCCCTTCAGCACCTGTAAGCAGCTTTTATTTATCCCCTGTTAGTACCCTTTCTGTTTTGCATTTACTACATAGTGAGCTCACACTGTGGCAGCTGGACCTGGTGTCCCACCCCTCCATTTATACTGAAGGGTCCCTCAGCGAGGCACCCACTTCATCTTCAACAGAGCAGCTTTCATAAGCCAAAACCAGACCCCCACCCTCCTACTGCCTCATAACCCCATCACAGCTCACACCACCGCCGAGTCCAAACAAGGGGGAGCCTACGATGTGGCCCAAGGTCCGGGGTTTGCTGCAGCCGGCCAATAAAAACAGTGCAGAGAGGGAGGGAAACCCTGGCCCAGACCAGCTGCTGCTCCAAATAAGCATGAAAAAACACAGAAAATGAAAACACATTCCTATGACAAACAATCGTTCTGATTATAATCTGCTGTTTTTCTTCTATTTTCATTACAGGCTTCACGGCTGGATAAACTCAGCAAGTATCATAAATGGTGGCTTTTACAGTCTTGGGAAACTTTCAAGTTAATGAAAGAGAAGCGCACACACCAATACCATAAAGCATCTATATTCACATGCTTTTCATGTAAAACCAATTACACCTACGATTTGATTTCAAGTGCCCTTCCCTTCCCTGTATGCCAATTCAAACACAACGGCCATGTTCGACTACCTTACTGGCTCTGTCTTGTCTTTTGTGGTCTCAGACAGACTGAACAGACGGAGAAGGCGAAAGTAGGCAGGCGTTGGGATGACTCACTGCTTTAGGAAGGCTGTGATAAGTGTCAAAATGAGTCACAACAGGGATTTGTTCACAGACACACTCCCAAACCAAAAAGAGACACACAGATGGCACCTCTCTGCACTCCTCTACATCGTGTTTATTTCTGAGGGGTGTCAAAAGTGCTCAGCAGATCCGCTCTAACCTTGCTGCAAATTAATCTCAATGGACCCAGTTTCTTCAAATGAGGAACACAAATTACAAAAAATTAGGAGTGTGATCACTATTACCCTTTTTCCATTGTGGCAGTTCCAGAGCTGGAACCAATGCCCAATCTCACATCAGCTCTTTGTGTTTCAACATCCAAAAAAGTCAACTCTTGGCCAACAGAAGAGGGGTAATTTAATGGTCTATAACCAAGAACCACTTACATCAGGGGTTGGTGATGTAATTGTCATGACAGGTGAGACCAAATAATCTAAAAAAAACAATAGAGCTAATGTTGCATATAATCTCAAAGGTGGACACATTCAGAGCTTCAGTGCAGATATGAAAGGAGATAAAGATCTTGCAGAGATAAGGCTGGTCTTGTCGAGGTGCTACTGTATGAGGCCTGATCAGCTGGTCATCTTCACAGAATGGATGCTGAATGTTGTGCTATCTGCTTACTAATTTCAAACAGGGGTAACTGTGGGAGTAGACCTACACATTTCTAAAAAAAAGACTCCGGAGCCACTTTTCAAGTGTATTCATTCTAGATAAATTGACTTCAGATTCAACATTCTCGCCCCAGCTCAGAATTAGCACCAGGGTCGTGTTGCGTTCAGGATACATCTGTTTGAATTGATGTATGAAAATTTGTTTTGTCCACATGCCAGCCAAAGGAAGTAGAAAATGTGTCTTCTGAAATGTTGTTTTTGGCCTGACAGGTCTTCTGTTACATAACACTAACATAATCATTCATAAAACCTTTGCTTAGGGTTACGGTCCAAGAAGGGTGGGTGTAAAATACTAATCAAATCATACACTGTGTATAATATTGCTAATTACATTAGTAAATCTATTTCAGCTTGAGTTATCTGATAACACAGCATCCAGCAGAATGAATGTTGCTATGGTTACCTGTGGTCTAAAATACCCCATGCATTGCAGTTGGATCTTTGTATGAAATGTCCTGTTACACTGTCTGATTTTTGCTCTGTACTAGTTTTTCATGCAAATGCTTGATGGCCCACATTATAAATCACAGACTTTCTTTTGCTCATTACTGGTGTCATTGCAGGAGGAAGAAACATGCTGCCACTACATGTGAATGGGTGTGATGGTTGGTGCAAATGAAACTCTGCAGGGGCGGAGGAAGCAAGGTAATTTCCTGGCTGAAGGCCCCTCAACAGACGGTTTCTGTTGGTACAGACAGCCAACCTTTGGCCTCTCCAACATGGTGGACAGACAGCAGTGTCCACAACATACCTCAGCATGTGATGTGAGCCTGTGACGCTTGTTCCAAGGTGTACATGCAGAAAATAGGTCACTGGAAAGACATTATTGAGTTTCTTATTTCAAAATGTTAAGCTTGTTGTACTCACCCCTGCTCAGACATCCAAATCTCAGGAGGTTGTTTTCCTCTAAAACATGGGCGCCTTTCCACCCACTCCTCCTCCTCCTTTATCTTCTTCCCTTCATCCACCTCCTCTGCTTTGTTTGATCTGTTGTCGTGAGCTGGCTGCTGTCCCTTCCTTGCCCCATCATGGTCTCGGCAGTAGGACTGGCTGCTGTTGACCTACACTCGAAAGAGACATGGGCAAATTCACCAACTCTGCTCCAGCATGCCCAGGGAGACAAAAATTGGGAATTCTCATTGAACGTTTTGTTTTAAGGCATTCTGATAAACCACATGTATTCTTTTCATCAGATCAGATTTGCACCACTATTTATGCAGACCAAAAAGTTACTGAATTTTACATCTTATACCTAATGATACTTTGCCCAACACTAATTTTATATGATGTATTTTGAGAAAAAAATAAATAAAACAAAACAAATAAAATGCAATTGCATATTACAGTGTAATTAAAATATTTTGAATTATTATTCAGCTCAATTGAGTTTTATATAATGGAACTACAGTTATTTAACAGAATGTAGTTTAATTCGCATTGTTTTTTTCCACACTGTAGTTTTATATTTCACCACCCTGGCATGTTTTCACTCAATACTTTCACATTCAATTTTATTACTATTTACCATAACTGAAGTTATTTTGCCATATAACATCAATAAATTAAAATACATAAAAGCACTGTGTGTGGGCACACACTGACTGGATGATGAAAACAGCTACATGGCTTGAAGGTGTGAATATAAATACTGTCTTAAATTTCATGCTTTACCAATATTCTTTCTAAATTGATTTTCCAGTCAGTCTTGATGTTGCATGGCTTGAAATTGTATTTAAGTCCTGATATGGTGGTTCTTTGCATCTGTCAAAGTGTTACCCTAGTTTAAAGTTTTTTTTACAGTTTTTTTCATTAAGATCTTTTAGTGTTTTCATCAAATCTGTAAAACCAAAGTCATAGCCTACTGTAACTATCATGAAACCTATAAATTTTTTATGATTATGAACCTCAATTGAAGGAAGTGGAGTTACACACAGCTGCTGGAGCATGAGGCAATGAAGTCATTTCCAGGTTTGTTCTCATTGCAGCTTTAATACAGTTGCATGGAGTTCCACTTCTCAAACTGCTAATCATGAAAGATTTCCAAAAATACCAGACTGACCTACCAGTTCTGTTTGTAAAAAATAAAAGGACTGTTTATGGTGGAGTACACTTTGAAATTGTTCACTATGAGGGAAAAAATTCAAGTGCGTAATCATGGAAAGATTTTTTCGGATTCATGGTCCTTAAGCTATGACTCGAGTTTTACAGATTTGATACGCAGCTTTCACCAACAAAAGTTTGTGTGACATAATGTGGGACCATTAAAGATGATAGAATTTAAACATTAAAATGGATCCGGGTGGTCTGAATACAGTGATTAAGCTTACATGGCACACAGATGATTTACCAACGCAACACAACAAAAACACAATTCTAAGATATTTTATGTTATTGTACATGTAGTGTAAGTGTAAAAATAGTTTCAAGCCATTATGAAACTGTGGAAAGATGCAGTGTATAATGCTGTTAGTGTCACATCTTGTAAAAAGCAGATTTGGTTTTTAGGTACTGAAATTTAGTACATAACAAGTTCTGTTCTATATACACTTAACAATTTCAGTCATGCCCTAAAAGTATCAAAGTTCTCTACACAGTCATGAATAAACATGATGACATGGTGAGTGTGCATCTCAAAGGGATATTGAAACACTTTGTGGCTTTTTACTCCCTCTCACTCTTTGGTGAGCCTCTTCATAATGATCCACCTAAAGTGTTAGTTTTACATACAGCTCTACACATTTTTCAGGCAAATGTTCAGTGCTGTAATTACCTCAGTGGAGCTTGGTCTTTTGATGTTCTCTTCCTCCTTTGACTCATTCGCACTGACAGACATGGGAGATGTGGTGTAGATGGATGGACTGAGCCTCTGCTTACAGTGCAGCAGAGAGAGGGCCGTCTTACTGGAGAGGCCGGGTGGGTTGGGGTCATAGCCACTAGTAGACCATGACGAATACACTGAGGGCTTCTGTTCATCTAGAGCAGAAGGGTTTGGTTTAATGTAATTCAAATAGCACCAGCTGTTACAGGTGCTCGACAGCAGACTGGGGAATGAAGGTCCCACATGTGTGACTGAAGAACATACACTGGGCAGACATAACTCAGTCTCCTGTTTGAGTTCCCGTCTACATGAGTCTACAGATGCCTTGTCAACACACCCCACCTCCCTCTCCTCTTCTTCTTTCACCCGTTTCTGCTGCTGTTGAGACTCCGGTGACAGCTCGATACTGTTCGAAGGAGAAAGCATGCGTTTGTTGCCACCTGATCCTGATAATCTCAGATCTTCTTCTGACCACGTCTGAAGGTCTGGACTCACACTTCTATAGTTTCCGTATTCAGCTGTTGGGATATTTTGTGGAACAGCATCAAATGCCTCCTGTGGTCTGGGAGAGGTGGACTGAGATAGGGTGGTGTAAATGGCACAAGCTGGGGGTAATGTGTCTGCCTGGAGTCGTACAGCTACTGCTGGGGACATGACTGGTCTCAGTAACCCCACACTGGAGGAAATATGAGGGACAGTGTGTTGGATGTGGGACTGACTCACTCTCACCTCGAAATGATTATCATGTTGTGAGGGAATCTCTAGCTTCAGTCCTGTAGACATGGGGAGATAGTGAGCCCTGGCTGCCCCTGATAATCCTTGCGTGCAGTAGGGTTGGGGTTCTTGGGGTGGGGGCACCAAAGCCTCTTCTTTTAAAGGATCATCTGTAGGAACATGAGTAAGCGGGGGTTCTGTGCTTCCTGTTAACTGAATATTTTCAAGTTTCCACTGAGAAAACACCTCGTTGTCTTTTGACATCACGGGATTTCGCAAAACTGTTTCACCACATAAAGGAGAACTAGGGGGCTTACCGCAGTACACAGAACTAGAGCTTGTTTGAGGACTGGAGCTCATTTGCTCAGGACTACGGCTTGATGAAGGAGGCTGCTCCTCTTCTTCCTCATCTGGATCTCTGACAGCACTATGTCTCATTAAAAGACATTTTCTTCTCTCTCTCCAGCCCATTGCAGTGCGTTCAGGGGACAAGCAGCTATAGTCAAAAGACTTACTCCGAGTCTCTGCCATTAGGACATTTGGTTGTGGGTCATGAGGCGCTTGTTCAGAAGCGGAACGCCTCATCTCTCTGTGCTGATGTACCCCTGGAACAGTCAACATCTGAGGAGCTCTTGACCTCCTCAGTGGTGTCGATGTTGCTGTTTCTATGTCTGGTCTATTGGACTCTTCAAAAGATGTGGAACGACTTGATGCATAGGAGGCACTGCTGTCCTGACTTGGGCTACGTGGCAAAGATATAGAGTCAAAGCTGGATTCTCCAGAGGACTGAGCAGCCTCAGCCAGACGAAGCCGTTTCTTCTTAGGAGGAAGTTTTTCAATAGGGAGCTGGGCAAGTGAAGAGCTTCTCTGTGGCCACTGAAATTCATCAGATTTCTGATTTTCTGACTGTTTCACTGTGGAATTTGGCTCTGTCATGACTTCAGTGCTCATGTTTGAATCCTCTGTTACAAGAATTTCTGGAACCTGCACACTGTGCTGACGAACCAACTTTCGGGTATTAAGTTTAGTTGCCTGTTGTGGTTGTTTTTGAGGCACATGTTGATACTCTTCATGAGGTGGGGAGTGTTTTGTTGCCTCACTGCCCTGATTCTCACATAGAGAATCTTGCTTTTCAAAAGAACTTGTATGTTGAATCACTGAACAGGTTTGCATTGGCCTTCTAGGGCACTCATAACCCATATTGTTTTCAACCTTAGACTGCCCTGACAATATGCAAGGAGAGGGTAATGTAGGAGAAGCAGGGTCATCAAAATCAAAACTTTCCTCTTTCCTTCTCTTGCGCATTGCTAAAGCTCCTGGTCTGGCCACATGGTTAATTAGTTGTGAGCACTCCATCTGACTAATTACTACTTCATTTCTGGGATGATGTGCTAAGCAAAGGCTTTGCTTGTGTTTCTTATAACCTTCCCAGTCTTGGCAACCAGTGCCACAGGCCTCACACTCATATGGCTGTGGTTGACTTTGCTTGTGGTCAGGCACGGTGGTTATGCTGTCAGTAAAAAATGAATGAGTACTCTCGTGTTCGTCTTTTGTAAATTCTGAACCAAGTGGGATTTCAATAGCTGGCTGTCGTCTGAGCATTCCATAACGACGGGGTGTCTGCATTTCAGAGGGCTGTCGTTCATCAAAGGACTGACTTTGGCGGAATTTACCAGAGTTACTACTGGAGACATCATATGAGCTGGGTGCAGAGGGCATTGAGTGACTTCTCAGCAGAGGGGCAGAGGATGTTTGGCTAGATGACTGTTCCACATTTAGGGAATGATGATGAAACTTTTCACATGGAACTCCCATAGTGATGGAGCCACTGTTTTTACAGCCAAGATCTCCTGGTTTGGGGCTTTGAACAACATGTTCTTTCACAGATGCCCCCTTCTGAGACTCTGAACTGCTTTTTCTAGACAAGGAAAATCTTCTTGGCTTAACGCTGTCTATTTTACTGGTGTCCACCACTGCCTCATTGATTGTGATCAGTTTGGTGATGTGGTCAATGACCTGCTTCTTGGGCACTGTAAATGGGATGTTTTTGTCCTCTTGACCAGAGGATTGCTGGTTATGATGACGGGACATCCTTTGCAGGTGCCCAAGACGGCCATATTTTCCAAGAATGATCTCTGCATAGCTTTTGGCACTTGTGTTTGGGCTGTCTTGTGATTGTTCAGTACTTTCAGAGCGAGAGAAATATCCAGATTCTGTACTTCCTTTACTCCCCAATATTAGTGAGGAAGCCTTTTCATCAGCTGAGTCTCGAAGACCATGTTTTCCTCTACTTAGCCGCAAAGCCAGTCTCTTTTTCACTGCATAGGAGTCATCATTTCCTCCTGTGCAGTCTTTGGCCTTGTCAGGTTCATGACTTTTGATAGAGGTGACACCTCCCTGCCTTTCTGTGTTAGAAGACACTGATGACAACTGTCTGGTTTCATCTTCTGACTCTGTAATTTGCTCCTCTAAAGGTCTTGTCTCTCCAAGTGCCAGACCTGCCTTTACCCTGTGGGTATGTGACTTCCGGTGTTTGTACAGGTTACTCTTGGTCTTAAAAGAGAAGCCACATGGGGCGCAAGGATAGGGTCTTTCTCCTGTGTGGGACCGAATATGTTTCTGCAGTACACTGGGCTTTGCACATGCGCGGCCGCAGTATGTGCAGACATATTTACCTGGTCTCTGAGGTTTACGCTCACGTTTCTGTTTTGGGGTACCTTCCTGGGTGTCTGGTTTAGGCTGGTTGGAACCAGATACACTAGAAGGTGGAGATCCTTGAGATAAACTAGAAACTGTGGTTGCTTTTGTCCCTTCATGTTTATGGTCCAACACTGTATCTGAGTCAATACTCTGCCGTTGGGGCCTGAGGCGTTTTCGTTCTGGATGCTGTCTTCTGGACTGTCTGGATTGTTGTTGTGTGCCATGGGGCTTTGGGGAGCCAGTTTGCTGTAGCTGGTGTTGCTGGGAGGGAGACTTAGGGTGCAAGCCTCTCTGAGGAGACTCTGGTTGACAATGTTCTTCACCTCCGGACTGCTCCCCGGTCGTCAGACAACTATGCAAGGCCTCCATAAAATGTACGGACAGCCTCAGGTAGACACGTGGGAAGCGTCTGCCTGTGCCAGACTACAGAGTTTGTGTTGAAGCCAAATCATTAACTGAAAGATGGGTTTTAATGTAGGTGAATTTAATTAAATTATGTCCCGTTTAGCTGACTGTCATCATTTTCACTTGTTTGACTAAAAAGGTGCTGCTTGAAAACACAAAGATGCCATCAGGCATAGAGCGGAGGTATAAAAGACATCAGCTCTATGATGTCACAGGCTGCTGAAGAAGTCCTCTCGCATGCTGACCTAAAGTATCCCATCATGAAACAGATGTTAGATCCACAGATGCTGTATATGCTGCTACAGTCTTGCTGCCACAGACTCAGATGTTCCGTTGATTCACTTGAATTTAATGTTCTTCTTTTTTCTTCATATACGATCTGTGGAGACAAACATACTAATTACACCAAGCAGGGCGTACGATTCCATACTGAAACATAAATAACCCTCTGACCCTCACTTTCCAAATATGGGTTATTTATATTTCATGTGTTACATAATCACAGTACAGTATGTGTCATAACAATATCAGTGTTAAGAGTTCCTGGGCTGCTGAACACTTTTAAATCACAGCAGTTTATGTAATATTTTGTGTAAAAATATATGGACTCGCAGCAAGTAAGAATGATTCTGCCAGCATTAAAAAAAACAGGTAATATCAGCCAATAACAGTGTCAGTATCTTCAGTGATTTCTAATGAATGTTGGATCCCAATGTACACAGGACAGCACCACCCCCTCACATAAAACAGGTTAAATCATGTTGTTGCTAGACAAAAAAAAAAAAGATCCATGATGAAGAGTTTTCAGATGGAAATACTAGAGCATCAGTTGAGGAGGTGTTAAAACATTCAAAAGGGAAAAAAAAAAAACAAATCTCTTTGGTGATGTAAATTCTCACTTGTTGTCCCATGTTGTCATTAGAGCATCTTATTCTTTATGAAATTATTTCATCTTCTTTGCATAATTAACTATAGCAAATGAACCAGGGAGAGTGTCTCAGCATGCTCTAATTAGTGCTGCATATCCAACACGCTTTGTCTGATAACAGACCTTAAGTCTTTCTACATGATGATCATCAGACAGAATTCAAGATAAGATTTCACACAATATTCTCTCTTCGATTAGATATAACAGACACTTTAAAAGGCCACCCCAAATCAAGGCAAGGCATCTCTGTTAGCTCTTTGTGCATACACAAGGTGAGTCAGTGGAGATACTGAAGAAAACTCCCAATATTTTTTGTGCCAGCATACTGAAACAGTAAACATGGCTTCCCACGCACTGACCAGCTGGTTTCTACACCCACATTCTGGTGGAAGACGGCAGATCTGCTGGAAAATCTCCAAATTACTGCTAACATGTTGATAACCATCTTTGATATAACTTGTGGAAATAGTATACATGCCAGTATTGGGCTAACATTAACCAACAATACATTTCTTTATCACAGAAAACATACTAGGTATGTAGGTAGATTTCAGTTTACTGTGGAGTGTTTAGACGTGTCAGGCATAACGCTGCCTTCTGCAGTGACAGTAGCAAATGTAAAATGTAGGTCAGACAGGTGGATGATGTGAACTAAGAGCTTTGGGAGGACAGTTACCTTGACTAATGCCATTGAGGATGACAGTCGAATAAATGTGGCGGCCTGTATAAAATCATTCATCTTGCTCATTTGCACTTCTTCCAGAGTTAACTCGGGACTGTTCATTTGCACCTCCCACTGGAAATGAACCTAGCAGGCAGTTTTTTGTTTTTTTTACCCCTTCACTCCTTCTTTCCACACATTCTGGTTTTCGTGTCATTGGCTCCAAGCCTCTGTGATTCTCTCTGGGTGAAGCCTTGCAGGGCTGTGCTAGAAAAAACACTTCAAGGTGTAATATTCTCAGTGTTAAAGTCAGACAGCTGTTTGCCATTGCTACTGAAAATTAATGCAGTGCATACTTTTTAAAGCTCTTACCATGAACATCCTACTAAGGATAATAAATCTCCACATTGCAGCAAATAATGCCCGTTTGTTAGATGGTACTTAAAAGTTAATACAAAATGTGAGTCATGTATATCGGAAACCAAGGTGCTGAAACAAACTAGGTGTTGAAACAATCTATCCTATAATTAATAATATTGTCATTTGCAAATATTCATTTTCTAATTAAAATAGGACAGATCAGTGAGGGCATTCACTTGCATTACTAATGTGCAGATGGGGCTCTGGCACTGCAAGTGTACTATTAAAGGAGCAAATCCCCACTAAAAACCCTGAGTTCTTGGGATAACGCCATACAACTTAGGTTACATTAAAAAAAGATATATGAAATGCTGCATTTATTTACACGCACAAAAAGAATATTGTATAAATGGCTTTTTAAAAAATCTTGTCAATTTCCTCTTCTCACACTAATGGGCACCCAGCGGTGGTTCCTATGGTAACGGCCCTAAACCATGTGGTAGCAGATGGAAGGAGAGCTGGAGGGCTAAATTTATCTTCCAGCATCCTCTCTGACTACAGAGAGAGGAAGAGAGAGCGAGGCAGCAAAAGGTGCCTCTCTCCTAGAAGCTACAGCTTTTTGGAAAGACAACGGTACACCACAAAGGAAAATCAATACTTTGGGAGTCTTGAATTCACTGTAGTACATGGATACGCCTCCATTCTTTGAGGACTAGTATAAAAAGCACAGGGATAATAAAGAATGCTAGAAAGCCCATGAAAAACAGATATTTCGCAACATTTACAATTTCCTCCTCTTTTATTTCTCTATAAAACCAGCACAGTATTCTAAAGATCCAATGGAATAATTTACGTGAAAACCTTACATGAAGAAGGCTATATAAATACTTTGAAGAGTGATTGTACAGAAATGTCTGTTTGGGGATTATGTGAATATTCCATCATAGTGCATTACAGAGATGTGTACAGCAGGTAGGCTAGCTGCTACCCTGCTAGCCAAACTCTGTTCTGTTTCACTTAAAAGAAAAAGAGAAGAAGAAACATTGCGACTGTGTGGAATATTTCGTGAATGTATTTGCAGAAAAACTACATCCTTTGTTGGTGCTAAGTGGATTAGCAAGAGATTAGTTGTTCCGTTACATTGCTGTGATTGGTTCTTTAGCTGCAACTAGACTCACATGTGTATTAATAATCCAAATGGTGTTGATAATTGTGCTAACAACTGAGATAAACAAGCTTTGTATTGTATCTTCAAAGCCACAGATTCACGTGACAACAACAGCAGTTTTATCTCAAATAACAAAAAAAGTTGCTTTTCTACTGGAGTATACAGATTATGCATGATTTGGTATGTATTGTGGTTTATGAGTCACTGGCTGTATCCAAAATCACTCACTCACTCACTCCCTACCCTCTTCATAGGGCACATGTAGTGTGCTACATAGTGAACTCAATTGAAAACACTACTACGGCGCTGTTTAATTGGGTCATCACCATCAAACAATTAAAACGTACCAGTGATGTTCTCACAAAATGAAACGCCTTATTAATTTTTTTTTTACCGTCTGTGCAATAAAATTTTTTAAAAATTTGAATAAACTTGCCTCACGACTGTTTTACTGTTATTAACTGTTAAGCAACTCTCGTCTGGGACCAAGAAAAAGCCAACTGAGCTTTGACCAATAACAGTAGAATTCCACAAGTCAGACATTTTGCAAAACCCTAATATACTCTAATAACTCTAATATTTTCTGGAAATGTCATTTGAAAATGACAAATAAGCCATATCATGATCCATAATTATATTGAACTGCTCGGGGCATTTCGAATGGCACCCCTAAGGTCTACCACTGGTGGGATTAGCATAAAAAATATATAATCAAAGTTATTTCTAAGTAGCTGGACACACACAACAAAACAATCCACTAACATACATGCTGTGTTCTCAAAAATTGTCACAAATTTTTCAATACACAGAGTTTTACCAACTTCCTTTGGAGCCACAGAATTCAAACACTTTTTCCACGATAGTTCTTTCTTTTTGCATGTCCTTCTTGTTCTTTATTTTCTTTTCTTGAGAAAGTCAGGTGATCCTAAACTCTCAAAGTCACTTATTGTTTTAGTCCAAGTCTGGTAGCTTTGAAGAGAGCTTTGAGATGTCAGTTGTCTGATGGCAGGCTTTGAAGAGCAGACGTCAATGTGACACTTTTCTGCTAATATGCTGCCCTTCTCTGTTGACTAAAAGAGCAACTGAATCTAAATTCTATAAACTGAGGTAAGTTGCATCAGACCTATTTGGAGAAATGCCTCATCAAACCCATATTATTGTGGAAAGGGGGCAACAATTGTCCAACCCACTGGCATTTGCTAAGGGTATCAGAGGAACATTTGCAGATGTAGATATGAGTATCTGTATTAAAACGATATTATATCTCCTCAAAAGGAAACAAACAGCACAACGAGCAGAACATGCCTGCCTCATTGTGCAATTGAAATTGTAATCAAACCCTCTAGATATTAGCATAGAGATGTAGAGATGTCCTGTGGTGAGGGGAAATACACAAATAGCAAAATGAATGGCAGGCTTAATCTAACAGACTACTTTCTATGAGTAAGACTAAATTATATCTAAAAAAAAAAGCCAGTTTGTATTATTTACTGACATATACCAGGAGCAGATTGCATCTAAAGTGGCAAGAAAAATACACAAGGCCCCGGTTTCCTCACTTAATAATAATAGATTACAGTGATGCACCTACACTGGAGCCACCTGTTAAGAAACAGAAAAAACAACCCCTATTTTGTTCCAATCTCAAATTTCTATTACAATCTGTTCTTGAATGAGAGTCAATCATGTTGTGATGAACTTTCTGGTAAATGCGACCTTGACCTTTGGCAATATTGATAATTTCGTTATATATATATATATATATATATATATATATATATATATATATATATATATATATATATATATATATATATATATATATATATATATATATATATATATGCGTCCGTGCGAGTAATATTATGATAATATATCCTGTATTGATTACAGACTTGGGTAATTCCAGGTCCATCAAGTCAATGTCCTGCCATGTATTGGTTCAAACCTGTTGTTTGAACCAGCCCATTTTGATGAACACAAAGCCTCATCCAGGTAAATGGGATCATTAGTGGAATCAGCTGTGTTCAGTCAACAGGTTTGAACCAATACATGGTTGGACTTTGACTTGATGAACCTGGAATTACCCACCTCTGATTGATTAAGTTATAGTGTGATACGTCTATGCTTGACACACACACAAACACTGTTACAAGTTAATTTTGACCTCCAGAGATCTAAAAAACTATTGGTCGTAGGTGATAACACCAATAATGACAATTGTAGAAACCTTCATTCCACATTGTTTGGCACTAATCTGAAAGTTCTGTGACGCTCGGTTCTTGAGTTCTAACCGATAATGTGACATTAACCGTTTAGTTAATTGTGACTCTTTGACCTTTCCTCAAATGGATCATTGCATCTGATGCACATTCACCATATATACAGTATATGTCCATGTAATTTCCTGGTGATATCTCAAGTATTCAATGAGTTATAGCATGATATGTCTCTGTGGAGACACACACACACACACACACTGATTACAATAATCTCTCCCAACCAATGTTGGGTGAGATTAAAAAGAGGAAGTCCATTCAGAGGCAGAAACAGTGCAATGCAACATGGTGAAGAGGGGATAAAAATGGCTCATTATATGGTAACAGAAAAACATTACATTGTATTTTTGGCATGATTATACACTACTGAAAACACAACTCAAAGCATGATATTCTATGTCTACAATTACATCTTCCCAAATCCCTTGAAATCTTATAAACAGTACCTTTAAACCTTTATAAAATCCAGGTCCAACCAAAAATAATGGCATCCAAAAACATCCAAATGAGTCAAGCATTCTCCTAAAGATTTGCAATTTCACGAGAAAAAAGGTGAAATGTAACTTATTTGTCAATTTCATCTACAAAATCTTCCCAAAAGCTCATCTGACTCAAGCATCACCCTGAATGTTTTATTTTCATCTCGATGTCAGCTGAGCATTAGCAATGCTGTTGAGTCAGAAAAAAACGTAGCTTCATCAGCAGCCTGATAGCGGCGCTCTCCAGGGAAAAATGGAAAAAAAAAAAAAAAAAGGAGAGGAGAGAAGAGAAGAGAAGAGGAGAGCCCTCTGGGAGTCAGAGCACACACAGCCACTCCTGTGTGGATGTGGATATGTGTGGAGAGTTCAGGAGTGCTCCCCAGTCCATGGGTAGGAGGACACGCCAAGCATAGGGAGCTTGGATGTACAACACAGGGAGCTCATTCACTCGCAGTATGAGCTGTGAGCTTGAATACATACACAGCCCACGAAGCAGTCAATATATGCACACTCTCCCGCTCCTTCATTCACACACAAACACACCGACTGCAGAGACTGAGGAGGATTGCATATGTTGAAAACAGGGAGAAAAAAAAAAAAAAAAAAATCAAAATCACTCATTTCAGATTGTCTCTGAGCACGGAGTATGATTTCACGGATGTTTTTTTCTTTTTTCTTCCTGTACCGGTGGCTCACTAGTTCATTGATGTAGCAGCATTTGCAATAACAAAGACATGAATGGAGAAAATCCCCCCCAGCCCTCGCATCACGTCACTTACATCACCTAACAGACATTTAAAAATAAAATAAAATAATAATAACACAAATAGTAAAAGGAAAAAAAAATCACAGCAGATGACAAATTATATGAATAGCTTTTTTTTTTGTTGGCTTGTTTGTTTGTTTTTTTTTTGTTTGTTTACCTTCGTAGCAGGTGCTGTTGTCCGCTCCGAATGTGAATGACTGGAAACAGAGAGAGCAGAGAGAGGTGACGGCGAGGAGAGAGAGAAAGGATGAATGAGAGTGACGCCGAGGAGAGAGGGATAATCGAGTCTGGGCTGTACGTGCACTGGGCTGACAGACAGGTAGCAGAGTATATTATGTGTATGAATGAGGAGGGGGAGGAGGAAGGAGGAGGAGGAGGGGACACTCTCTCCTTGTCTATATCACTGCCTATTTTTTTTTTTTTTTTTTTCCATTTAGTGTCTCAGCATCAGGTCAGGAGTGAAGTAGCTGCTCCTTATTTGGAAGTTGACGTAAGCCGGTGTTGCTTTTGGAAGCGGTCTGGGGCTGCACAGCTGGCAAAGCGGTGAGAGGTGCAGGGGGCTGGCTGAGCGGTCAATGTTTTAATTTGACTAGAGTGAGGGGTGGAGGAGGCACATGTACACACTTTATTTAATTCCACTACAACTTAAGGTCCATTTTAACTCCAGGGTCTAATCAAGCAGAGGTGGAAGTAACTAAGTAAAAGTACTTCCTTTACTGTACTTAAGTACATTTTTCAGGCAACTTTTTACTTTTACATTTTTTGTATAAATATCTGTACTTTATACTCTTTACATTATCAGAATAGACTCATTACGTTTTATGTTAAATTGTGATTGACTTTATCATAATTGTGACTTTTTATCTCATAATTTTTCATGTCTTATCTCATAATTATCATTTTTTTTCTTAACATTTTGACTTTAATCTCATAATTTTGACATTTTATCTCATCATTTAATATTTTTTTTATTTCAGAATTTTGACTTTTTATCTCACAGTTATGCTCTTTTTACTTAAATCTCCTATTTATGACTTATAAATGTGTCCTAAATGTCCTGTCCATACCCACAAAAGTGAGTACCATGACCCAATAAAACACATCATCATCACTTTTCACATCAAAGCTTTATTTTTGGATATTTTTGAAAATGTTCTGGTTTTGGTTCTGCTTAAATAAGTATTATTTAATGTAAGCTAAAAAAAAATTTTAAAAATCCAGTTTTACTTTTTAATTTATTACATTTGAGAAGTTGAAGTTGAATCAGTACTTCTACTTTTACCAGAGTATTTCTTAACACAAATAGTTGTACTTCTACTTAAGTACAAAATGTGAATACTTTGACCACCTCTGTAATCAAGCGTGGTTGATTACAGAGGTGATTTGGTGTTCAACATTTACATGCATGTATTATACAAGTTTGACGAGGTATTTAAAAGCACTTTTTCTAACATTATGTATAACAACAATTTGGGGACATCAAATTTTTTAGGTGAAAAATGTCAAATTAAGCGCTCGGTAACACGTGGACTTGAACTGGACATCACGTTTTCACTTACAATTTAACCTATGTTTTAATTTATTTTTAAATGTTTGCGTTCACTTTTATCATGATGTTAAAATGTGAGTCACGTTGAAGATGAATTTCTTTCACTATTTGGTTCAGACAATAAAGTATATTATTCTTTTCAAATTTTTTTTAAGTTTTACGCAAACATTCAAAACATGTAGTTCTTAACATAAATTTATATCAAGTAGAACAAAACCTTTCAGATATTATGTTCATCTTTGCTGAAAATACATTTTGGAGTAACATATTGAACAGTCTCTGTTTTATTGACATGAGAATGTAATAACAGGTGGACAGGTTGCCATGGTAACACATGGAGGACTCTTTACCATTGTATGTATCACCCAAAATGTAGATTTTTTTTTTTCATTGAAAAAAAAAAGCCAGATACAATCCCAATATTTTCTTTGATATAATTAATACTAACAGTGTTATTTATAATGTGTGGTGGTCCATAGGGACATAGATAATTTACAAATAGAGTAAGTTCTTTGTAACATGTTATTTTTAGTGCCAAATTCTAGTTAATTTTTATGTCTGACACATGGCTATGATGTAAAAAGTACAATTGATAAAATCGGTTAGAATTTCTTTGTACTGTTATCCATTTTAAAACAGATAACAGTACCATAAAATACAGACCTTTAGCTGAAAATGAGCCCATTTGCTAAATGTGTCAAAATGTAATTTTTCATGTTGCTGTTCACCATCATTATTTCAGTACACTGGATTGTACTGTTTTATGTGAACTATGTTGTTTTATGGAGGGACTAAAGATGGAAACTAGATCACTCTGACAGCGCAGGCCTCCACGAAGCAGTGCTAAGGTTTGGATCTGGATGTTTGTAAGTTATTTGTAAACTAGTGTTTATTTAACAATTTATTTTAATCGGTCATTAACAATTCCTGAGAGGGTTTTAAAAAATTCTAAGAAATACTCTGTCCCGTTTTTTGAGATATGGCCATTTCAATATTTGACCACGTATGACATCACTCTGATGTTATGCGACGTCGCACAACCACCGAATTTCAAATCTCATCGTCTGACAAAACGATGTCAGATGACAAACAGAAACAAACAACAACATGTTAGATCTAATGTTAAATATGAAGCACAAGATGTTGTCACATTTAACAAATATGTCAATAACTCTGCTTTGAGGTAAAGGTCATACATTTTGCAAATATACCATTCAGTTGACGTCATATGATGTCAAACATGTCATCGAGCCTATCGGTGTTATGTCATCTGATGTCTGAAGGTAAGATGAAGTGAATGAAAAAAAAAACACCTGATACTATCTGGTCTGGATTCTGAGGTATCACCACTTATGTGTTTTAGCTGTTCTCCTTCATTGTAACCTTGACCTTTGACCTTCATTGCTCAAAATATAATGGTCTTTGACACATTATCAATCATCTCTGAAAATTTAATCAAAACCCATCCATAACTTTTTAAATTATTCTGCTGACAAACAAACGGACAAATGCGAAGTAAAACATAACCTCCTTTGTGGAGGTAATTAGCCTTTGTTTATATATATATATATATATATATATATATATATATATATATATATATATATATATATATATATATATATATATATCATATTTACACATATTATTTTTTATGAATATTCTGTCTCTTTAGAGAAAGAAAATGATATAAACAAATTTTAAGAATGCACTTTGAGTCCAGTTTTCAGTATCAGCAAAATAAAACCTGTCTCTTTTTATCCGTTTTATCTTTTACCGCACTTTTTACTGAACTATCAGTTGTGTATTTTTTATTCTACCACCTATATCTAAACTATTATCTACACTTTCAATCCATTACATTTTCAAAATTGAAATATCACTTCAGATTTAAAATATTTAATTGGTAACTTTGATCAGTTTCTACACAAGTTAAAAACCTGTCCTTTCAGGATGAAATATTAAAAAAAAAAAAAGAATCAAATAAACAAAAAAATTGTTGTTGTGTAGTTACAAAAAGGATTAAATTCTAAGTCAACAAATCTACAGGGTATTTTTCTGTCACTTTTTGTCATGTTATGTCTTGTATGTCTTTTACGTCATTTTTATCCAGTTATCTTACAACATAAAAAAGACTAAAACACATTTTACTCACATTCTTAAAATATTTAAAAATATTTTTTTGTTTTTTAACATTGCTATTTATTGTTTATTGTTGTTATGGTACGGTGTGCTCGTGTGAATGTGTACGTTGCCGGACACCTGAATTTCTCTTTTTTTTTCATCATCATCATCATCATCAATACAAATTGTTCTCAAATGCATTAAATCTTACGTAACACTCGTTTTCAAAATGTACGAGGTAAAAAGCCCAGGATTTAGGGAGTAAAATTAAAATGTCAGAAAAATAAATAGTGAACAGACACCTCTACTTAAGTACAGTAACATATACTTTGTCACTTCCCACCTCTGGAAAGGACTTACTTCATATTTGTAAAACACAGTTTCTCCATTCAGTTCTCATTTTTCACTTTAGGTGGAGAACTATTGCCGCTGCATTCACAGAGAAAACCCTGGAAAATGTGAGGACCCAGTGGGAGGGGGGGGGGGTTCAGGTATCCGGTTTAAAAAGCAGCTCTGGAGAATGTCCGCACACCACAGCATAGCAGCGTTCATGCTCCTGCCAGGGGTTCGGCTGAAATGAGTCCTGGCAACTCTGACATCACACTTCGCTTGCTCATGCCATGGGGTTTACCCCCCCCCCCCCCCCCCCACCAACCCCACCTCTCCACCACCACCTCCCCCCAGGAGGCTGAAAGCTTGCAGACATGTGGAGCATTGAGGGAATACCAGCCGCTGAGATGAAGGCAGGCGGTCAGCGGCTCGACTGGCCGGGTGTGAAAAGGGGAAGCTGAGAGTGGAATGGAAGAGAGCCCAGGGTGGCTGTCCTGCACCGAGCAACAGAGAGGCCTTGTGACCAGGACTCCACATGTGAAAAGTACCATGAAGCCAAGCGCTGACATTTCTGTTCTGTGCCCCACACGCTCAACTTCCCCCAAAAGAGTTTAGAAGTGCTTACATTATGTTTAGGATCCTCTTCAGATCATTATATTCAGCTGTAAAACTAATGATCAGCTGCTCTTCATTTATGAGTTTTATAGAAACCACTTCTTACCCTATTTGTTAATGGTTTATTCATACACAATTTATCATAAACAAAGCTTTTCTTCTTCTTTTCTATGAACAAACCATTTGTAGCCGTGTGAACAAATGCTTTATCATAAATTGTGTGTGAAGAATACATGAATAAACATTAACAAATAGGTAACAAATGGTTAATACCTCATTTACACACGGGTAACAAATGGTTTATACATAGAATGTGTGTAAGTATTATAAACTGTAATGTTTATTCATGTATTGTTCATACACAATTTGTCATAAAGCATTTGTTCAGACAGCTACAAATATTTTGTAGAAACGCTTTGTTTATGATAAATTGTGTATGAATCATCCATTAACAAATAGGTAACAACTGGTTAATATACAGTGAATTAAAAAATAAAAAATAAATAAATAAAAAAAATATATATATATATATATATATATATATATATATATAGTAACACGTGTATGTGTGTGTGTGTGTGTATGTATGTTCGTTCACATACTGCTTTGCACTTCTGGTTAGATGCTAACTACATTTCATTGCTCTGTATTTGTACATGGGCAATGACAATAAAGTTGAATATAATCTAATCAAATCTAATCATCTGCTTTTCAGAGGAATTATACAGATTGACTTCACCAGATGCAAGCCACAAAAAAATCTCATCAATACCTTTTTACCACAGAGTCATTCAGGCCTGGTTCATGCCATTAATAAATGTACTGATGGTGCTTTTGTAAAGATTTGAGGCCTAACAGAAGGGTTTCTGACTATGATTGACGGCTCACTTGCCTGCCAAGTTAGAATTTTGAGGCTTTGGTCAGATGATTTTGTTACACAAAAATGTTTGATGAAGTATATGCTTTCACTGTGTCCGCAAGTTAGTATCCCCCATCGTGAACCATTTCCACAGTTTTCTCCAAATATGGCTCCAAAAGGCCAAGAAAAAAAAAAAGGGCTCAAACAGCTTAAATTTGAAGCATGAATATTTGTGGGTGAATGAATGTGTTTAAATGAAGTTTAAAGAGTAAATAGGATTTATGGGTGGTGTTGCTGTTCATGAAATAAAGTCATGATGATTGACAAATCATTTTAGAGAGCATCTGTCATATTCTAAAACATTTTCGTGGTCACAGATGATGAACTCTGAAAGTAAAGTAAAAACTGCAAACTCTTAAATAAAAATATCTTGAAAAAACAAAAACTCAACTCACTACAATAAGTGAGTCAGTGGTGGCTGCAGACGCCCCGCTGTGTGGTCAGAACATTGAGGAAAATGTGGGCAAAGTGTTTAATTCATCAGTGAGATGATTGTCTACATGTTGGAATAATATGGCCTAGAATTATGCAAATATAAAGATACTTGTCAAATAGCAATGAGGGAAGCCATTTAGCATCTCTGTGAAAGCTTTCATTGTCTTTTTTTAATGTATTTTTTAATAATAATAGACCCTATATGAGCATAAAGTACATTCAACTTTCCCAGTAGTTTTAGTTTAACTTAAGTGCCAGCAATTTGCAGCCACTATTTGTAAAAAAAAAAAGAAAGAAAAAGAAAAGAAATTTTTTTTTTCACATTTCAACTGAAGGCATACCGTTAAAGAAAAAAAATTATATTTGCCCATCAAAAGACATTAAAATAATAGTTATTCAATCACGTACTCCTGTGTGTATCATGTGACTAAAACAGACAGTAAATAAAACATGGACTGAATAAAAACACTTGTTTTTGTCAGTACAGTGACGTATATATTGATGTAAGAACTGAAGTGATTTTGGTTGTTATTAAGAAAACCATGGAAAACAGATAGATATCAACTCTGATATTAAACTATTATGCAATATTGTTATTATATTACATTTATATTACATTACAATTAACACAAAATTGAAGAAAAAAAGGGTGGTGTAGATTAAAAAAAAAAAAAAAAAACCCTCAGCTATGACACATACAAAGAAAAAGAAATCTACTGAATCTCAAGCTACAACAAAAGTCAAAGCATCCAACATTGCAGGTGTTGTAAGTTCAGCTAATGACCACACTAAAGTAATAGTATACAGTGGTACCTCTACTTACAACATTAATTCATTCCAGAAGTGTTTTTGTACCGCAAATTTTTCATAAATAGTCACATTTTACATGTAAAATGCCTGAGTCATTCCAAGGCCCCAAATACTACCCCCTAAACCCTTTAAAAATTATTTAAAAATCTACCAATTTCGTATGAAATATGTGTTGAAAGTAAAATAAACCCTCACCCCCACCCTCCATCATCAGATCAGTGAATATGGTGGATGCTTTTTCTGAAACAATCGCCTCAGTCACTGTATCTCCTGTAATTTCTTTCTCTTTTATCCAAATGATTAACAGTTTCTCCATCTGGTCGTTCAGTGATGACCTCTTTTTCCATATCACACAGATGCCTTTGGAAGGGGTCTCTGCTTTTAAGACATCCTTCTGCTTCAATATTGTACCAATGGTAGATGGGTTTTAGCCATATTCCTTCGTGACATCACTCAACCACGTGCCACTTTCATACTTTTTTTATCATCTCCTGTTTCACTTCTATTAATAACGTAGCCCACTTCTTGTTTTCATTCGCACCAGGAATCACTTTCTTTGTGCTAACGACTACGTACTGTAATAACATTTCAATGAGCACACTGGGACAAACTGACCAAATAACAGTAACTCTGTGATGATTGAGGCTCAAAGGGTCACCAAAAGCATCATGGGTAGCTCCCTCATAGCCAATGGGATGCTGCGTACAGTACGTACATGATGTAATTTTGTACATTACGTAGTTATGAACAATAAGGTACATATTTATGTTTCGGCGGTTTCATTCGTAAATTTATTTTTTTTGTATTCAGAGACAAAAAAACTGAGGTAAAGTTTTTTCATTACTTGGGTTATTCATTAGCTGGGTCTTTCATAAGTAGAGGTACCACTGTACAGTATATGTTAAATTAAAATCCAATGTTGTGACAAAGGAGGAAAATATGAACCTGGTTGTCACTCAAGAAAACAGGGCAACTTGTGACAATTTTTAGAAAGAAAGATTCAAGTGATTCAAGTTTTATCCATTGATCAATCATTTCATGGTGCGTGCTGATTGGTGGTTTATGTAGATGACAGAAAAGTAAAAGCACATTTCTAACACTAAGACATTTGTTTCATATCATCTTTGGAACCTCTCTGACGGCAGACGTAGGATCACTGCTCACCATAAATATCTCTAAGTTTTCTCATCTTTCATCTGAGACAACTGCCCACAATGGCATAGTACGGTTAAATACTGGGTTTAAAATGTACATGGTTCTTCCCACATGGCAACTCAAAGCTCTGACCTGACACTAACATGGCACAACATGTTGATATCTTCAACAGCCTTGGCTGGGGAGCTGTAGTGGGAATTATGTGGTAGCATGTAAAGGTAGAAGTTAGCTAACATAGCCATAAATGGACACAGAGGTACATTTATTATGGGTAAAAATGAGTCAGGCCACAAATTCTCTATGTTGAATTTGAGCAGCTTCTTCCAGATGTCCATTACATCACTATTTTATTTAATTTTTTTTTTTTAATAAACGTTCACAGATATAGGCTCCATACCGCTAATATTGATAATAATGTAAATATTTATGTAGATATTAATGTCTGTTTTGAATTCATTCTACTATTCTTATTTTATTTCCTTTTTTTGTAATTGTATATTTGCTTCATGCTTATTTTCTGACAGAATTTTCATTTAATCATATTATTTGCCCAGACAGGTGTAGCACTCCTATTTTCATTTAACACACAATGATAATAATGAAAGAAAAAAAATTCCATTCTATTCTATTGTCAGTTTTTTTCATTAGCATGAAGTGACATTATTTTTTTTCCAATTCACTAAACTTAATGTGAACATGTTAAACATTACCTCAACCTCATTATTACACATAGAAACTCCCTTGATCCCATGTTATATCACAACAGTTGATCTATTTAATATTTTTGACAGACAGAACCCTTATAGAAGATATTTGCTAAGTATATTAAAGTAATAAAAGGACTATTGTCATGAGGGCGTGAGGTGGAAAGATAATTCAGATGGACAGTGTTGAAGGGAGAACTGATTTAATAATGGAACTCAACAAGACGAATGAAAAGAACAAAGGAATACAAAAAAGTTATTTTTTCCCTGTCATGATTTACACACAGGTTGAGTTCACGGAACCTCTTGGAGATACTGCTGCCCACACTGAAAAAAAATATACATGTATAGTACAGGCCAAAAGTTTGGACACACCTGCTCTGTCATATCCAACAAATTATAATGTATTATTTAGTGCTTTGTTTCTAGGTTTGTCTGTCACTTCCTGTTTACTTTGATAGATTTCCTTTTCTTTACCCTTGTTTCCCCATGTGTGTGCTGATTCTTAATTGTCCCTTATGTGTGTCACCTGTGTCTGGTTGTTTCCTTGCCCTTATGTGTATGTATATATAGTAGGTGTTTTCCCCTTGTCTGTTAGGGTGACTCTCTCTTCTTTTCAGTGAAGACAAATTTCCTGACTTAGACCAATAAATTAAATTTAAAATCTAAATTTTCTTTTACTTTTAACATGTATTTCATACAAAATGTGTCTACTTTTATCATTTTTAAAGGGTTGGAGGGGGTACTATTCGTGGCCTCGGAATTAATGTAAAATACGACTCTATTTTTGAAAAATTCACAGTATGAAAACACTTCTGGAACGTTTTAATTTCATAAGTTGAGATACCACTGTATTTTTGGTACTATTCTATTCTATTACTAGCTTCATGTTAAAATTCAGCCTCAAACAATATGGCTAGCTAGAAGATGGCTTTAATAATATGAGATCTTTACTGCCCACGAGATCAATACATTTTAATATGTATTTATGTATTATTATTTTTTTACCTCCTTTTCATTTTGCCACAGACTTTCTACACCTCTGTCTCATATGCACATAAATAAACAGTTATCACAGGGCATCAAGTGTCATAAAATGAGGCTACGCTTTACAAAGTCATATTTGATACAGAAACACAAACATTCAACTTGGCTAGACAGAATTTCCCCCCTTATTTTACACATTTAAATGCTTTGCCAGTTATGGTAAATGACTGTTTATTGAGGCCCAAATCTGCTTAAAATAAAGATGGTTCTTGCTTCAGTATATTTTGGTTTGCTGTCATATTATTTTAATATGACATGAAGACTAATATTGGCTGAGTAAATCGGTCGTCCTCTAGTTGTCAGCCTTTGTACAGGTGACAGAGCTGCCAGTGTTGAGCTCTCATACAGAGCAGCTGGGACTTGTCTGAACGGCCTTGTCACAGTCTGAATATCATGCTAACCAAACACATTTCCCTCAACAGGAATATTTCTTCTTTTTTTTCCCCCCACCCCCCGAATGTAGGACAAAAAAACAGAGATGGAAACAAAAAGATAAGGTCTTGCAATTCTGTCCTCTTTTCACTAAGCGGAACATTGTGAATTCAGAGGGGTTTGTTTTGTACCTCAAGCAATACAATACATTAACATTTAACAGTGGCTGAATAGAAATGATGGGCTATTTATAAAGATGCATATGCAGGGGGTAAATCTCCCTAATTTCATTGCCACCGTTGCCACCATTTTACTGCTTAATAGGATTTATGGAACTTGTAAAGCTGACAAAAAATCTGTAGAGAACAATAAAGGGCATTTTGAGGTTTAAAAAAAAAAGGACATATTAATACCTTACTAAAATTGAAAACATTTTATTTGTATTGTTTGTTTTTCTTTTGGTGGTGGTGGAGGTGGAGGTGGGGGGGGTTACCTAATGACACTCACCTTCAGGAGGTCACAATGAATTTACTTTCACTTTTATTTGACACTTCTTCTATAAAGTTGGACAATGAAATCACAAAACTGTTAAATCACTATTTACACATTACAGTAAAAACAGGTCAACCACTTTATATACATTTAAACTCAGTTACTTCAATGTGGCTGGTACCAGAACAGGATAGTTCAGGATAATTATCAGAATAATTATCCTGAAAATCTCAATTAGGTCTGTCACTAATTGCTTTTCCATTGACCTTCAAATTGTGCAAATATAACTGTACATAGAAATTTCCCTATGAAAAAAAAAGATCATTTTGCCAAAACTCTCAATATTTCATTAAATGTTGAAGGAAATTGAACTGTAGTGAACCATACCCTCTTTACTCATGTAAATATCCAACACTAAGTGTGATATTTCATAGTGAATTAACATTTCATCACTAAATATGTGAATAAAACACCAATACATGACCTGATCCTTAAACATGAGCCACATCATAGATTTTATTATAATATTGTTGAAAACAGTGATGCTCATGATCCCATGCTACTTCAGGTGCTGGATCTGCCTCCGTCAAACTCAAACTACATTGGCTCAAACATTTAGCACTGTTTATTTAATTAGTTATTAAAATTCATGAGTCATAAATCGATCTTATGTGAACCCACAGAAATGTATCCTGTGTTGCTTTATTCTGTATGACATTTTCTGAAGATATCAATATATCTGATGTCCACTGCTTTTAACTCACCATTAATCATTTTACAAACCACAGCACAAAGACGCCTCTTAGAACATCATTTCTAAGAACCATCACATTTTTCAGTATTTTTCATTGTGACACTCATTTACTCTTATGTTTCTGTACAATGCACACTGCTACTTCTACTGGTGTAAAAATGTCAACAAAAACAGGGGATGTATAAAAGGCACTTTGTGTAACTTGCTGCATCCATGACAACCGTATGCTTCCTGTTTATATCGCCTAGTGCTTTATGTAACTGCAGCTCCAAAACCCATGAAGATCTAAGAGGAAAAAATAGTCACTGGAGTGACTAAAGTCATTAATATTCATTCCTCTGTGTGGCACGACCAGTACATTTTGTAATTTGTACTAATGTTCAGAATGTGTAATCAGCATGGCCCTTACAGTATATCTACAAACACTGACAGTCTCCTCTTGTCATCACTCCTGCGGTGAAAACATAGTCTTGTCATAAATATAAACGTTAATAGATAAAAAAAAAAAAAAAAAAAGTCATAAAACGGAGTGCATATCTAAGAAGGTCGCCTTGTTTCCAAACTCTAAAAATGACAAACTTAGTTAGTTATGGCTCTGATAAAAACCTGCACATAGGCATGAAAACATTAGCATAAAAATTCAGTGATGAAAATGTTCAGTGAAAAGCTAATGATGATAGTTGGAAATTCTCAGGGAGTGTCTGTCAAAAGTTTAGAAACCGTTTTTTTTATAGTTTTGATAAATATATGCATGTTCTGACTGCTTATAAGCAACAGTGTAATATAGTAACACGAAGTTTTGTGCGTTTGGGGGTGGAGGCATGGGGGGGGGGGGTTGGGCATGTAAACACGTTTGATTTTAGAATAACATTTGAATAGTTTCCAGCAAATTTTGTTTTGGACCAAAAGTCACATCCCTAATACTAACTCAATATATGTAACTATATGTATATTAAAACTCCTATAGACAATAGCTGCATTTCCATTACAATTTTTCGGAAGACAATAGCGATATTCCTAAAATTTTGACAAAGTATATTTGCGCTTTGACTGTGTTTCCATTGACGGTTGTTCGAGGCAGGAGCGTCTTAACTCTGGTGAAATGTCATCCCGCGAGATTTCACTGCTGTCACCTTCAGAGCTTCAGATTGGCTATCACCCTAATAGTATTAGAGTGAATGAATCTGCTAATTCTCTTATCAGTAAAAATCCTTGGTGAACTCTTTAAAGACACTGACATATCAAACAAACGAGGTGGTTGACATAAGGGTCTGTGCATGTGGTCGCTACATTGTCAGGTCGGAATATTGAATGTTAAATATGCTCAGCACTTAACAACAACAATAAATTGTATTTATGTAGTGCTTTTTACACAGTGCTTGCACTTCACACTTACAGAACAGTGAATATATTTCTCTGTAAAAAACAAATATTCAAAATCTAACAAATAATAAAATGAAACCTTCACTGTACCGAGTGTAAGAATCCCCCTAATCACCCCTCCCAAGATGGCGGCTGTAGTTCTGGCATCCCAGCAGCCAATGCTGGGTCTCGGTACTCTATGTCTATGGTTGTTATGGTTACAGCGACTGCCATTTTCACCCCGAGAGAAGTGATCATGATCAAAGATCTCCCACCCCACCTTTAAGTGATTCACCTTATATATAGAACACCTCATGTCACCTAAAGTTACTAATAGTAAGCTAATCTAAGCAGCTATAAAAGCAGGAAGATCATCTTCAACTAGTATTTTACAGTTGGCTGGGTCATCATAGGACGAGACAGAAATATAAAATTAACAGATTGTTATCCGATTGTACTTAAAAGACCAGTACAGGTAAAGGTACCCAGAGCTCTGGTTGGTTTTGGGGTGAAGTGGACTGGTAGCAGGAGCCGTGCTGCCTCCGTCCTACAGTGGCACAGAGGGAGTTTCTGGGCTTTGTGCCACCTGTCAGTGGAGAGAGAACATAGCGAGTGTCCTCTTCAGCATCCCAGAGGTCCGGGGCTTTTCACATGGCCCTTAAAACGTCACCCAGTCAAGAGAACGTGTCACTCTGATGTCTCGTGCGGGACACGGCACGGTGGTCTCTACCAAGTATGCCTGTAGTTGTTAATAACCTCTGAAATACATCATCACTGTATGTCAAAAACATACGCATTCTGTAAGCTGTAAGCAGTGTGGTGGAAAAGAAGAGGCCCCTTAATTTATTTCTACACAGTGCACTATATCTGCCTGTAAAAATAGCTGCTAGCCTGGATCTAGACGTGAATATTTGGGCATGCATATGTGTAAATCCAGCAGATAAATCCCGACATAAAACCATAACCACAGGTCCCCTTACCTCCCTCCAGACATCCAGCCACAGACAAACCAGAGACCCCCCCCCCACCCCCCCCCCACCCCACCCTCCTCCGTCCTCCCGACAACCGCCAGCCAGAACAGAACAGATGCCCCTCTCAACCTCAGCCTACCCCACCGGCCACAGAAAACAGCAATGTGACCAACACATGGTACACTACAGAACAACTTAAAGAGTCCACAGTGAAAAATAGCCATCTAAGCTCCAAAAAGCATCTGACTTCCCAACTGTAGGCCATGTTGACAGATGTTGTACAGAGCTCAGCTGTGGTGGGTGGTTCTGGTCAAACCCTACTACCAAATGTTCCAATAACATACCAATTTCATGTATGTACAAATGTACCTTTATGGACCAAAGAGGCCTGTCTGTGTATTCAAGGTACGTATTTTAATTTTTACTGTGCGCTACAGTAACACAACCATAAAATCCCATCAGTCCATTACATTTACAGGAAACTCCCAATTCTACAGGGCAATAACATTTTATTTTAATATTTCAAACTGCCTGAAAGAGCTTTTCCTGGCTAAACTGAGGTACTCACATCTTGATCATATACCATACAGTCAAGAGGCTCAAAATAGTCAAATAATTATATGACATAAATTACAGTTGCCGTTTTGAAACAGTAAGATAAGTGATTTTGCTCATTATGTAAACATGGAAAATGGCAATTGGAATGAATGACACAAAACAGAAAACAAGGTAACACATTAGTATCTGTCACATTTGTATAAGATCTCCAAGGATCAATGTGGTAAACTTTTTGGAACCCAAGAAGAACGTTAAAAACATCTTCATTTTGAAGCAGGGAAGTAATGTGTCTAAAAAAAAGAATGACAGGGCCATTGCATTGACGTAATGCCACAACCACTTCCAAATGACTGACATTTTTGCATAAAGACCCTAGTTTAAGTTTTTTTTTTATAACAGTAGGTGTCCTTCCCTAATGAAAATCCCTGCTGAAGTCTGAATTGTATCTGTTCTGCAGAAATTGAGTTTTTAAAATATATTAGGCTATATGTAAATTCTAAGTTTTGTATCTTTTACATGTTAGAAATTAAGATAATCTGTTATTTGTTGCATCTATAACAGCCACAAATACAACTTAGTAGGCAAACTTCCATGAGTCAAATGTCATCTTATATCCTGGTAGTGAAAACAACTGATAATATACTGATGCCTGTTTAAATATATGAATAATGTATTAGTTAATTTAATGCAATCAATGCAGGACTTTTCTTTGAATATTAATTTCCTTAAATAACTAATCACCCAGCAACACTACTCTTGTATTGACAAAAACGCCTCCTATCTTTATATATGTTATATTTTTTTTGCTGAAGCTTTATGCAATTCCTTTTCTTCAATACTTGATGCCTATATTTTTGTAATGTTACTTAAAACTGACATTCTCTTTTAGTCCCTTGTGTATTTCCAGGATGCTGCACATGAACAGATTGAGTGTGGACCACCAAAGTGTTAACCGATCCCTTAACAGTTTGAGTCAATCATGCTCCGCATACTGATCTGCACGGGTGGTCCACCACCAAAGCCCTATTTAGAGCCAGGAAAAACCCTGCTTACAGGCAGCTGGATGCTGTGCCAGACTGGTTGATGCTGCTGCAGTTCCTTGGTCAGCAACACAGGCTGATAAAAGTCAATACTTAAGCTCTTAAATTGTAAAAACAGCAGAGGAAAGGGACTGACTTAGTTTGCTGTACTTCAAATACTTAAGTACAAAAGTCATCCATTGTAGAGTTAATGTATGGTTTATGTTGATTTAAATACTACACTGGAGATATCTTTACTTACATTCACTGAACTCAATGTGCACTTTAAGCTAAACCAATGATATTAACTGTAAAAATAAGTTGAGATTTAAAATAGTATCACAGTGACAAAAAAAGGAAAGGCACATAAAGACCCATAAAATGGGAGTCATTGTTCAAGCAAAGAGAACCAAGTTGAAATGTTACGAGGAAATGCTAAAAATAGGAAAAATTACCAGCCATTTGCTATATTTGTCACCACATCTAAGTTAAGCTGTTCCTATGAGTGTTTGTGGTTCCAGGGTGTGGGTGTGGGTGTGGGTTTCGGTAAGGTCACTGACTGAAACTGTGACATCGTTTGTATGCACTCATCACTACCGCGATGACAAAGGTGTAAGACTAAGGAGTGCACTTACAGTGAAATTAAAATATTTTGGCATTTGCACAATTCATTCCTAGACTAAAAGTGATAGTGATGGGAAAAAAAAGTCCTCATAAAACATATTTTATATTTGCTAATGTGATTATCTATTAATTATGACAGATACAAATAAGAATAAGAGGCTACTCAATGCATTGACAGTACACTCCAGTACTGCTCTTTGCAACTGCAGTGTACTTCTTTGAATATTGTTGTTTTTTATATAGCTTTAAAGTTGCGATGACAATAACAGAATTTCATTGTGGCTATAGTGACCCTTCAGAGTCAGTCACTAGATGTGCTCAATTGCTCCACTTTAACTTGCAGGAGTTTGTGGACTATGTTTTTCATGGTTTGTAAAGTCGCGATCATGAACTTACAATGAGCCCAGATGGCGGTCGGATGCTGTGGTTGCTTTGTTCAGGATTCTTACAGGATTCTAGACATTAAATTTGAGAATTTTTAAGACTACTTATCACTAAATTGAATGCCCACAATTCACATCGCTCTGGGTCCTTTCTCACAAGAGGCTGCAAAGTTGACAATAATTGGTTCTTAAGGTCAATTCATCAGGTTGGAACAGGTGGAACTGAGTCGACTAACATTACCATCTTGGCAGTTTGGACATTTTACAGACACATTTAAACACAATACGATAACAACTTTATGGCAAAGTAACTACAATATCTAATTTAATATCTTTTAGAGATATTTTTAAGGTATTAAATGCAGATTTGAAAATTAAAAACTGTTTAAATCCCGTCAACCCTGAACCATTAAATCACTGACAGAAACTCCCAGTTCTTTGAAACTGGAGCTTTCATTGGTCCTTCTGAACCAAAAAAAATAATTTTTTTTTTGCAAATATCAATTTCCATGTACGATTTTGGTCATTCCTTTTCAAAATTGACAAAATTGGTACTCTTTCCTCATAACAGTCTTGTGGTGTCACTAGAAAGGCTAATTCCTCCCCTTTGGTGGATTATCCATATATTGCATGTATCTAATTGTATAAATGAAGTTTCTCAAGACAAAAAAAAATATCACAATGATCATGCAGAGCGCTTCAAAACGCATGTGTCAAATATGATACGTTTGGCATTATAGAATTAAGACACTACCGGAACCCAGTTTGTGGAACCAACAATGCAAAAATATTAAAGCTCTGCTGTTAGTTAAACGATTAGAATTCTAAAATTATTGTAGTGACCAAGGCCCAGTTTCTTTAGCAGTAAGTTATGTACATAATCCAAAACTGTGACTCATTTAACCATGTTATGTTATTTCTTTCAAGTTAAAAAAAAAAAAGCATGCTATATTACTTTTTATGTTGTATTTATCAAACCATCCATGACAGGGATTTTTGTGCGTCACTGGCCTGAAGAAAAGTCCCCATAATTGTATCATCAAGTTATTTTTTTTCCATAATGTGTATCGTTTGTAACCCTTACAACATATATGCAAATTTAATCTGAGCTGCATCACTATTACAACTTACTTGCTAGAAATGCAGATGAATCTGGTGTAAAATTGAAGAGAAAATTGACACTGAATGAAAATGACATGGACTGACTGAGTGACTGAACGATCGATGGAGACATACCTCCTTACTGAGATATATTACACATCTAAAATATCATACTCGAGTTTTTGTAGATATCGTGGTTAAAATATGAGTCATTACTTTACATAGTATTGTATTTCACGTTCACAAAAAATAAAATAAATTATTTCATTCTACATATAATCACCCATCAATCAGCTTTAGGTCTATACAGTTCCACTGGTTTGTTGTTGGCAAGAGAAATAGCGGCTGAAGTTGAGATATAAAAACAAATCATTACCAATATCAGAGCAGTGACAAAGCACAGTGTCTATCGATGCATTTAAAGAGGGGAGGCAGGCTAAATCAGGAAGCTAATGGAAACCAGTGAATAGCTGATAACAACCACATGCCAAGTCTTCACAGGAGCCTGAGCGTGTGCATTGGCCGGTAACTCTGCATGATGTGATACAACTCGCATGGATCGATACTAACACAGTAGAGCCTGATGCATGTGGCTGGGTCTTGCACTGGGTTAAACGGGATACAGGGTATTAACAGTACAAACCATCCTGCATTTGATTTAAAGCAAAAAAAAAAAAAAAAGGGAAGGGAAGGGAAGCTAACATTTGCACATTCACTTCATTAAGGTGTATTTTATCTTGGACATCGTTGTTGAAATGAGCTGCTTTTTTAAGTGTCTTTAATGTTGTTATTATTATTATTATTATTATTGAGCTAGCCTTCAAATGCAAACCAATCCTCTTGGATCTCAAGGTGATGTAATGCAGAAAGAGAGCAGCCATATGTTCTCTTATTTCACCAACAGTGAATCAACAGACAGGGATGAGGCACGGTGCCAAGGAACCCGCCTGTCCAGGAATCTATATCATCCACACAGAGCAGCAGAGACAGGGAGAAGCTAGTGTTACTGTAGGCAGCAGTAATATTTTGACATAGTCTCACCATTCAAAGCAGTAATCTGGACGTGTCTGCCAGTGTCCAAAGAGGGTCTACCCTCACAAATCACATGATCAAAGCGTAAATGATGGTTTTAATACTGAAAAACAGGATTTAAAGATCATATCAGTAGTGGCCCTATTGGTATGTTCTAATAAACTGCTCGTGGAAAGTTTCTTATGCAGTGGTAGTAAAAGTACTCACATTCTGTCCTGAAGTAGAAGTACAGCTACTGGTGTGAAAAGATACTCTGGTAAAAGTAGAAGTACTGATTCGACTGCTTTACTTAAGTAAAAGTTTAAAAAAAAAAGTTCAACTTCTCAATTGTAATGAGTAAAAGTAAAGCTGCATGTTTTTTGGGTTTTTTTTTACCATGGATGAAATGCTTAATTAACCAGGAAAGATCAGAAAAGTTTCAAAAGTCTCCAAAAATAAAGCCCTTAAAAGTGAATTAATGTGTAGATAACGTGTTTGATTGGGTCACAGTTTAGTGGGTATGGACAAGAAATAAAGGAAAATTGGGGGGGGGGGGGGGGGGGGGGGTCACAATTGAAATAAAAATTCATCGTGAGATTAAAAAAAGTCATAATTATGAGATAAAAAAGAGTCACAATTGTGAGATAAAAAGTCATGAATATACAATAAGAAATGCATAATTATGAGAAACTGGATAAAATATTCACATTTTTACAATCAATGTTTTTTTTTATGTAATTCATTAATTATGGAATAAAAAGCTTTATTTTGTAGATGATGCAAAGACTTCTCATAGTTTCCAGCCATCTGATTGGTTAAACAGCAGCTCAGAAAATGAGAATCTAAAATCTCAGGTTAGATATTACAGTACAGCCACATCCCAAACTGTTTTAATACAATACAGAGGTGTGCCTAATTAAAACACTTGGGAAGAAGGGTGGACACAATCAGAACCCATGTACAGGGTTTCCTCTATCTATATTCAGTAGCAGTGTAAAACCCTTCAACATGACACCAGAGCATATATAACAGAGGGACACAAGCTAGGTCAGACATTCAAAGCACAGCATGTGCATTCACTTTTGGTTTTCAGTATGTTGCAACTTTGTGGCAAAAAAAATAAAAAATTCTACGGGTTCCTTTACAGCAAAAAGGTTTTTTCTTTTGTAATTTAACGTAGTAAAATCCAGTGAACCTGATCCTCTTCTCCTTCACTGTGCCTCCACTGCAACATTACAGTGAGGTCACATTCACAGCACCTCAGGAAATACTGTGAGGCATTCAAAAGCACTGAGTAAAATACAGTTTTTGGAATAAACGAATGTTGAACATTCAAAAATACAAAACATGTGTGGAGCCTGTTAATCTACAAATGACTAAACAATATTTTCTATAGATGTCCTGTGTCCTAAAGGTAGTTAGTCACCTCTGTTACTGATGTCATGCTACTCAGTGAGAGGTAATATAACAGGATGAATGTAAATTGTACAGACAAAAATATGCGTATTTATCAGTTTTCACTCTAGAAGCAGAGTTTGTTTGCTTTTAAATTCCCTCAAATCTTAAAAGTGATGCTGAGCTCAATTTTAGTCTCAGTTTCTATCATACAACAAAAGATCAACAATGTGACACAGGCAGAAATGCTTGTGTCACATTGTTGTGTACACACTGTTGTTGTGTAATATAAAAGTCTATAGTATATAGATATATAGTCCTTTGCCCACTTTGAAAAAAATACAACCTTGATTGAAGGTAAAAAAAAATCAACAGGACTGAATGAGAGTCAGTTTCTTACCACATTAAAACATTTTGTCCAATAGGGTTTATAACCATCCTGCTGTTTTGTATACTGCATTTCATTATATCATTTCATGTGCACAATATACAATACAGTAAGTGTACAGTACTTTTTTATCACAAAATTTTTTTTTAACTATTCAGTCTCAACTTTTCAATCCTAAATTTCATCTAAACTTAGTTAACCTAGCCAATAGGCTAGTAGGATTGGTCAATCCCTCTCTAAATTATGCTAAATTTGTATCAAAATACTGATATTGAATCACAATATCCTAACTTTAATACTATGTCCACACACTAAGATGAAAATATCTGTCCAGTCAACAATAAAAAAGAATTATTACAAAGTGGTACAAACAATTGAAAATATTTTTTTCTGACGGACTTAAAATTGCAAATAATAATACAGATGCATTGATACAATTGGACAATTAGATCCTTAAAGGTGGAGTGGGAGATTTTTTATTTATTTTTTTTACCATATTGCTTGAAAACCTCTTCATGATCCCATATCATGCACTGAAATGCATGATATGGGAATGAATGTTTGCCCCAAAAAAATGAAAAATGTAATCCAGTATAGAGGGTAGAACCAGAGGAAAATTCCAGCCAATCATTGTACTGATCATCTTTACAATGATTGATTTACTGATATGTCCATCAAATATCAGTCAAGGCCACACGCACACCCCACCCCCACGCTCTCCCCCTTCTGTGCATTCACATCAACAGCTATGGTGGAAAAGACGACAACCTGCAGCAAAACCAATGTAAAAACTGTGTTTGAAAAAGCTACGGCCAAGAGGAAGCCGAGCGAAGAACGGAACAGGACAAGGGTGGTAATCACTACGACCAGTGTACCTTGTACCTGAACGCGTTCATTGAACGATCGTTCACGAACTATATCATATTTTTGACGAACGTGAACGACTCGTTCACTTTTGCCAAATGAATGGGAAGTTGTGAACGCGGTTATTCTGGCATTTATTGAACTGCGCTCTTATGTAGTTCATATTTCGTTCTTATCACGTTGTAATTATTGAGTCCTATAAGGTATAAAATGGGATCAAAACACAGCATTATCATAGATGTCATTTTTGTATTATTCTGAACAAACGTTGGCAACATAACGTTGTGGAATAGCCAATGAAAAGCGTTTTGGGCGGAGCAGAGAGAGAGAGGGGGGGGGCAGAGAGTTTTTGGGAGCGGAGAAAAAGAGTTAAATGTGCAGAGTGTGACCGGCGACCGGAGCAGATGTTGTCCCATTCTTGGAAATAAACATTGAAAATGAAGCTCACTGAAACTGCTCCCTGTGTTCTAAGAACCTGCAGAGGGAAGTTAACCCCCGAGGTAAGGTACTTACTTCCGCCCTGGAGGGGCGGCATTTTCCCCTGATATACTGACTACAGGATAACGTCAGAAACGGTTAATAATATGTTTACAATAATAACACAAAAAAAGAACGAAAAAGCTCATTTTGGGATTCATGAACCTCTAGTTCATAATTTGGAAGAATGAACGATGAACTGAACTAATTCATATTGAGGAACTTTAACTGAACTTTGAACTTGTTCCTAATCAAGGTGAACTTTCCCAACACTGACTACGACTTTCCAGTGCTAGCACCAACTGAAAAAAGAAAACGGGCTCAAAACCGATGCTAAGGTGACCATGTTTTTACCCGATAGGTAAGATGATAGCGTTATGATTATATTATATTTGGACATATTAATGGGTTATGCGTATCGTCTTCACCCTGTCAGTGAGAAAATGTCAGATATTGACCAAACATAATGTTCCAGCAGGTTTTGCTAAGTTACCAACACTGTGTGTAAACTGCTGGTGTAACACCATAAACTATTGTCCTTATCCATTAGTTTTCCCATGGTGTTTATTTCATGCTTCTTAACCTTTTGTTAGCTAAGCTTCATGTGACACAAACTGATAAACTTGCTTTCTGTTTTGTTATTTAAGATGGTAATTGACGTTGAGTTCTCATGAATGCTTGTGAACCTCAGTGATCGCTCCAGACAAGCATGCGTGTTGATGTATTTTTGAAGGCGTGGTTTCGAGGGGTGGGCTGACAAAGAGGCATGGCTGTGTATACTTTCAAAATATAGCTTGTAGGAACCATTTTCCAAGATCTCGTAACCTACCTTTAAAGATTTACTGTAGGATATCCAGTGTGTTTCCTCATCAGATACTCCAAATTTCTGAACTGCCATTTCTTGAATACAAAATATTTCATTTTTATAGGATTTATAAATTGCTTCATAAATTCACTCAAACATTTGTTTCTGCTGGCAATGTGATGGAATGGTTATTGTACTACAAGCTAACATGGTTACCAAACATCTACAGTAAAAGGGTGGATGACTTTGGGTCGACTTGTTGCTTAACGTCTACATTACAAAAATGCTCCTGACGTCCCTGTTTGTTTTTAGCCACATGAAGAGAGTATGATAGAACATGGTGATTTGAACAAACCAATGCATTATGTGTGCAGTGTTTGCATAGAAAAACAAAGGGCTGAAGTCCCATCTGTCCTGTTTTGTCCCACAGGACCCAATACCAAGGGTCAACAATAGGGATTGGATTTAGGATAGAAAGAAACAAAGTTATGGTTTGTTGCAAATATATTAAAGAAATATCTAGTTTTTACCCTCAACCATATTGGCCACAGGATACTGTCATCAGTTTGTCCATGCATGCACCAGTGGTTCTCAAATGTGAGAGGCATCAGATGATAAGACGAGGGGAGCTCACTTTCACTTTTATCAACACATACAGGTCTGTTGCATTACTTGTAATTATGTATTGAGGTCCAGATTGAGGACAGGTTCAGGGGTCCGGCGTGTTGTCCACCTGCCTGTATGTGTCAAAATGTTGGTGTGAACTGAAGGCTGAGGGTTTTCAAGTGTGAGCATGTTATACTTTGTTTAGCAGCTGAATAGGTCACCACAAGGGCCACTGTCTCGACACATTTTTCTCCATCTTTAAGATCAGGGTGAAAGTGTTAAAAGAGGTGGACATCACCAAATGTCTGGTCATGTTGAAGGTGCAAAGACATCCTCCAAGACTGAGTAAAATGGTGGATAAAAAGTAATGACGACAACTCCATGGTTTTCAGGCATTTACTCTTGACAGTTCAACAGTTTTGCCACAAAGTGACTTTTTGATTGTTAAGTTATCTTGTTACTGATAAATATCGCATATGCAGATGATAAAATGAATGACATTGGGATGTATGTTGTTACAAAAACGACAAAAAAAACCCCAGAAAATAATTAAAAATTGTCAGTAAATGAATCATTCCTGGCATTTTTTTTGCATATAAAAAATGTGATGTTAGAAATTAGGCCACATTTCCCTCCGTTACAATTAAAATTCCTACAGGAAACAGTCTGACAGTGTTTGTTATTAAATCTCAGCGATGGACATGAATGTAGCTGTGCTTTGTGTGTTCTATGCGTGTCCTGTAGGTGATTTGTGAATGAGAACTACAGCTGACAGGCCTTCTGCCTGACAGGCTGCTCTCTCCACAGGGGTCACATAAACCAGAGGCCCTTCCACCTCGCACAGCTACCCAAGCTGGGTCCATACGCTCGCCTCCAGGGTCACTGACGGCATCCAGGCCCTCTGCAGCACAGGGCCGCGTCTCAGGCCAAGAGCCTAACAACTCGCAGCAAGTGCACACATGCTCTCAATCTCGCACACTTGAACACACACGCACACAGACATACGCACTACATGTAAACACAACAGTTAACACCCAAGCATACAACATTCACAAAGCACACGTTCTAGCTTCTCTGCCAACACATTTTCCATGGGCAAACAAATGCGTAGGCGAGGATGTAAACACACACACACACACACACACACACACGCAAGTGTATCCTTTCATTAACAAGTATGAGAGTAAATTTCCGCTCCTGTTGTCTTGGCCTGGTTGCTGGCAGGGAAGAAATCTGTTCACTTACGGTGGTTTTGACATTTAAGCTTGTGTCTCTGTGGCTGAGGGAAGTCCTCCTGATTGATGACCTGGGCCACCCTGGGGTCTCCTACTGCATGACAAGCTGGAAAGTCATCACCTCTATCAATGTCTGGTTGTACAGTACGTGTGAGTGCAGGACATATCCTGCTTTGCCTCTGAACATGCGGTGACATGACTTAAACCATAAACACAAGGTTTTTCCACCAGCAATCTATGATTTATTACTGCTGTAGTCACTTACAGTTAAAATAATGGTATTTTCCAGTTTGGAGACAAGGACATGAGTTCTATGATATATTGCGCTGGGAGAGATATGTTCCTATAAGAGCAATGCAGGCTCAGCACCATGTACTGTAAGCCTTGTGGGAAATCGTGAATGGTCAATGCCTGCTTCCTATTTTAAACAACATTAGTTGCTCAAAATCAATGGTGCAATATCCTAAACTTTAAGGATGCATTGGACACAAAAATACTGACCTTGTTTATTTCCTTGTTTACTAAATCGGACATAGCACACCGAGTATTAAAGCTGTCAAATGCTGAAAGCTGGTATTTAACGCTCAGAGCTTGTTTTTCAAAAGATGGTTTACTGAGGGGATCCTCGAAGGACTACTAAAACTGTATGAGACAAAGGTCACATGACCGATGGAGGCAGTTCAGCCTATTCATGGAGAGTTAATCTCTTAGCATCCTGACTGTTAGTTAAATTCTGTCTGGTAGGGCGGGGGCTCTGACTGCATAACCATGTCGTCACCCACAGATTTTTGGAGCTACTTTGAAGTTGGGGGGGGAGGGGGATTTTGACTGACACCATCTGGGACTTTTGGAACCAAGAGCAACCATATTGGACAGGGCAGAGCAGGGGAAGCACCAGGGGTGAAAGGTGAGCTAATGCTAAATGCTGTTGTATTGATGGTGTCAGTAATGGGGATGGTGAAATTTATTTTAAAAATCTTGACCAATCACTGAGCCTCATTAACCGATTGAAGTTGGTCACAGAGAAAAGAAAACATTTGCTTTGCCGGCTCACGCACACACAGCCGTTACTCACCTCACCACGCACTTCAGCCACTTCACCTTTTAAACACATTGCGAGGTCGAGCGATGTTTTGTTAAAAGCTCATTTAAAACTGTCACACATATAGAAAACGTTTGCTGTTACAGTAAATTCTGCTGCTAAATATTGTGTAAAAAAAAAAAAAAAACCTTTGCAATGTCCACCACTTCTGCACAAACTCCTTTTTTAAGTAGGTCTGTCAGATGGATAATACAACTCATCCTCCGCACTTTTGGGTGTCATGGGGTCACTTTGCTGTCCCACTTTGCTGGCTGTTGAAGTTCTATTACCTCAGCTTTATATTTTGTTTACATTTTGATCCAATGTTCTAAACTGGTGTGAAATGGTTGTACCGCATAGATTAATTGAGCTCTACGTTTGCTATTAATAAATTCCGTCTTGTATTGCTAATGCTCAAATTCATCATTTTTAAAGACATACTATATAGCAGTGTTTCCCCAACCCTGGTCCTCGAGGCACAATATCCTGCAAAACTTCACTGCAAAATGAGAAACAGTGCACTTCAGAGGGTACAAATAAAACAAATGCAACTTTAATGACATGTGGGTAAATAAAAAAATAAAAAAATTGCCAACTTCTGCTGCTTTGCCCCTGACAGTATGATCTTAACTCACCTAAATCTTACTCTGTTTGGTTTTGGCAGTGGCATGCTGCATTCCACTGCAAGTATAGTACTTCCTCTGCCAGGCCGGTCAGCATAGTGATGTAACTTAGACTAGTGTGACATCATCTTCAACAACAAATGAGGCAACCACAGAGGAAGAAGAAACTTAAAATTATAAGCCATCATTTCCTCTATACTAAATCTTGGTCAGGCAGTTATAAAACCATTTACACTTCCAACCTGCTGATTTGCAAACGTCTTTGTGACAGTAATCACAAAATTGTGGAGGAGAAAAAAACACTAAGATTAAAAAAAAAAATGCCCTGATTGTATTATATTTAGTTATTTTAATAATAAATGAGGATGAAAGCCCAAGAGTTTACACAAAAATATGCATTATGTAGAATATCAGCTTTTCAAAAATGTTTAATATGCTTTACTTATTTTGTGAGTAAATAGTTCTCATGGACATTATATTAAGATCAATGAGAATCATCCATTTGTTATGTTCACATAATTTATTATCAATAATGTTTTAGTACAATGTGTTCAGAATGCAATAATAGAACAATGTTTTCGTTGAAAACGATGCTCATAACATTATTAGCCTTCGAAAACTGTAACTGTAAGTGCTTCCTGATTTATGGATTAATTACTTTTTGGTGATCTGTAACGCTTTATTTTTATATTCATTTAATTAACTTAGGTGTTACATTTCAACAGCTATCCAGTCAAACATATTTCAGTACCAACAGGGGTAGATTCTTCTTACATCAGCCAAGTGTTCAGTTATTGTCCAGACCCTCCTGGATTTTGTGAAGTTGTGATTTGCAATATCAACGCAAATTCAACCAATCCCCATGAATTCAACTCGATGTTGCAATTTTAACCAATCACCGCGACTTTCCCACAAAATGTGACCAGTCATTTGCGACGTCATGAGCTGCTCCTCTCATTTTCCTGTTTTTCCTGTTTACCTTACAGTACACGAAGCAACACGTGCGTGACCAACAGTTCACATTTGTCGACTAAAATGATCCACTGGTACCAACAGGTGCATTTGGAAGAGAACTTTTTTTGCTGCATTTTTGTCATTCAGCTAATATTTTATTTGCCATATTTGAAAGGTTGTCTTAATATCTCAGTGTCTTGTTTCTATTTTTGTCAGAGAACCTGCCTCTACTACACAGTACACAGTACTAGTAATAATGGGTTTTTTTTCCTGGCTGAGATATTTATATTATTTTTTATAGCGTCATGTAGTGTTGTGAGGTCATATGAACTTTAGCCATTGAACCAACAGGTGCATTTGGAAAAATTATATATATTTTGTTGCATTTTTGTAATCCTCGTAATGGTTTATTTTCCATCACGGTAAAATGTTTAAAATGTTTTGAGGACCATATCACAATGACTTTGAATTAACTTTCCAGTAACTAAATATTTGAAATATTACCTAATGTGGATTATATAAAGACAAAACCGCAACCATTTATCGCAACTTTGACTTCCTTCTGCAACAAAAGCCTAAAAAGCATCACAACTTTCATCGCAATTTTTCCGAAAACCTCACGCAACATCAGATATTTTAGGACGCAACAATCTCAAAAAAGCCCTGCCAAATCCTGTAGGGACTGATTGCCTTTTTGCTGCTCCAAACTAAAAAAAAAGAAAAAAAAAAAGAAGCCTGAACAATGGTAAAAACAAGGTGGAGCAACATGGTGAATTACAAGGAATTCACCAGCTTAATAAAAATAGAATAAAATGAATGGTTTATCTTCATTTAATGAAAACATGACAGTTCTTATTTTCGGATGATTATACACTAATGAAATATAATTATGAATATCAGATTGCATTTCTGGAATTGGATCTCTGAAATCTTACACACCAAGGCTTTATGTGAATCGATTTTGTTCTCCACTCTTTCTATTTGGTGGGCGAGCTAATGTTACAAACAACTAATTTTTCTGTGGGTACATTTGACTTTGTCCTCACAGGGTTCAGATTTGCAGAGTGATGAGGGCAGATTTTCTCTGGGGTAAATCCATTACCTCTGGCCCTACCCTGTAGACAGCTGACCTTACGTTTCAATAAGGTTCAGATTGTGTGTTTGCTTGGCATTTTATCCCTTTACTAAGTGCCTGGAAGAGTGATACGTACAACATCAGTGGAGCTCTAGAGGTACAAGTGCCCTCACATTTCACCTGCTACCAAGGACACTGTAATGACTGACACTTGAGGGATGAGGCGCCCGCTGGTGACTCCAGAAGAACGAGCTGTATGAATATCAATGTTGTCCTCTCTGACTGTGCTGCCCTTGGCGGAACAGAGGCACCTTTGACAGGTACGGAGCAAAAACCCACAGTATATGCCATTTCATAATGCAACAGCGCGACGTGGGACTTCAGGACACACTGCGAGACTCTGCACACTGCATAAATGTTTACCAGACCACCACTGCACGTGTTAAGAACCGGGGCAGGATGAGCTGTGACACTGGTTGCCTTTTGAGCTGTTGCTGCCCACGTCCAGTGTCAAGAAAGGGCACCACTAATAGAGCTCCAGTGGCAAATGCAGTGAAAGTCATTTGGGCTCTGGGACTATCACTTCCACAATAAGGCCATTATGCTTCCTTTTTAGCACCCATCAAACATTAAGCTGGAGAGACACAACTCTAACCTACAGGGAACCATAACAAACTAACAGGGAGTCTATAATGGAGATGATGATGGATGTGTTTATGTGGAATAAACTGGAAGTCGCAACATGTTTAGTAAAGTGAATGAAACATTTCTCAGCAGTAATCTATTCCCTTTCATTCTGGATTCCAATTAACACTTGTGATCTAATCGAAATATAGAACAACGAACCACAGTGTTCCCTCGTTTATTGCGGGCGTAATAGGCAACAATAGGCGAAATCCTTTAAGTAATCAGCTTTTTTTTTTCTTTTTTACAATTATTCTAGATGTCACGGGTCACGTGGTATGTCCCGGGTCAAATTGACACGTTTTAAAGTTTGAACATTTAGTAAAATAGTCCAAAGTATTTTTTCAGGTTACAATGTCTCCTTTTTGCCTTAATTACTGTCATCAACATATAGTATGAAAATGGTTCATCTCACATATTTGTGATCACCTCATCCATGTTCATATGACCTAAATAATATTAGGGTCAATTTGACCCAACAGTCACTCTGGAGGTAAAAGGATGTCAGGAATATCAGACTATTTCTTTCTTTATAACTGTGAGACACACAATGTTATGTTTCAATGTTATATTTTATATTTTGGACATTAAACATTAAAAAACTTTTTTTTTTATGTTTGAAAACATTTTTTTAATGAAAACTAGTGAATTATCCTAATTGAGCCTGTTAGAGGTAAAGAACAAAATTGCACTAAATATTGATATAATAGTTATTAATGGAATATTAACAAAGCTTAATAAAAAAAAAATTGTTTCAGACATCTTTTGGATAGTAAAACATGCACCGGGTCAAAGTGTCCAAAGAACACAATGGCTGTTCCTGACAAACGAAGATAACAGGAGGGTTAAGGCTGTAGACCCTCTCACCACACACTTAATACACTTTTCTCAGACAGGCATTAACATTTTTTCACATATTCTCTCTGTAAACACCAGATTTTTAAAAACAAGTAGAGTATTAAAGAATGAAAACATCTTTTGTGTGATGGTTAGCATCTTCCTCTGACATTTGGGTGTGACCACAGGTGGTTTTGTCACTGCAGAATGTTTCATCGACATTGTGGGTTTTGTCGGAGAGAAAACTGTCAAACATACAGCACTTCAGTCACACTACTAGCGCTCAAACATTTAGATAAATTTGTCAAAGCGGAACACATTCTGTACTGTAAAGGAGACACGGCACGGAGATTCACTGACAGTCCCTTAGCCAATGAGGACGCAGAACACAATGCAAATTCATATGCTGTAAAAAAAATTAAATAAAATAAAAAACATGCAGAATTTCACACACACAAAAAAAACATCAGCAAAAAGCACACGAGGTGAACCGCGTTATACTGAGGAACAACTATATTTTGTGAGACAAGTGAAGGTTTTTATCATAGCTTGGGTATTATGCAATCTTAGCATTCTGCAAAAAATAAGTACATGTTCAGAAATGGAAGCAAATATAGCAATACTGAATTTAGCCACACTATAAGTGAGCGCATCAAGCAGGAGGTCTGTATCTGTGAAAACTGCACTCATGCGTTACTTTCTACTGGTTGCTATGACTGTCTAAAACAGTGGTTCTCAACTGGTCTGGCTTCGAGGCCCACTATCACCCCTCAAATACAAGCCATGACCCAAATTGCTAAAATGTATGTCTTTAGTGAAAAGATGGTGCATTTTGAACCTGAGATAATACAGAATATCACCGTGTACGAACGCAGTAGACAAGTGTAATGATAAACCAAAATGACCAGCAGGTGGTCTTACTGAAGAGGGAAACATTCCCATTAACACTGAAGTACATACATTTTAACTAAAACCTAAAAGTGTACTCAGTTTTTAAAAAGTCCATTCGTCACTCACTCAAGAATCAGAACTTTTCATCTACACCCATTTTTAACACACTTGGGGCCTGATTTACTGAAGGTTTGTGCATGTAAAAACATCCACCGACATGACTGTATATGTAAAAACAAATTTAAATTGATTTACTAACAGGACATAGCGTCTCTCAAATGGGCAAAATACCTCACACAACCCATTTAGCATGATTTGATGAATAGGCAATATGGGCGTGTCTGACAGAATGCACAAAATTATTGAGAAAAGTAGATGCAAATATTTATGTGATTTACCAAAAGCGCAACTAATTGTGGTGGTTGATTTTGAGTCGACATAGCATGTCTGAAAGGCAGATTTGAACTGGCACAGCTTCACACAAAACTGCCTGTAGTTGTTATGGTGAGGAGTCGGCAAACAAAGGCAACGCAGTCTTTCATTTTTGGAACGATAGAAGAAAAAATTATTCAGATGTATCACGTACCTAGCAATGCCATTTTAGAACTTCTAGGTGAACTAGGGGATGATTTGGGGCCAGTCACAAGGAGTCGTCGTGCAATAATTTCTATGACAAAACTCCTCACAACATTACATTTCCTGGCATCTGGATCTTTCCAGTCACTGTTGCCATTAGTGGCGGCGTATCCCAGAGCAGTTTTTCCAGTCTACTGTCCCCATGACGACGACCAGTAGCGCATGCAATACCCTCATTTAAATTGGACGGTCTCCCAAGACTTTGCACCTGTTGTCACTTTTGTATAAGCAATCTTTGCTGATCACCTATGACATGGAAATCAATAGCACGCATATTTACCTCTGCCAAGGAGGGATTAAATTCTGTTTGTTTGACTTTTTGTTTGTTTGTCTGTCTGTCAGCAGGATTATGTAAAAAGTTCTGTACAAATTCTGATAACATTTCCAGGATATGTTGGGAGTTTCACAAGGAACAAATGGTTACATTTTGGTGGTGATCCAGAAGAGATCCTGGATTCTGGATCGCCTTGAAATTTTACATTGCGGTAAATGGAGAATAAATTTCAAAATGATCCAGAATCTGGGATCTCTTCGGGATCACCACCAAAAATGTAATCGTTTGTTCCTTGTGAAACTCCCAACACATCCTGGAAATTTTCTCAAAACTTTTTGCATAATCCTGCTGACAGTCAGACAGACAAACAGACTTGAATTTAATACCTCCTTGGCGGACCTCTCTTCATTCGAAGGGGGGGGGGGTCTGCCTTGGCAGAGGTTAGCACTCCCAGAGTACTTTTCTTGTTTTAGGACTTTTTTCTTTTTTACATTTTTAAATTTACATCCATTATTTGCAATTCTTGTAAATCAGGCCCTTGGTGTTTCCATGTATAATGTCATTAATAAATTGTAATTAGTGCTTCTCAGAATTATCTTTTGTCGAGACAAAGGCCTGCAACCCACCAGCCTATAATCACTTGTCTATGAAATAATCCAGGCTAAAATATTTCTCAGGATAAAGAGAAAGTTAGATTTGCTGCCAGAAAACCAGCGTCAGAGCACCACTGAAGTCAGACTAAAGTCAGAATATCACATTTAATATATTTTCCAGGCCACAGGTACCTGACCTAACTAAGTCAAAGCAGGGGAAACATGCAGCAGTATACTGTTTTGTCCCTTCCACCTTATTCAAGAGGTGAAGGTCAGTATACAGAATCAGTAATAAACAAAGTCAACGTGTTATCCACAAAGACCATGTGGAGAGAAATTCAATATTGAGGACAAAGTCTGGCAATGGAATGCCAACAATCTGAGTGCTTTACAACAGAATGAGAGCACAGGACTATGACACACAGGAAGCAGCTCCACATGAGGTTTCCTGAAGACGAAGACTGACAGATTTAGTTGGACTGGATGAAGAGCGGGTGGGTTGACTTCAGCTTCCAGTAAAAGGATGAGAGAACTTGGTGTACTGTAAATATCAACTCATTCTACTGTGAGAGAGAAAACACTATGAACCGATATGAGTCATCATGTGCTTCTGGCTGTTACTTTCATTCCTATTCCTGTATATCAGTCAACAAAAATGTATGTCCAAAATATATGGCTTCACGGGTACACTGTGCATGTGTGGGTTGGCATATCTTGAATTCTATCAAGTATGTTATATTTTCAAGTTAAGGATTTATACAGTGAAATGAAAAAAAAACAAACATCTTTTGCTTCATACTGTGTCACATTGTCACAGCTGACTGCTCATGTTCCTTTTCACCACAAATATGAAATTAACATACATGTTCGAATTGCATTTGAAAATTAATATAGATATTTGAATAACATTCAAATATCTATATTAATTATGTTACTCTGAAAATTCCTCACTAACACCTCGGCGTTAAAATTAAATGTTATATTCAGTCCACCAGGGGGCAGTATTCAGTCAAATATGTCAAATATTCTGGCGTGTTTACAACCATTACTAATGAAACATGCAGTGTCGGAGTAATGAGCATTATTACTGGCTGACAATGTTACATAATCCACAAACATTATCTTTTGTCCGTTGCCTTGTTGTGTGTGAAACGCTGTTCCTTGGTTTTCCTGGTTGCCTGTCCTGATGAAAGGCTCTAAAACTGTTCGCTTCACTGACAATCAAAAGGGGACATTTACAAAATGAGCAGGTACAAAAACGGACACGATATGTAAAACAGTCAGATTAGCCTTACATCCTCACTTTGTTAATTTATGACTAGGGCGACCAGATGTCCCGCGTTACATGTGATTTCATGCTTTTTTTAATTCTCATTTCCCTCATCATGCAAATTGAGACAGTGTCCTGCAATTATGGTTTTGTTGGTAATATTATATTTGTGACCCGCGCTGTCCCAGCCATGGCCAATGTGGCCTACATAAATGGATAAATGAGAATAAAAAAAGCATGAAATCACATGCAATGCAGGACATCTGGTCACCCTACTTATGACAATCATACATTTTCTGGAGTGTGAATTTCTGACATGCCATCTACCTCCGCCACTGTCCAAGAATGCCCATGGTTACCTGCCAGCTGGATGCTAATGTCTACAGGTGCCCAGATAAGCCCAAAGATAATGACCTTAGCATTCGCGATACACATAAATTCCCCAGACGTAAAAAAAACAAACCTGTGACCTGAACTGAAAACGTTTACAACATTCACAAAAATAAAAGAAATAGTCCTAATGGTATCACATACAGGTTTGAATATTAACAGCTGCCTAATATTCATTCAAGCATCTCTTTTTTGTAACATTCGAATTATATTCGAATGTCAAAATTTCAAGTCAAAGCCCTATCTTCAATATCTTTTTTTATTAATATTTGGACGACAGTTTAAATTTTCCCAACAACAAACTTGTATCAAAGTAACAAACAGAGGGACTTCAACTAACCAAGTCAACATAAGGAACTAGGACTTAAACGAGGGACAATTTCAGTCAAATTTAAATTCTTTGGGCTTAAAAACTTGGACGTGGACCAGAATTATGCCACAGACAGGTAATTAAGAACTTCTTGGCTGTGACAGCCCTTTATCACATGACTTTTATCTTCTCATTCTGTTTGAATGTTCACAAACATAACAGATGAACCACTGCCGTCAATGAATGAGACCTCATTGGTCAATAGTGTGTGTCAATATCGGCTGATACCAATGTTAAATAGCTATACTGACAGATCCCCATTTATTGGATTGTATGCAAAACATGCAACATACATCTAAGTAAAAGTAGAAAAATAAATAACTATGAGTGAAAACTTCAGATTTATCAAGTATAGAAGTAAAACAGGAGTACAGGAAATGTACCCCATTGTCATTGTGCTACTGTAAATGGGTTTACTACACACCTTTGCTTAATTCTGAGCCTCTAATAGACAATTTTGTTTCTCAGAAGTGATAAAAGCATTTTCAGATCAATACATCATACTACACAAATATTTTACTCTAATTTCCTTCATAAAAACCTGCTGAAAGAGCGTTAGTAGTGAAGGTTCTCACCAAACATTCATCAGCTATATCAGGAGTCACCAACCGTGGTCCTTGAGAGCTACTATCCTGCATGTTTTAGATGTTTCCCTCTTCCAACACACTTGATTCAAATGATAACCCTATCAGTAAGCTCTGCAGAAGCCTGATAATGACCTTCAGCTGTGCTGGAAGAGGGAAACATCGAAAACATGCAGGGCAGTAGCTTTCAAGGACCAGGGTTGTTGATCCCTGATCTATATTATAAAAGCCAAGTGGCCTCTGTGTGTGTGTGTGTGTGTGTGTGTGTGTGTGTGTGTGTGTGTGTGTGTGTGTGTGTGTGTGTGTGTGTGTGTGTGTGTGTGTGTGTGTGTGTGTGTGTGTGTGTGTCTTGGGGATCACACGACATACTGAAAAAGCTGACTGTTGTAGTTTTGTATACTTGTGTATTTTTGGTTAAGGAAGACAGTAGTGAAAAACAGCAAGTTGATGGGACCAATATTTTCTGATAATTAGTTATTTTGGAATACAATAGCCTTACAATCACATTGCTATGATCAGAATACTTTGGCAGTGACTGCTGGACAAATGTGGTACTGCATGCACAAATACACAACATAAAAACTTCCATATCCAGAACCTTTGGATCCCCACAGGTCAACGCACTAGTTATAATGAATTATCCATTCTTCTTCATTGTGGTATATGTTGTTTTATATCAGAGAAAGCATATACTATAATCACCAAACTGTACAGTAACAGCACCGTAAATTCAATTAATAAATGACAAAACACTACATCATATTGTCCCAATGCTAGTACAAGCTCACTCTTCTTTGTGGTTTTGTGTTGCCTTTGAATGAATGTCCTGCCTGTGTCACTTTTAATACTCAGTGTTAACGAATTACAAGAAATATAGCAGTAGAGATGTGATTTACAATGCATCGCAAATATTTTTACAATATGGCCTGATTTGAAAGAACACACATTTCTATTTTCACACAATACATAGTATATTGTGTTGTTGCACATTTGTAATTAACAATAAAGAGAGCGAATGAGAGAGAGAGAGAGAGAGAGAGAGAGAGAGAGAGAGAGAGAGAGAGAGAGAGAGAGAGAAGAGAGAGAGAGAGAAAGAGAGAGAGAGAGAGAGAAGAGAGAGAGAGAGAGAGAGAGAGAGAGAGAGAGAGAGAGAGAGAGAGAGAGAAGAGAGAGAGAGAGAGAGAGGAGAGAGAGAGAGAGAGAGAGAGAGAGAGAGAGAGAGAGAGAGCTGTTTACATCCTGCATCACCCTGTTGGGGCTAACTTTACAGTTATAACCAGATGATCCCTTCCATGGACTGACTGGATGTTTTGATCATATCACACAGCTCAAAGACAATAGGCATCAGTGAAGCCTTCAGATTAATGCCGGCAGTGAATCAGCTGATTAACTGGTGGACTGAAAGCAAACAGCAATTTTTCATAGTCAGCTAATAGAACCATTCATTAACTAATCAATTATGTCACATTTACTGACTTTTCAGATGTAATGAGGTGTTATTTTTCTATTTTACATCCTCAAGGCCCCCTCATTCTAAAATAGATCGCATGACATTGACATGTTATTGATGCAGTGTTTTCATTTACTCATCATATACATGGTGTAAACAGAAATGCTGTGTGTAAGGTAGTTTCCTCTAAATGCAAAAGGCCAAGTGCTTTCTCAGAAAAAGCTGGATTTGCAGCCACAGCTGTCCTCAGATGCCCTCTAATCCAGCAGGCATCATTGCAATGAGGAGTGTTCAGGCTGCAGACTGGATGTGTACAGTAGGTCATTTTCCTTTTCCCTCTTTGTAATCACATCCTACACTGCATTCTGTTGATTTCCATTGGAGTATACAAATGCTAAAAATCTACTGTAACATGGGACACTGAAGCTGATCCACTTAGCCACCACTACACTACACCACACTGCCCAACCAAATCAAGCCACCAATTTAAGCTTACTACTGATTATGTAATATTATGGCCGATTTGATCCTGCGGGTCCAAAAGAGAAGGGGGAGAAAAAAAAAAACGCCCCGAACAGCTCTGTTTTTCTCACGCATGATGTCATGTTGAATTCCTTGGAAGCATATGCACAAATGTCCCGAGCGTCAGGAAGGCATTATGCAGGCAATGTTGGAGCAGATAGGTTTCGTTTTCTGTTGCACAGTTGAATCTTCTCAACAATGTGCAATCCTTTGTAGAAAACACAGAAAGCGTTTTCTTAACACTGGGGGGACCATTTGTATCTGTGCTCAACATTTATTATTGTTCATATCCATGTATGTGGACACAAAGCTGCAAAATATGCACTTCCAAAGCAGAAATGTAGGAGGACACACAGTACAAAAACAGTATTAATGTATAAAACGTCGTACCTCGTGTTGTTAACTGACATGCGCGTCTGCAAAGGAAATTTATGTGCTAGATTTTTTTTTTTTTGAATGGAGGTTGCTTTGCCACGAATGGGGTGCACAGCGGTGAGGTATTCCCGCAGCATAACGCGATGTACGAGGCACAGATTACACACACCTGTGTAGAACACAACCACATATGGGGATTGTAAAATGGAGCAACTGGATTTGAGGTTAACAGGATTTGAGGTTATGTTTTTGGGTCGAAAGATACCTGCAGCACTGTGTTCCGCAAAATAAAAGATGCACATGCACCAAATAGACTGATACATTTAACCGTGTGTTTTTTTTATACAGTGCTACACACCGAACCAAACAGTTACGGTGCTAAAGTCAATGTCAATTTCACTGGATCGCAGATATTTCACTTCCCCATTGCACCTTCAGAATAAAACTTTTAGATCTAGCACACAAAGCTCCTTCATGACAATTGTGAAATCACGGTTCCAATCTGCATTTCAGTGCGTTCTCTTGTTCTTCTACGAATCACAAAGATCACAAGATCACTCAAAACAGTAGTCCCAGCCGACTCTGAAGTTACCATACTTCCTGTATCGTCTCATCCAAATCTGTCTGACTTGCTGCAGCTCCCACCTCCTCCTCCCTCGTACAGACAATGAATGAAACCAGTTTAAGAAATGGACAAGCCCAGGACCAGTCCATGTAGATGCACACCCGCCTAACATTAAAACCCAAGGCTGAGCAGACACAAGGACATCATTTCTACATGTGTTCAGTCAATGTGATGCATATCAATATCAACTGCATTTATCAGACCATTCTTATCAAATTGAAACAAGGGGAAAAAAACAAACGGGATAAGAAAATCCGACCTACTTCACCACGTCAAACATAACAGCTAAACAAAGCTTCGCGGTGCACAGTAACATTTCTAACAACGCCTCAGTGACACCATGTATGAGGTTACGTTACCTGCAGGATGCTGAACTTCACTTCTCTGCGGTGCGGTCACTGCTTCGCAAGCTCCGACAAGTCCACGCAGGACCGCGAACGCAACACCGGAAACGCTAGCTCTCCAAGTCAAAATAAAAGCAAAAATGGAGTATTAGCTAAACCCTATGAACATACCCACAACTTACATTAATCCCTTAAACGAAATCACTCTTTATAGCTTGTATCTTGTGGTTGTGTGGTTATTTTTGCCTCACAAACATGTTTCTAGTCAGTACCAATATCCTTGCGTCAGGATTAGCTTACGTTTTAAACCGGAAGTTAGCTTCACGTTAACATCTTTGCTAACTTGATCCAGCTATCTTAAAGCAACACCTCAAATAACAGTAATTGTGCTAATGTAACATAAACACCCTGTCGTCCTAGTGTTCTGTTTATCCATATGTTAACACCATTTCTTCCTCAAGCTTTCTCATTTGTTGTAACTGAGACATAGCGAGCTAATGGCTAATTGCTAAACGCTCTGATAAAGGGAGGATGAAGTTGACGTTTCATCAATCATTAAAAAAAAAACACTAATAAAAACACAAAAACTCCTGAATAACGTAAAAATTTTGAAAATACTCATTCAATATTTATTAAATACTTGCTTACCTGGAACTGCAAACTTTTTTCCATCTTTAGTATTTTATTTCAACAATATAACAAAAATTATAATTAACATAGAAAATAACAATGACTGAACACAGTCCAGGACCACTCGAATATTATTATGGATAGATCTTACAATAATGAATCCCGATTGTGTTATACTAATTATTTTAGATATCCCTACTTTAAGTCTTGCACCTAAGACTGTTGTAAAAATGTTATAATCTGTGTTTCATAAGTCTTAGATTGTTTAACAATGCTTTATCTTTTCTTGGTTTAGGTATTAATTTGATTATACATTGTTTCATTGTTGTCATGAGTTAATTTTTTGTAATGCATTCATTGATTGCTTCCAATAGTAATGTTAATTTCTTCCCAAAAATTTTCTGTTAAGCCATCTGGACCTGCAACTTTTTTAATAACATTGTCAAATTCTTCAATTCTTAGATTTTCTTCACATATACCGCTGAAATTATCAGCAATTGCATGAATTTTCTTATTAATGTTTTCAAAAAATAAATTGGAGTTTAATTCAGAGTATACTAAAGTAAAAAGCTTACTGTAATACTGTTGAACTTCTTTTGGGTTCTGTGTATTCTACTCCATCTATTATTAGACTGGAGATTTTTTTTTTTTTCTTGTCTACAATTCTCTAAATTACTAAAGTAGGATGATTTTTCCCCTGCTTCTATCCATTTGACTCTGGATCTTATGTAAGCAACCTGTGCTTTCTTGGTGTGGAGTTCATCCAGCTGATATTGCAGGTTATTTCGACTTGATCTTCTTCATTCCAATTTATAATATAATAATATGATATTAACTCTTGTATCAATTTCATTTCAAATGCTTTACTTTTCTTAAAGTTTTTTGCAAAGGTTATTGAGTATTTTCTTTTAGAAAATGTGAGATATTCCCATTTTTTTTATAGGAGAGTCTAATTTGTTATCATTTTTAATGTCCAGAATTATTTCTTTGATATTATTACAATATTCCTCATTTGTTAATAGCACTGCATTGAATTTCCAGTAGTCTTTGGATTTGTTAATACGCTAATTATTTGTTATTTTAAATGTATTACACAGTGATCACTTAAAGGAACATTTGAAATATTGGTTTCTATTATGAATTTTAAAAAATAAAATTGATATTAACCAATAGTCAATTCCTGATTTAGCATTACCATTTGGCTTAATCCAAGTGAATTGTCTTTTATCTCTATTTAAGGTTCTCCAAATATCTACCAAACCATTGGAATGAATAAAATGTCCAATAGTTTTTTTTTTAATTATTATTGTTTTCTTCCTGTGCCAGTCTAGAAGGCCAACGATCCACCCATTCATCAGGAGTTATGTTGAAGTCGCCTCCAGCTAAAACATATTCTGTGAGAAAATTAGGTTTAAGTTCCTTTATGATATTAGTTATTTTTGTGCAATCAAATTTAGATTATTTTGTTCACAATTATAACCATAAACATAAACATTAATCAAAATCACAAAAGATTATCAACATCAAGAACACATGCCACCCAATTCCCTTCAGTATCTGCTTTTTCAGTTATAATTTTCCCAGGACATCTGTTGAAACATATTGCTACTTCTGCTAAACGATGACTAAATAGGATCTTATCACCCCACTGATTCATCCAAAATTTGACGTCTGATTTCTCAGAATGAGTTTCTTGAAGAAACGAGCGGGGTTTTTTTGTCCCTTACAAAATAGAAAAATGCTTAATAGAGTCATTGAGTCCCCCTGTACTAAAAGAAGAAAAGGAAATGTTTGTTTTTAGTTGGGATGTAGAACCCATAAAACAGTCATTTCTTCAGAAACGTTTATGAATACGAAAAGATTAGAAGTGAGCTAGTATAGAGTGAGAGTGATGTCCCATGGTCATAAAACAACAACAAAAAACAACTCCTTCCACTTTATACAGTCGGTTCAAATCTTTGTTCAGCCCAAATCTTCAGATACATTTGTTATGTGCTTGCCTTTGATGGATCCGTATGGTTCTCTGAAGCCCGCGGCTTTGCCTGGTCAATTCTTGGCCACATTAACCGTAGACAAACAGTCAGTCCTCCCGGGTCAAATCCTCCACAAAGCGGATCCATTCTTCTTTGCAGACTGGTGACTTTTTTGTTCGTTTGCACATGTCTTTTACCGCTCGTTTAGCGAAGAGAATTATTATTTGGAGCTCTCCGTTTTCATTAATTTTTCCAACTTTGTGAACGACAACGAACGTATCTTGCAGGTTCTTCTTTAGGTCAACAGGTTCACCATCTCCGTTTTAATGTTCTCATTAGGATTTTCTTTTTCCCTTTAATGCGAAGATTCCATCTTCTCTTGTATCTCTGTTTGTCCAAAATGCGTTCTTTCACGTCATAATTTTCCTTTTTGCGAACTTCCACCTGCTTTTCTAAGTTTTTATTTTTGTTGGGTCAACTGCACCGTTTTAGCTATCATTGCTAGCATAGCACTATGCTGCTGCAACTGAATGCCCAATTTGTCCATGTGTCTTCTTAGCAGTATAATATTCAGAATGGCATCTATAGAGGTGTTTGCAGTTTCTGCCGATTTTTCTGGTGTCGTGCTTTTTGCTTTCTTATCCATGTGGGCTTTCTCTGGAGTATTTGTTGGTGTTTCATTACCTCTTTCTCGTTTGTTGTTGCTAGCGTTAGCTATGTCCATGGGTATAGCATAGACATGTTCTTCTTCGTTTGTATCCTTCTTAAATGGTAGGTTTTTGTCGCTGTAGTGTTCATTTTCTTGTTTTTAATCATTTTTGGGCTGGCTTCCCCAAACATTTTATGTCGGCTTAGTAAGAGACTATAATGCGCCGCATATGTGACGTCACACTCCACTCAGCTCTGGTGTGGAGTCTGGTGACGTCACATGTGCGCAGGTGTGTAGTCCAACTTATTCGCAAATGAATCAGCTGTTGGTTAACAGAAGCAGTTGAAATGCGCATCAATAATTATCATTTATTATGAGGTACAACATGTGTGTGATTCAGGGCATATGGGAAACCAGATACGATATTAGCATTTTTTTCCCATTAAATACCATTCATTAATTTTCCGATCTCAGGCCACATGAGCCTCCCGGAAAAGGCGGAGACTTAAACTCCCCATGGGTCGAAACTTCGGTCTTACGTCATTCAGTATGAGCGTGCGTGATGCACGTGTCTGCGCTGCAAATGACAGCTGCACGTTGCAGAGGATAGCTATTAGCATATAGCCGATGCAAGTGTATGTGTTGGCAACTAATTAGAACGTTATTAGAACATACTCTCATCTGCCCAGAAAGTCCTGCTATTGAAAATGATGCAGCTTACAACTACAAAGTTTTTTGTTGTTAAACTTTTTGTAGGTGGTCAAAATAATGCAGCCCAATAAAAATTATCTATGATAAAAACCACCACACGTCATAGAACCTGCGAGAAATGGGTGTCCAAAGGGGGATTTCAGAGATCACTGTCCAGAGACTACTCACAACATGCGAAGAAAAGGACAAACGTCTGACACAGAATGAACATGAGTCATCCAAGTCCTTTTTCATTCTTACATACGTTTGTATGAGATTTCACACACTTTATTTGTGACAAGATATTTTAGAGTTAAAGTCCAAACTTTTTTCCATGGGATTTCATCCATTAGCCCAGCTTAATAAGAAGTGACAAATGGTGTTGAAACAATATCATGTTGGGATAATATTCGTATCTCTCTTTTATTTTTGGTCTTTTGTGAAAAACAAACCTGTCCCACAGCAGACGTCATACGGTTCAGATCTGTCTGACATGGTAAAGCAGCAAAAGTTTGTTCTAAACTAAAGTTCTCTTTAAGTTGTTTCCACCTTTTAGAATGATGATTTTATTGTGCCTGGTTTTCTTTGATTTCTTAATTATTATTATTATTATTATTATTATTATTATTATTATTATTATTATTATTATTATTATTATTATTATTATTATTATTATTATTATTATTATTATTATTAAGAAATCAAAGAAATCAAAGAAAACCAGGCACAATAAAATCATCATCCCCCCACCGCTCCCTCCACTGATCCCCACCAAAATGTAATCATCTGTGCCTTGTGCTACTATCAACTGTTCTTGAAAACTCGTACTCATACTCGTTGTCTTCCACTTTGTCCAGGTCGTGGGGGCAGCAGCCTTAGTAAAACAGCCCAGACTTCCCTCACCCCAGCGACTTCCACCAGCTTCTCCAGGGGAATCCCGAGGCGTTCCCAGGCCAGCTGAAAGAGATAATCCTTCCAAGCAACTGAATATTGTTTTATTAACTGAACATAAACCAAGTGCGTCCATCGACTGGCATTGATCAAACTCCATGGGTTTTACTGATAAATCAATGTTGTAGAAGATGACAGTGTTTCTATAGTAATTATGGAACCTCTGAACATCCAAGCGGGTCATAACTGATGACCATGAAAAGATGTTAAAATGTATTTTACATTTATTATTTACATGCATTAATATGATGATATTTATATTTGAAAGTTAATATCAGCAAATAATTTTGGTCTTTGTGGGCTAATCTTCAGTTTTATGAATTCAAGGTGAATCCAATCCTTAACAAAATAAAAAGATGCATTTAGTCAATGATAAATAATTAGATTCAGATCTTCATTTCTAGTGAAAATAAGGCTAACACTAACTTAAATATATAGAATTTTAACTCAAAGTACAGTAATATTCCTCTTCCCTTATAGTTTCAGTCTGATGAAGAGAAAACCAAAAATAACATGAATTTAATTAAAGATGCAGATTATTTTAACTATATATATATATATATATAACCTTTTTTTAAACTCATGTCGATAGGGAGGATTATAATCCTCCATGTAGAACAAATCAGGTATCCAATACAGAGACTGTGGTGTAATAACATAATACCTTCGTCATATTCCATATATTATTTTGACATTATTACAGTCTCACTCTTCACATCTGAAACAACAGTTATGAGATTAACCTCATCTAGCTGTCTAATGAACACCACTGGGGTTGCCCATTAAATACCTTCCTGAATCGCCCCTCCATTTAACTTGTTTTTCCACTAAGGTTGCCAGGTGCTTCAAACCCTCAGAGGAGACGCGGTGCGGCTGCTGTAGACATGCCCGTTGATGGTGATGTTGATCACTAATGTCACTAGGGGCAGGGCCCAGAATACCAAACCCCAGCATCCACAGGAGCGCAGCGAGCTCCCAATGAATCCATGATCCTATAAAAGGCTTATGCAACTGATCAGAGCCTCATTGAGCCTTATATAAGAGCATTAGTGGTGCCTGCTGCTCACAGCTGGGCTGGGGACTACCCCTGATACTGCACCCACAACAATGCAGGTCAAATACAACTACAGTCAAGTATGCACTGTGAAAAGATGCTGAGTGTGAAGGGAGTACACACAACTGGGGCATTCACACCATATGTGACGTCATTTGCAAATGTGGTGAGACTATACTTTCTCTGTGAGAGAAAAAGTGCTGATTGAATTTATTTTCTGGAGAAACTGTGAAAAAGTATGTAAGTATGTTTGAAATGTTACAACAAAGTGAGAAGTTTCCATTAAAATGATATGGTAAGAGGAGCTGGAGAGGCGGCTTGTGATCAAAGGGTCGGCAGTCCAATTCCACAGACTGGCAGAAAAAGTTGTTGGCTGATGTGCCCTTGAGCAAGGCATTTTACTGTTCTGATCCACTTAAGGTCATATAGGGCTGCATGTGGAACCTGAACTAAAATAAGTTATACATTCTTAAATTGTCTTCAGTATAATTTCTGCATTTCAAACATTTATCCCACAGGCCGGTTTTGACCCAGATGTTTAACGCCCCTGAACTTCACTTCACTCTTAACTCAAAATATGAGGCTTTTCTGTGACTCATTCTCCCCCTTTTTGTCTAACGTTAATTCACAGTGCACTTTAATACTGCAGAAGCCAGAGTGTGCACTAAAAATAAGCACTAAATCACAAGACTGGATGTTTTGACTGTGTTACATCTTATATCTTTAACATTGTTTGAATTTCCATCTTTTGTTGATGACATAACTGAAAGTCATACAGGTCATCAATAATGTGGGTTATCTGGATCACACTCATGCACTCTATTTACACTCAAAAGTACTCAAATTTACAGACATTGCAAAATTCCAAACTGCACTAATTATGCACAAAGTTAACAAATACTGTCTACCACATAATATATAAAAGCTGCTTTGTAAAAACACCAGGAGGGTTATTATAGCATTTAAGAGGGAAACCTTCAAAATCAATAAAATCTACACAAACAGGAAAAGATTATGCATTCCATTATGAGGGGTGAGACTGTAGAAGTGTAAGGGTGTAAGAAGTGTAAAGAACTAAAACAATGTCCACATTTAATGACATTTAAAACTAAATATAAAGAATATGTTTTCATGGGTTACAGGGATGAAATGTAGAGGAACAGACACAAGGCGTAAGGATGTATTTATTTCATATTCATTTTTATTTTTTAGAACATTGCGACAGATCCCATTCACTTTGAATGGACGTTCCCAGCGTTGTGCGGGCGGATGCGCTGCGCCATTAATGCCTGTTGCCAATGGCAACAAGTTTTGTCACTTCAGATTCACGGTACCATATCACTCCGCAGGTAGTTCGGCCACTTTTAAAGTCAATATTTGCTACGCTGTAACATCTATTTTATCCCATCTGTTAAAGTAGTAGCAGTAATAAGATGTAATAACCCATAGAATAAGCGGGATAATATATTGCCCATGCATGACTATCGAAAAATATATCCCTTCGGTGCAGAACAACACCCCTCCACTTTTGGTGTCGGGGTGCTGTTTTCTGAGTGGGCAATACATTATCCCTTGCTTATTTATGCATCAACTGATCCTTTTCTGACTTGTATGTTCATTTTCATTATTCAAATGGTCATATGTATTGTTATTGGGGAAATGAATGTATAAAAAGTAGTGCAGGAGAAGGTGTGGGATTATATAAGTTTGGACTTCTTCTCATTCCTTTTTGAACATGTTATTGCTTTCTATTTTGTTCTGTTTTTTGTTGAAAATAAACTTCTATCAAATCAAATTAAAATCAAAAGTAACTAATAACAGCACAAATGTCATTTTGCTAACTACTGGTAAATCTGTGATGCTACTTTAATACATCAGTAGTTTATATGGTGTAATGATTATGAATGTATATTTATCATTAGACCAGAAGAACCATGAACGACTACAAAAATGACATTAAGTATGCCTGTGGAGGGGCTGTAATCTGGTTTTACTGTTGGTGCTCATCACACAAATGCATCTTTATCTTTTGTAATATTAATTAGAGGTGTAGTCATTAAAGGTATCCTGTATTAGAACACATTATACATGACTGTTGAACAGCTGGGATTTACCACCAGGTGTGCAGGACATTCTCAGTAGGTGCTCACCACCACCCCCACCGCCCCACCCCACACACACACACACGCACACACACACACACACCCAACATCAGGCTTGAATGAATATTGTGAGGTATAATGAAGTGTTGTGTTCGGCCCCCTCCTCATGCTGATCTTGTGATAGGGGAAAAGCACATTCCCTCTATATTACTTACCAAATGCGTGAGTGTGTGTGTGTGTGTGTGTGTGTGTGTGTGTGTGTGTGTTTCACTGGGGAATCCGGCATCGCAAGAGCACAATAAATCACATTTTAGCAGAATCATGTGATTAATAGAGGGAGGGCTGTGGAGCATTTGGAATTCCCTGTTGACCCAAAGTCTTGATCATATTGTGTCTACGGTTTCTGAAGGAAATGGAGTAACCTGGGAGGTACGAAAGGAATATTAAGGTGGAGGTTCAGACAACCTTTGGCACTTATGTTACATGAAACCCTGGGTGTGTGGACAGTGACGGGGGAAAAAAAAAAACAGACAAATGGGAAGAACAACAGCCTCACCTACTGGATAAATGTGTGGTCAACATGACAGATAAAAGACGTCTTTATTTTATTGATTGCAATGAAAAAAATAAACTTTGATTTTGCAAAGTTGCATTATAAATTGCTGATGAAAAACATTCCAAGACATTAAAAAATGGTCCCCTTTGAGTCAGATGTGTGCAAAAATAATAAGGCACTTAAAACAGGTCAATAAAAACATATAGTAGTAAGGCTGGGTAACAAACTCTAGTCATTTTACAACACCAGTCAAATTGCTTCAATACAACTGATTATTAAAACCATCTGTCATCATTGGTTATCCAGTTTTAGGAGTTAGCAGTAACTTTCAACAGCACTGTGCAAATACACTGACAGGTTTTACACATTTTTCTAAGTGATATTATCTAAGACAACTTATTTTTATGCAGTAAATGTGGGTGGAATGTATAAAAATTAATCTGAGCATAAATATTCATGTTGTAAATAATTGGAAATGTTTGTAGTATTGTTTTTAGTTACAATTAGTGAAAATTTTAATATATAGGAGACAGTATCAAAGCCAATTTCTTTGCAATAGTATATAAAAGTTCAATAGAACAAGATCCAGCCTAAAACAACAACTTCTCAGAAATTAAACAGATTTCATAACGAATAATAATACAAAAAAAAAAAACAATCAGAATATATCACTAGTGTGGTGAAAAATTATCAGCAGTGATCATCAAAGCACCATTTGGTCTGTTTTTGTTTATATGTGTATAGTGCTCATAACTGGAGTATTTAGTAACAATGAATAAAAGAAGTGAACACCCCTAAGTTACTGTAGTGACATTTGTCTATCCATCCATATATATATATATATATATATATATATATATATATATATATATATATATATATATATATATATATATATATCTGACAGAGAAATAGAAACACATAGGCATGTGATGTGAACACCCCTTTGCAAGGTGGAGGTCTGTACTCTCCAAGATCTTTCTAGATTTTATTAGTTATCTTACCTGAGTGGCTGAGCTTAAGAGGTTTCATTTTAATATGAGAGTTTTGCTTGTGATTTGGGATCATTTGGTGTGTATGTTTATAGATGATCTACAGTAAGATCATTCATTTGTGGTTTGGTAAAGTAGGGGCCACAGAACAGCATCTTGCATTGGACCCCCACAAAGCCAAAAACGGCTCTGGTCTCCCCCCTCCCCAATGTCAAATTTCCTCACAATGACAAGGTGGTGTTTGGTCAAATCAGGTTAAGAAACACTGATCTAATATGTGGGAGCGCTGACAGACAAACAGTGTTGAAGAGTCCCATCAATGAATGTTTGGCTAAATGTTTGGCTCTCCACTCCACTCCCCCTATTAACTTAAGGGATATTAGCTGTTGGACTGCCTGCTGTCCTTTCCCTTGTTTTTACGTCTGATATGCATCCTGTGCCTTGTAATGATTGCCAAGGTTTCAACAATTGCCACTTCGGAAGGGGCTAAGAGAACGGTAACAAAAATTACCTGAGGTGAAAGAGTGAAATGTGTGATTAAAATTCTATTTAACAAATAAAAATCTCAAGTTTCTTTCCAAACTTAAACATAGAACTTTAACCACAAAGCTAACAAGAAAGCTTGTGTATTTTAAGATAAAGCGGTGCACACTACAAGAGCCGCCTGCCTGGTGACAGACTTCAGTTGAACTCTCTGTCAGGGAACATCAGCGGAGCCACCAAGGTCCAGAGGAAGAGGGCCAAGCCGAGCCAGCTGGAGCAGATCTTCACCCAGACGGCAGGCATGGTGGTCTTCATGGCGCTGTAGTCAGTATCAGGCCTAAGTGAGACAAAAACAGACAAGCATTGAGATGCCATGTTGGAAAGAAGTGGGAGGAACTGCTGCAGGAACGGGCTGAAGCTACACACTCAGGGATACTCACTTGTACCAGTTAGTGAGGGTCATCATTATGTAGAGAGACGCCAGCAGAAGGCAGAAGTGGAAGAACGAGTAGCTGTAGGTGACTCCGTCTTCTTCGTTGTCCACGGCCCTTCGGACCCCATCTTCTCCTTCCGCAGCTTCGATGTTAGTGGTGAGACCCTGACCCTCCTCAGTCTGCATGAGCTTGTTCACCTGGGCGTTGTTAGAGGAGCGGATACTGGGAGAGGAGAGAACACAACGCATAGTATTAGATCTGTCTGACAGGAAGTACTCTGTGGGATCACAGTGACTTACCCCCCACAGTGTCCTGTGAGCCCAGTTCTGGTCCGGTTTTGGTCAAAGCAAAAGTAGTCCCGGCAGGTTTCCTGGGCTCACGAAAATATGTGTTTCTTCTCAAAACAATATGTGTTTGAATGAGTGATTTATTTGCATCACAAAACTCACACCTCGTAATTGCTTGGTACTACTTTCTCTCAATACCGATCAATGTGCCTTGTCACTGCTAACAGCTGTGCGCCTGCACATAGCAGCTGCAAACACTGCCGAATAACTGATAAAGGTAGTTTGCTAAGGCGCACAGCTAGTAGCAGTGACAATGGGCATTGATTGCTATTGAGAGAAAGTAGTTCCAAGCAATTATGAGGTGTGAGTTTTTGTTCCATGATGGTTTTGTTATGCAAATAAATCACTCATTCAAACACATATTGTTTTGAGAAGACATATGTTTAATTTTTTGACCCCAGGAAACCTGCTGGGACTACTTTCGCTTTGACCAAAACCGGACCAGATCTTGACTCACAGGACACTGTTGGGGATAAGTCACTGTGGGTGCACCAGAGTAAATATGCTGATTCCATACAAATTCATGTGAAAAATAGTGAACTATCCCTTTAAGTTGTAACCACTGACTATTCCAGCAGACACTCTCCTCCCTAGTGCCATTTTCTGGTTTCCACTCTCCTCAGTATATGAAGTAACAACCACCAAGCTACCTACTACTAGAACTACTTTTAATAAACATTTAGATCATACATTAAAGAAGACCCACTGAATTCTTTGTGACAGCTTCTTTCACAGGTGTTTTATCCTTTTTATGTGCCTTCCCATGTGGAAATATTCCACCAAAACAAGTTCGATCCCTGACAACTTTAAAAAAAAGTAGTAGTGCTGAATCTTTGTGTAACCAAAATGATTGTGATTGTGTTTGTAGATGTAGAAACAAGAAGCCAGACAAGCAAACAGAATGCGTTCAGTCAGATATTTTTCCATCACTGACAAAGTGCTAAAATGAAGTGTTGAAATAATCTGCTTGTGAGAGATGAGGCTGGGAACCTCGTCAGATTTTAAATGGCACTGGGATGCCATTCATGTTGAATAGCAATGATAAGCTTTGGACATTTTTTTTGTCAACATGAACAGCTCTACATCTTTCAAACAGAGCAGAAATAAACAAAATATAGGTTGTCATATGGGTGGATATTGTTTGTACTACAGCCATGTTGGAAAGACTCTTTACATTTGGAGTGATATATAAGCTCACTGTTCTGGTCTTCGGTGAATTTACTGACACACTGGGGGAAAAAAAGCTTTGTGGTAGATTCAGATGTACCTTCTAAAGTCTACATAGTAAAGCGTGTAGGCACATGGACACATTCAAGTGCACCTCATTAATTTACAAATCCACACTCAAATATCTGCAAAGCTTATTTAAATTTTTTTCTTAATGTCCTTTTTTTTAATATATAAAATTACATCTGTCATTACACTGAGAGCACATTGTAGTTACTGATCCATCCAAAGCTATAGCACACTGACCTCATCTTTAGGAAGTCTTCAGTTTAATGATACATGATTAGTACACAATCACGACCCATACTTTTTCAATTTTGCATCATTGTGGGTTTTTTTGCTTAAGTGCAGGTATGAGGTGAAATTTAACACCATTTTGGCAGCACTTGCTGTTCTTAATGAGTGCTGCTCTCAAATCACTTGACCCGCTGTGACTTTACTGCTCCTGAAAGCACTTTGGCTGCTTTTACAATTATGCTTCATTAAATCCATGTTACTGTTGAGCCTCTTAATATCTTTATTTCAGTGCTGGGTGTTTACTTCTATTACAACTCAACATTAAGTTTTCCAAATGTTGAGAATGGTCATGTGTTGAGTACAGTACTGTTATATTTATAAATAAATAACCACCATCAAGGCCAGTAAATGCACAATAATTGAGTTTACTGTGGAAAATACACAATTAAGTACACAGTGTACTGAAGTGGAATTATGGACTTTAACAGAAGGTACTATCACATTCCTGACAATAGCATAAGTCTAGGTTGATCAGAAATATACAACAGAAACCACAATATTGTGCTGTAAGTGAGTCCAAACCATCCAGACAGAAAAGTATGTGGAGTAAGAGTCACATACCTGGCATAAAGGGTACAGAACAAGAAAATGACCAGTCCCACGATGCTCTGTGCATCCCACCATTGGACACCTCCAGGGGCTTGTGTTGGAGTAGGCCCTACTGGAGTTGAGGTAGTGGGCTGCACCAGACTCAGCAGACTAGGATTACACTGACGGTCTGAAGTTGAAAAAAGAAAACTATGTAAAAAAACAGAAACTTCAACTGTGAGTAATTTTGAAAACCATTTTAACAGTGGAAAAAGTGGAGATTGTGTATTTCTCTGGGGTTCTTCCCAAACCACTTCTGGAATGTTAAAAATCAGCCTGGACTCACTGGGGTTGTTGCTCATAGCTGACCAGGTCAGATACATGGTATAGAGGGAGATCAGGGAGGCCTGGAGCAGGCCTGAGCTCGGCTGGGCGTCCTGTGGACGCAAGGCATGGAATCAAAATCAGAAAAATGTAGGCATCCTTATTTGTGTAGACTTTTGTTCAATATTGTACAAAGTCTGATGCACAAATGTCAGTTATTCCAATTCATATTACCTGCACTTTGGGCAGAATGGCTACGACTGACACAATGATGCAGAAAATCATGTTCAGGCTGATGAACACCTTGTGCTCAATGCAGCCATCAGGATTGGTGTAATAAATGTAAAACAGCACGACAGCAGTAAAGGCCAAGGCATAATTGATGATGGTACAGGTCAGCAGAGCTAAGGAGCAACACAAAGGCACATTACGAGAGAGACTTCAAGATACTAAAGGTATTAGTTATGTACTTATGTAACGTACTGGTTGCTTACCCGCAAACCAGCACTTGGAGTTTCCCTCCTCAGCTTTCTCCAACCAGGACTGGCTCCAGGAGTGGGCAAAGTCGACCAGTAGGATGAGCTGGATGATGATGAAGATGAAAGAGCCCACCACGCCAAAGTAATACCAAACTGGCAAGAGACAAGAGTATAGGATATTTAGTCACACCATGACAACGTTATGCAACAACAACTAAATGACAGTACATTTTCTCTCTAGCATGTCCCTTCACAAGCCATATTGTGCATATTCTGGTAGCTATATTCATTAATCAGTGTATATCACATATGGCTGACTGGCAGATAGTATGATGAATGGCCAAAATGGTTAAAACTACATACACTGACTGATAAGATTGTACATGTCCTAGTGGTATGTGTCCTAAAATATGTCACCAAGAACACTAAAATATAAACTTACAGCCCAGTAGTGTGGTTTTACCATAATGAGAGATGCACTATGTTTTTCATCCTGTCCTTCGAGGAGAGCAGACACTGAACTCTTCCCAAGGACTTTGGAAGAACTGTGCAAATGTCATTTTGTTTGAGATGTTTTTGTGACAGACCAAATGACAAAGATTCTGATTCTAATTTGGTCAAGTGACTAAGCTGTGAACCATGTAACAAACAGATGCATTAATACCTGCTTGTGTACAGGATTGTGTTGAGGATAGTGATGTGTCTTCACTTTTGTGTAATATGTGTGGCTTAATGTCTTTAGACCACAGTCATTTGGGAGGGAGAGGGATAAAGTTACCAAGCAACCACTAGCGAGTTCTGGCACAGTGTTGATCAGAGTCACCAAGGAGGCAACATTACGTCAATGGGGTCTCATTGCCTTTCTTTTCGTTTCCTCATTTTGTTTTTATCATTTCCTTGTCATCATATCCACTACTCCAATTTGTCTTGTTGGCTGTGACCTGTTACAGGTGACGGGAAGCAATTAATAAGCATACAAGCTCTTTCAACCAAGCAGGCGATAAGCTTTAGTCATTAAAAGTTTAATTAAAAAACACACACATACACTCTCCACACCAAACAAATGTCCATTAGTAGTTTAATATGATGGTAACTCTGGATTATTCATGGATAAATTAACCATTGAAAAAAAAGTCTTTCAAATATTTATGAACACTTAACATTGGCAAGTCACTATGGATTTCTTCATGATTTTAATTGTGGTTCTAATTTGTCTCCTTACAATAAATAAAGCACATCGTTCCTCTGAATCATATGAAGAGAAGTGTTATTTGATGATTGCAGTTGTTATTAAACATGTCAACAAGACAACATTTTAACACTTCAGCAGAGGAAAGGTAGAAATACAGTCAACACTTGTTTTGGCCTGAATCTCAGAAAGCTTTTTGTTCTATTATTGTGATTCTGAATTCAATCAGTAGATGTGTAAACTGTGTTGCAGAACAGTAGCAGTGGAGCAGCTGATTTGTCTAGAGGTGTGAGGCTACAAAAACCATCACTTCTGTCTCCATACCTGTATTAAAGGTGCCATCTGGAATGAAGAAAGCTCCCACAGTTATGCCAACAAGCACCAGGAACTTGAAGAACCAGAAACTGAAATGACAAACAATCACTTTTCTAAGTCAAGTCTCAGAAAACAGTATTAGACCACCCTTGTTTTCTTCAATTTCTTACTCATTTTAATACCTGGTACAACTAAAGGTACATTTGTTTGGATAATTATAACAACAAATATAAGAGTTGAATTTAAGAGCTGATATCAATTTTTGTGGTTGCCTTATTGTTTTCCTTTTTACCTTTTTTTTCTTCTTTTTGTAAATGACTAAAAATGTGACAAAAAAAAAACAAGAAAAACTTAAATGACCAAAAAAAGAGTGAGTGTGCTGATATCTAGCCATTTTCCATGGTTTTCTGAATAAGAAATAAAATCAGAATAGATATGATATTGTACTGACCAAAAAGCGGTTTTAGGCATTGTGTTTTCTTTTCTTTCTATTTTAGTCACATGATATACACAGGAGTTCATACTGTTTTGCATAATCATTGTTCCTGATGACCGTTTATGGTCTAGTATTTTTTCCCCGCAATTGTATGTACACAACCAACATGTTTTTCCCTCCATGTACAAGCAATTTTGCCAGTGCATTTCCTACTTTGGCCAGCAGAGGGCAGCATGCTGTCATCACTGAGTACTGAGCCAGTGAAATGTGTGATCTGCAGAGCACTGTACAGACCCATTTTGGATAGCGGCTCGGGGGTCCTTGCTGCTGCGCACTCGGATCATGATGATGGAGAAGAGGAAGAAGAAGCAGGTCATGGCGAAGCACATGCGGTAAACCGACTTGTAGCCCACAACAATGTTACAGTTCACCTTGGCCTCCAGGCCCGGTATGGAAGCTCCACCAACACACAAACCTGGAATCTGAGCACAACCACATAAAGAAAGATCATAATGGGGCAAGAGACGGAGGAGGAAGCTGACCTGGGCCAACTTTAACAACAAAAATCAGAGCATTTCCTCTTGCTGCTCACTACAGTTTTCCTCTGTTGGTCAGTTAAATCTTTATGAATCAGTTTGAATGAGTTACCAATTTTGTTGAATTGCCAGAAACCAGAGGTGAGAAGTAACTAAGTAAAAATACTTCATTACTGTAATAGAGTTTTTAGGTATCTGTCTTTATTTTTTTGTCAACTTTTTACATCTATCTATCTATCTATCTATCTATCTATCTATCTATCTATCTATCTATCTATCTATCTATCTATCTATCTATCTATCGCCGAGGTCAACCTTGAGTTGCAAACTAAACACAGAAAAAAAGCTGGTATAAATACTCTGTAGGTGAACTAGCCAACGAAAGAGTTAACTGAACTCAACAGATTAGGGCAGTCTGACGCATTAACCCCATGAGGATAATTACATTTGATCTAACTGTGTTGTCTTACACACATTTTTAAGATGTTCCTCCATGCCTGGGAGGATCATGATGATGGACACCGCAGTACCAAGCAGCAGGAGGAAGGAGAAGGCAAGCCGGGTCATGGTGGAGTTGTACGTTGAAGGGCAGCATGACGACAGGAGGCAGGGGGCCGAGCCGCACAAACAGGATGCCTACAGGATAGACAAGGCCACTCATACACATTCATGGTTTCTGAGACTCCTGGACAGGCCTCTGGGCCCTGGGATAATCACAGTAATGCTTGCATGACTCACAAGAACTATGAGGAAAAAAACAAAACAATGTGTCTGCTACCAGGGCAACCATATTCCTCCTTCTGCGGGAAGACATAGACAAATGCCGATTTACAGCAGCGGTAATCAGGCCTGTGATTAGAGCTGCCACCAGAACAAATGTCCCCCTGTCTGTTTCTAATCCAGCATCACTGAGGATTCCTCACAACTCTGCGACAGACAGCTCAGAGCTGCATGAAGCACTGAAGCAGAGCTGAGACCAGCCATCCTTCACTAAATATGTGTTTACACCAGTGTACACAAGGCTTCAGTGGAAACATCACAGCCGTGACGGCAAGAATCCAGTTTGCATGTTTCAGAAACTGGCCTGTGCCATACTTATCCTCAGAAATACCAAGTACTATCTATCACAGCAACAAAGAACTCTTGCCAATAATGGTAAAGAACAGATTAAAACGTCATCTATAAGAAGTACAGGGGATGATAATGGACATTATACAAGACACACAGAGCAAAAACCGAGTACACTTTAGACACTTGATCTCAGAATTTTGACAACAGTTGAGTTGACTAATTAACAATCACATTTATTTATTCTATCACTGGTCATATTTAAAGTTTGGAATCCCTGGGAGCCCATGCATAATCATCAGGCTTTCCTCCCTTTCTCATTACTTTGCAGTTTTCATTCAAGCACCTGCAGCAGGAAAATATCACCACATAATCAGCTGCACCAGGTTTCATGCAAGAGATGAGGGATTCACCTTACTCCTTTTGATTGTTTTAAATATTTATTATATTATTGTAAAGGAACCAACTACTTTCATCATTTATAACAACACTAATAATAATAATTATTATTATCATTATTATTATAATCATCATCACCATTATTATTATTATTATTATTATCATTATTAAAGAACCCTCAGATCATCTGGATCCAGTTCCCAAAGTCATAAGTAGACATGGAGAAGCTGTGTTCACCTTCGATGTACCAAAGCCTCAGATCAGCTGAAACACTAATTTTATTTAAATCCAGGCAAAAGACCCACCTGTTCTCAACTGCATTTGAATATAGTTTTCTATTCGTGAGTTCAGATCTCGGCTATTTCTTTGAAGCTTAAAGTATTTAATCTGTTTATCATTTTTGCTGTTTATTTATTTTTATGTCATGCCTATGAATTGTCGTGTACATGAACAGTGATCTATAAATAAACCAGCCTTGCCTAAAAATGACGCACTCACTGTTCAGTGGGTGGAAACCCGGAAATAGCGTCCTTTTGGAAAACAAAAAAAAACTGCTCATTAAACATATTTAAGGGACAAGATGCATGTATTTTGATGTACACGTACATAGTTTTCATTGTATGAATTTGGCGTTACGTATATTGAGCAACAGATTTACGTTAACTTTAATCAAAACGATAAATTAAGTCATCCATTCTCCGCGAATTTTACGTTAAACTCCATTATGAAATCTGTCATTTCACTACCTGACCAGAGCTTCAAAGAGTGACATTTGTTTAAAGGTATTAAAATGTATTTAGTCTGCGTATATAAACAGAATACACATGTTTAAGGGCAAATAAGAGTAATGTTTTAACTTTTGTCGGTATTTTTCTCTTTAAGAGTACATTACAAAGTGTATCTACCTGCTACATTTGATGTAATTAAGGTTAATAATTGATAATTAGTCTGACAAGTGTCTTATAATATGTACAATGAGTTTCACTAGAGTAACAGCTAACTAATGCTAAAGCTAAAACAGCCTTTTATTCAGTCGTCAGTTTCACGTGACATTAGCATTACGTCCATAACAAACATGTTAACGTACAATTCTTGTCATATTTGCCAGGAAATTATATAATATACGTGGTCTAAGTGTTTCGCACGGGCATTTTAATAACAGTAAATGTATACTCACACAACTGGCAAGAGAACTAAGAGCCAAACAAGCTCCCATTTTTGCGTTATTTCAGAATTCCGAAGAAAGTTGTTAAGGTGTAAAAAGTTCAGGAAGAAACTGCTCAAAATGGCGGCGTCAAGTTTCTGAAAGGGGAGGAAAAGAAATCCGTGATTCTTTTTCAAAATAAAAGCTTTATAACAAGGGTTTCAAACAAATGTCTTCTATCTATCGCGCTAAATGGAGCAGTACATAATATAATTTCAGTTTTGAATATAACATTAAAGGAATAATCTGAATACAATCAGATATTTTGGACAACGCATGTCTGTTAACGCTCTAACTTATTTTGTTGATAAATACTTCCGGTAAATTCAATCAATGTGGCTCAGTGAGTTACTATCGAGGTACGTTTTCCAGCTTCAACACACAAATAAAATAAAATAAAATAAAATAAAATAAAATAAAATAAAATAAAATAAAATAAAATAAAATAAAATAAAATAAAATAAAATAAAATAAAATAAAATAAAATAAAATAAAATAAAATAAAATAAAATAAAATAAAATAAAATAAAAAAAACTTTGACATAAATAATAAACTCGCCCTTTATCACAGTCTGAACATTTTGTACCTGGCATATATACCCTTGTAAAATAAATTATAATTTACAGTATGTTATCCTACTGATTACTGCTGATAAAAATAAATGTTTGTGTCACATGAAAAAAAAAATTCCAAGGAGAATCAAATTAACAAAAATATTAACTCCTATGGGTAATAAATTCATGAATTTGTTTTGTTTTCATTTGGAAAAACTACTGTATTTCTTTATTTGCTTGTGTCTTTGTTTTTCAATGCCAAATTACATTTTAAGCTACAATGCCTTTGTTATTATAAAAAATATTATGTTACTATGACTTATTGGCCATTTGATGATGATGCTGATGAAAATAATGATTTCAGTGATAAACTATTATTTCTTGAATGATGTGTGTCCTGAGGAGTGTCCATAATGATTGTATGTCTATATGCATGAAATACACGGAAGTGAAACAATTATCAGGTATGAATCAATTATTAATCATTGTTTTAAACTGATATATTTCTCAATATTGTCTGTCTCAATATTCTTGTCAATATGCATTGATTAATTTGCATTTGTTTGAACCCAAATGTATGGATGAAATATATTGAATACTAATATATTTTTTGAGTTCATATATATGACATTAAAAATAATTATTATTCATTTTGTAGTGTGCTTCATGTTTAACTATCTGTAAGAAGTGAAAGCTAGAACATTAAGCTGATTGTCATGGTATTTAACTAATACAGATCCTGTGTCTATTGCTATTCCTTTGAAATAAGCATGTATCTCTTATCTGCTGTCTGGAAACCCCTTCAAATGCTCCCTTTCACTCAAAGACTTTAATATCCTTTAATAGCCCCAATGAATCACTAATGTAGTCTTCCAGGAAATTCATTACCACAATATGTTTTGTATAATGGTCATGTTGTTTCCATGTACATAAATATTCATGACTGGTGATTAACACATGCTTGCTTTCTAAAAGAGGGGGGAATTTGAACATGATATCAGTCAGTGTGGATTACAGCTTCCTATATGTCTGTCTCTGACCTCCTGCCTTTAAACCCTGACCCTTTGTTTAAATCTGTTCTGCATGAGTGGGGCTTTTTAATGAGTACCTCACTTCACTGAGCAAACAACTTTATTGTTCCAAAAACAACATTCTTTGAAATCTGGGTTCAATGCATAGCCTACATATTTGTCATGTTTGTAAGGACTTTAATAAGATGAATCAGAAAACAAATGACAAAAGTGCTGGTTAAGTCCTGTTTTTAATCCATATAATGGTGTGTTATGACCTTGATTTTCTACATAACAATGAGAAAATTAGAAGAACTTCACAAATGTATTAGATTATTGTTATATCCTCCAATAGCATACTAAGACTGGTATTTTGAATTTTCAGAGTATTTCTATGAGAGTCTTGTGAAGAGTTAAGCGTTAATGTTACAGCAAAGATGTCTGTATGATGTTTACTCTTTGCACTAACCACCACAGAGTGAAAAAGAAGGTCACTCAAGGAGGAAGAGGAGGGGGTGAAATGTCAGAAATTAACTGATTTGTTTATTAAAGCCGGCAGCAGCCAGAGTGGTACTGCTGCTAGCTCTGCTGTTAGCTCTACTGTTAGCTCTGCTGCTAGCTCTGCTGTTAGCTCTGTGGCTGCAACAGCATCGCATGCATTTAGGATTTGGTTTATTTATGTTATAGATTTTGAATTTAGATCACAGTACTTTATTTTTTGGGGTCAAAATATATACTTGTATTTCTGTTGAGAATATTTGATTTATATTGTGCTTTAATTGTTCCTTAATTGTTTTTTTTTTTTTTTTTTTTTTTTTGCTGTTTAGCATTATTTCACTTTATTTTAGCTATATTTGGCTAAAATGTGCCACCTGTTGACCTTTTTAGGATTTTTTTTTCATGTGCCATGTGCAATGTACCTTTGGACTTTATTTTGTGTTGTTTTCATTATAATTAGGATTAATGATAATTATAGAGTTGTATGATGATGTGTTATTCCACATGGTGGTTTATGTACATGTATACAATGGATTTGTAAATATTCCACTAGAAAGAAGCTGTAAAGTGAATGGATCATAATGAGGAGACAGTGTTTTGAAGTAGATCTGAGACCAACATTCCTTTGGACTAAAACCTATTCTCTTGTTAATTCTAGGAATTTTACATTTTGACCCAAGACTTATCTTGGAAACTTGAGCCAACCAACATTTAAGACTTGAGTTTTCTTTATCAGCAAAACACACGTGGTAAAATTCCATTAGTATTATTCTGGAAGCATTTTACTTGTAGACCAGTGTTATAATATTCAATATATGTATCTAATAATATGTGTCCAATGAAGAAGAAAAAATATTTTATGATCAATTTAGTCTGTACATTTAGCTATGGAAACATTTATTGTTCCATAGTGAGAAAAAGGTGAAAATCTGTTTTTTCCTCAAATAAATGTAAATTGCAAAAGAATCTGGCAAAAAAAACCCAACAACGACCATGATTTGATTTTAATATTGACCTGCTTTTCATAAAATAAAAGAAAGTTATTATTATTCCAGACAAAGAGCACCCATTTAACGCTAAAACTATGCTAATTGCAGCATAAGGAACAGAATCCTTTTTTATGAAGGTTATTAGGACTCAGTGATACTCCTACATCCTTACCTCAGTAATATTCTGGTGACTTTGCAACACAGTTCAGAGTCACAGTGAAGAAACAGGTGTGACAGTGAAGGTCAGAGGATCAGTACGAAACTACAGGGGCCGAACCTCCATCTGTTTGTGTATGACCTTACCTGAAAATGTTTATCTGTGAAGAACTGCATGAATAATCTGAACATAATGGGTCATTCTTTGTTCATTTTTATACTAGAGTTCTATTTTAATTGGGTAGCATGTTAGTATGTTTTTTCGGGATTACAGTGTTGCTCATAAAGTTGGAATAATTTCCTCTTTTTATTTCTATTAACCTATTAATCCATTGAAATAATTGAGGTAAAATACAGTTTGTCATCTTTTCATGGTAATCAGATTGGACCCATGCAGACTTTCAGAGCCTTCATAGTGAATAACACTGTTATTGTCTGAAATATAAATTCAGTAATAAAACCCATGTGGTTTGACAAATAATAGTGGTTGTAGATGCTTCTACAAACTTTTCTTTGTCAGGTTTGCTTTTTTTTGGTTCTCACATTTCCCACAAAATCCACGAGAAAACAACAAATTTGAAGAGAAAAAACTACACAAAACATGCTAAAATCCATTTAAAAAAAAATCACCAAATCTAAACCATATTCAAATACCCTTCTAAAATAAAGGGAAAAAAACATTTAAAAAATTATAAAATATACAAAACACATGCAAAAATATGAATAGGTATGCTATTAATGTGTTTATTCAGCACTTCCAATACTTTTACCAAAAAATGTAAAATTTTAATCACATTATTATGATGAATTAACCTGCACTAATGTGTTAATTTTGACAGTAGCTACCACTTTTACATATATATATATATATATATATATATATATATATATATATATATATATATATATATATATATATATATATATAGTACTTCTATTTAAATTCAGCAGTTAAGTGGTTAATGGACCAAATATGGTAACTTCATAGACCTTGATTTTCTACATAACAAGGAAATTAAAAGAACTTCACAAATGTAATAAATTCTTGTTATATCCTCCAATAACACACTAAGATTGCTATTTTGAATTTCAGAGCCTTATGAAGGGTTACGCATTAATGTTACAGCACAGAGGTGTGCATGATCTTTCATCTTTGCACTGACCATCACAGACTTGTTGTTGGTAACAGTCTGGATGGTTGTTTTCATCTTTGGTCCAGACATTTTACCCAAAGCAGACTTGGCATTATGACTGGTCCGCATCTCCACTGAGTAATGGTCCACCCCAGATGGCCTCCGAGCCCAGAGACAGTGACGATGCTTCTGGACACAGTAGACATAAACCATCCTTTTGGCACAGTGCAGTTCGCCTGGGCGCTTGCGTCTATAACTCCATATTGTAGGTTTTGACAAAGGTTTGCCATAATAATCCTGCACCCATGTGGTTCTGTTGGCGGTCGATGAATGATGGCTCTTCATGAAGCGTCATCTGAGGAACACAGAGATCACAGGTGTTCAGCTTTGTGCCCCGTTCTGCACTGAAACAGATCCAGATTCATAGAAACCGGAGAGAATGAAACATCACTGTCCTCTAATGTGGTTCTTTGAGGAACATTGTGTCTCATGCATTTGTCAACAAACTAGTGATCCTCCTAAGTCCACCCTGTAAAAAAATGACGGTAGAATTAACAGCAAAAAGTTGTACAATTGCAAATGCAATGTAAAGGAAACTGAAAAACACAATAATATATATGATCATATATTAATAAATGTAATGTTAAATTGAATACATACAGCTATTGGATAGGCTGTTGACCTTTTCAGTTTAATATTGAATATTAGTGTTTATTAGCTATACTAAGATGGCATCTAAAAGGTTTGCTGACAAAATAATACAAACCTGCTCTTAATAACACATATCATGTAAGTAACCTTAGACAAAATGAAGTATGGTGAGGGCAGGGAGAGGGTGAGAGAAAAGTACTGTTATGTGTTGAGCTGTTGCCAAAAAAGCAACTTCAAACTCATGTCTAACAAAGTTCACACACCACTTAATTAGGGGAAGGAACAGGTGGATTCCATCATACAGATTAGAGGGAGGAAAACACCTGGTGACAGGAAGTAAAATAAGACAGAGTGAACATGAACCAACATGACAAAATAAAAGCCCGGACACTAACAATGACAGAAAGAACAGGAAGACGCACAAAAAACTAAAACAAGACCCCCAGGGTCTAAAATATAACAACCAGGAGGGGTCATGTGGGTGGGAATCCCCTATAAGCTATTATGACAACAATTAACCAATAATTAGGTTAGCTATATTCTGCATGCCATGTGCAACTGTAAGCACCAGCTGGTACTAACAGGTCCTTGTTAAAAAAATTTTTGGTCATCAGAATTATTCTCCCTCTCCATGTTTCATGTTTTACCACGTGTGTCATAACAGTTCTATGTCCCTTGGACACCCACAGGTTCATGCAGGCCCGGACTGGCACACGGGATGACCGGGACTTTTCGTGGCCTGCCTGCTCAATGCCCTGCCCGTCCACACATTTTATTAACAATACTCTGCTAAAACTGAAACCAGATTTGCACGTGTGTTATTATGTCACACATGTAACTATGATTAAGGACATATGTTTGGTCTTGTTTTATTGTCAGTGCCTTTAAAGAGTTCACCAGGGATTTTCAAGATTTATTTTGAATATGAATGTAAAAAAAAGGTAACATAAGTAAATAAACAAAATAAAGAAATATAAATACAGCCGAAACAAATTTACAAAACAAAATACAAAAATACAACACATAATACATATTAGAAAAGGAGTGAGAAGAAGCATAGCTTATAAACTCCCACCCCTTTTCCCTAGAAATTAATTACAATAACGATCTTCCGCGTTCATACCTATGTAAACACACATTCATACATATGCATACATATATACATACATACATACATGCATACGCATATAGACATACATGTACACATATATATACACACATATACTGAACATATATACCTGGACCCAATATATACCTATATATACACTTACATATACACATACACATACCTACAAACGCACACAGATATACTTACACACACCTATATATACTTATACATATAAACACATACCCTATAGTTTTTCATCTTTATAACACCCAGTGTCACTTTGATTATTAGTGTTTATTAGCTATACTGACAAAATAATCCACCCTGTTCTTAATAACACATATCCTGTAGGTAACCTTAGACAAAAGGAAACATGTTAAGGGCAGGAGAGGATGAGATAAAAGTATTGTACTGTACTGAGCTGTTGTCATGCATTTGTTGTGTCACAGCAGTGGAATAGTATTACTTTAATTGCTATAAGAAAATTACAATAAAAGGTGTTTTTCTTTTTAGTCTCTGTGGTGCTGGAATTGGCCTGGATGCTGCAGAATAATCCTGGCCTGAAATCCTGATCCAGTCTGGCCCTGGAATAATCCTTGTGATATTTAGATCCTTTCGATATAAAACATGATCATATGCTTATGCTTTGAAACACATCTATCATGATTTAAAAATAAAGTATGATAGATGTAGATATCATTTTTGATGCTGCTGTCCCCATCACTGGTTGCTTGAAGTCGTTAAAGTGTCATTTGTATTGTGATATTTTGAAATTCACCACCAAAATAATTGATGTAAAACCTTAATAAATAACAGGGTCATTTAACAGCCTCTGGGGCTCAAGCTGGTAGAAGGCTTGGTAGATTCCAGGCAGTTATGAGTTAAAGTATCATGCATGTCAGTGGTCAAAAGTTCCCCACCAAATAGTAGATGAAAAACCTTAAAAAAAACTGGGTAATGAACCACCTTAAGAAATGTAGGCATGTAGAATGCTTGGTAGGTAGTCGATAGATGTGGGCTGAAGTCCTGTCCATGTCACAGTAATGTAAAGGCCAATTAAAAAGATGTATGTATAAGTTTATTCCTGTCAGTAATCACCAATATAACCGTTTATCCAAATGTACAGTTGTCCCAAAATGCTGCTTTGGGGATTTGAACCCACAATCTAAGAATTCAGAGTGCAGTGAGTTACCAAGTGAGTCATTAGAGAACTAGCAAGAGCTACCAAAAAGGAAATGCTGTACTAGAAGCAATGTGGGTGTGACCTCAGACCTTCAAAGATACTTACAGTTTAGAGCCAAGCAGGGTTTGAGGTGAAGTGGGTAGGAAGGCTATCTTTGCTGCAGGGTAGCAGGATTCAAGCCCCCATGTAACCACACACTCTTTTACACCACAGAAAAAATACTGTCTTCCCCAGAAAAAGAAACATTTCTGCTTTATAATTCTGCTTTATTATCTCACAATAACTGAGATAAGAAAAATGAAAACTCTACTCCTCCAGAAAGAGTTGGAAATTAATTAAATTAATGTAGATGGGTAATAAAATAATGAGAGCAATAACATTTCCGGGAAAACCCGGACAATATGGTCAACCTATAGCCTAGGATCTAGACTGTCCCCAGTGGCCGCAAATGGTATTTGCTACGGGGGAAAGTCTAGAACGTCTAGGCGAATTTGTGGGCGGGATAACCGCTGTCTGTCAAGTTTTCTCTTTACACAACGCCACGCCATTGGATGGGTAACCAGTCAGAGCCAACCAATCAGAGCGATGAACATGGATTTCGTAGACAGCGTCACCAGAAGAACACACCAGAATGTAGTCTCAAAACGAGTGCAGCAGCTTAGCTAGGACTCCCGTACACTATTTGGCACCGGCCGCTTCGGATCTCCTCCGGGTCGCCTTTGCCGAGTTGTGCTGCTCGTATTCCCAGTTTTTCTGCCTCTTGCAACTGGTCATCCATTAGGGCTAAAAGGGGTGACACAACGATCACCAGTGGGTTGTGCAGACCCATGCGTCGTCCCACTAGCGGAGCCAGCTGATAAATCAAACTTTTGCCATACCCGGTGGGCAAAACTCCGACAACGTCCCTTTTTCCAAAAACAGCTTAAGTGCCGTTTTCTGCTCCTCTTGCAGGGAAAACTGTAATTTTAACCCTTGTGCGGTCCTTCGGGTCAAAGAGACCCGGTGGCTCACAAATGTACCTTTTTATACGTACTGTAGGATGCCATTGCTTACTACTGAAAACAGTAATATATCCTTGGGGGGTGGGGTGATGAGTCTATGGAACTGAACTTTGGAATCTGGGTTTTTAAGACCCGATTGTAGGACACAGCCAGTGTGCCTTTTACGAAGGACCGCACAAGGGTTAAATCCCCTAGCGTTGCTGCCAAAGCCAGCTAGAATGGTTGTTCCTGGTGATGATGTTGTCTAGCAGCTAGCAATTGGTGTTACGGCAATGTGTGCTAGCTGCTTGCTAGCTGCTACGTCTCTGCGATTACAACATTACGTGTCGTATTTGTGTCGCGATTTGATTGGTCCGGTCCATTTTGGATTTTCAGATCCGAGGCTGTCTAGTCCAGGGGTCTGCAACCCTGGTCCTAGAGAGCCGCTATCCTGCATATTTTAGATGTTTCCCCCTTACAACACACCTGATTCAGATGATCAGCCTATCATCAAGCTGTGTGGAAGACTGATAATGTCTGTCAGGTGTGCTGGAAGAGGGAAACATCTAAAACATGCAGGATAGCGGCTCTCTAGGACCAGGGTTGCAGACCCCTGGTCTAGTCTGTCTCCCCGTAGCAAATACCATTTGCGGCCACTGGGGACAGACTAGATCCTAGGCTAGTCAACCTATGTAACCAGCAGTTGCTCACTTGAGCAAACGCTAATGCTAGTTAGCTAGTTTTCAGTTCATTGACTGGATTAATACATTTATACCAAGAAGGTTGTGCATCTAAATATAGCTACAACTAACGGAACATAAAAGGCAAAACTGTTTATCTTGGTTTTCCTCATGTTTCCCTCAAGAGAGAGAGAGAGAGAGAATCAAGCAGAACCCCGTCCACTGTCGGACCCTTGCTGCGCTGTGATTGGTCAATCAATATTCTGGGGCGGGGAATACTCAGGTGTAAAGAAGCATGTACTTTTACACATTCAAAGTAAAATGAGTAAGGATCAAAGGAAAGTGAGTCGTGTCTGGGTAAATTTTAATCAAGAGGGGAAAACCAAGGCAAAATGCTGGAGACCCAGTTTAAGCCTGAAACACTAAAAAAGAGCCAGTTTTTTGAACGGACATTTAAAAGGAACGTGGCATAAAGATCCGAATCCCTCCAAAAGAGCCCAAAATCCCATCTCTAATAAATATTTAGCTCCCACAATTCCTTGCGCTCAGACAGTTTGACGTGACTTTCCTGGAACAAGTAGTGAGTTGTTTTTTGAAGTGTTAGGTTCAAAAGCCTGCCAGGAATACATCATAATTGTATGTATGTATTTATTAATTAATTTATGTTTGTTTATTGATCAATTCCAAATATGAAAAGTTTACAAGCTTCTTCGATTCCAACTAACTGACTTTTTTATTTAAATAAAAATCGACAAAGCAAAAAAAAAATCACATTAAAAAATAAAACAAGAAAAAAAAACATATTCGAAAAGGAGTGAGAAGAGGTATGTCTTATTATTAGCTCTCATTCATTTATCTAAACCAGTAGTGCGTCCATAATTCTTGCCAGCGCCACTTGTTCTCGTCTGTTTTTCTTGCTGTAGTCTTACTCTGAAGGCTCTCATCTCCTCTTCCTCTCTGCGCGTGCTCTGTACGTGCTGTCATGACGCTCCTCCCTGTTGCTGGGAATGCGCGCGCTTGTTCACCCCCTCTCGCAGCTGACCGTCCGTGTGGAATCAGCGCAGATCGGTGCGCTATGGCGCGGCTCCGGCGCTCCGTATGCGGCAACGAGGAGCTGTAATGTGCGTTGTCGGACGGACTCCCAGACACTCAGCACTTTCTCTTCTTCTTCGTCCACACAGGAGATGGTGACAGGAGGATAATTCCAACTTCGGACTGTTTGTGCTTTTTTTTTTTTTGTTCATCGGTAAAGCGCGCTGAATCACTTGGTGAGTCTCCGTCGTTGCGCACTTAAACTGTCACCTGTTTCAGCTCCACAGGTAGGACATGGAACTGGATTCCACTGAGGGGGGAAAAACACACACACACACACACACACACACACACACACACACCGACTCTGCTTTTACGCACAGAAATAAGAGGCTGTTGGTTGCAGGAGATTATAGGCGTGTAGGGAAGATCAGTGAGGTGAAGCTGCAGCCATGATCTGCACTTAGATTTGTTTAAATAAAACACAACAACACAAGCTAAATAAATAAACCAACAGATCACATGTAAGCAGCTAATTTGCAGTAGGATTGTTAACACTGGAACGTTGTGAAGCAGAACTTGAGGCGCTACCTGTCACCTCCAGAAGGGCTTCACTCCATTGTGTGGATCACATCCAAATGCCACTGGCTCCCAACGGAGAGCTCACAACCAGCTGGATTATCTGCTTTATTTTAGGAGATGATGCACAGAATAAGACCTTGTGGTAAACAGTTTAATTAATTTCCAAGTATTTCATAATCAGTTAATTAATACAACATGTTTGTTAATGGAGAAAAAGTTTGGGTTTGGGTTTTTCGTCATCCTCACCAACCCATAAAGACCCACTGGTACTCTTGTGACAATTTGTCTCAATATTTAATCTTGATTTAAATAATTTATTATATATATCATCTTTTTATTTAGCTTTTTTCAGTGAAATTCAGGTATTTTTTTACTTATATTTAATGTATTGATGATGTGCATGTTTATAAAAGAACAGATTAAAGTTGAATGTTATTATATTAGAAACAGAGAAAATTGGAAAAAATAGTGACATTTTCAGCAAACATGGTGACTGAATATAAAACATGTTTACATCTTTCTGGTATTGATCAAACTGGTGAATTAACCCATATAGCCCCAAACAGACACTGGTGACCATCCTCTCAATCCATGTAAATAAATTATATAAAATGTACAGTTTGTCATCTTTTCATGGTTATCAGATATATAACCCATTTTGACATTCAGATGCTTTATAGTTGCTGTGGAAACGGTCTTTTACAATTTTGATTCACCACTAAAACCAATGGAGCAATGGCAGTGGATGGACACACTTGGTTTACATTCAGTTAGTGAGATCTTCTCTGTCTGTTTCTGATATAAAAACCTTCACATTGTATTCACAGCTTATACATCTATATGATCAGTAAATTAAATGTAGAAAAATACATAATTTTCAGAAAATGCAGAGCATGATATTACAATAAATGGTGATCAATCAAGATAAGATACGATAAGATAAGATAAGATAAGATAAGATAAGATAAGATAAGATAAGATAAGATAAGATAAGATAAGATAAGATAAGATAAGATAAGGCTTTATTCTACCCCACAATGGGGAATGCCACAGTTAAATATAAAGCAGTCCCTCCAGGATTTGGCGGGACTTTGTTGATACTGTTGCATCCTAAAATGTCTGATGAAATTGCGATGAAAGTTGCAGTGCTTTTTGGGCTTTTATTGCTGGAGGAAGTGGAAGTTGTGATAAATAGTTTAGATTTTCCCTTTTTGTAATGAAAATTGAGTAATATTTCAAATATTTATTTACTGGAAAATTAACTAAAAGTCATTGTGATAAACGCTAATGATTGCAAAAATGCAACAATATATATTTTTTAAATTCAAATGCACCTCTTGGTTCAAAGGTTAAAGTTCATATGATCTCACAACACTAGATGAAGTTATAAAACCTATAATAAATGTCTTACCCAGTCAAAAAAAAAAAAAAAAAAACGCAAAACAAAGACAACCTTTCAAATATAGCAAATAAAATATTACCTGGATGACAAAAATGCTGCAGAAAAACTACTCTTCCAAACACACCTGTTGGTACTAGTGCATCATTTTAGTCATCAAATGTGAACTTCTGGCCGCGCACATGTTGCTTCGTACTGTAAGGTAAACAGGAAAAGGTGGAAGGAGCAGCTGATGACATTGCAAATGATTGGTCACATTTTGTGGGAAAGTTGCAGTGATTGGTTAAAATTGCAACATTGCGCTGAATTCACGAGGTTTGACTGAATGTGCGTTGAAGTTGCAAATCGCAACATCGCAAAATCCTGGAGGGTCTGATAAAGAAAATGAAGGTGGTCACTTCCACAAATATCACACTGGGTCCTTCTGGAATATTATTGTAGAAGATGATGGTGTTCCCATGTTCACTACAGCGTCTGAACATCCAAATGGGTCACATGTGATGATTATGAAAAGATGACAAACTGCATTTACACCAATTATTTCAATGTATTGATAGGTTTAATGGTTCAACAGGTTTTAAACAGTACATAAATAGGTTTTTGTTGATGGTGGGTATTTGGGTCTTTATGGGTTAACACTGTAAACTGAGTGTGTTTTAGGTTGAATGCCAAACAAGGCGTTTATTGGAGTCAAGCTGTGCTTTGAACAACACTAGTAGACTTTTTCATAATTTTCTGACATAAATGAAGCACCTAATGAAATGACAACAACAGAAAGAATGGTTAAGCAATGCTACGAGGAAAACAAAAATGAATGAAATAAATAAAATGTCCAACTGTTGCTGATTGGAAAAGTTACAGTGACTAACGCCTAAAGAGAAAGATAATGAGCTGTATTTTATTCCACTGTCCAGTCTGCACACCAGAAATAGACACTACTCTATTATACTAGCACTAAGGCCAGTATGACCTGATGTCAAACCAGTAATAAAAAAACCTACTTTACAGCCCTAGCCTCCTCATAAAACTAAGCTTCATTGCTGCCAAACTCTTCCTGTAATAAAAACAGAGTCATTCATGTATTTATTTGAAAAAACATCTATTTACATTCACATCCAATGAGGGATTAACAACGTGACCAATAATCTTGGCATGATAAAAGATATGAGTCAGCATCAATAATTATATAAAATAATGAATTGAGGCTTGTTTTTTGTTTTTGAATGAAAAGTAGAGAAGCTAAATGTTTGTTTGTGGTATTAAACTTTTCCCACATCTCTAGAATATTCATAACAAAATGGTAAATCATTTGTTCACCTTCAAAATATCGTAAAATTAATTAAAACAACAACACACTTAAATATTTCCTGTTACAGCCTCTTAAAGTCCTTCCAATAAAACTGCACAACACAAAGAACATTTTCTCGTCATCGAGTTTTGCTAATCCTTGTCCTGTGGAATATTTAGTTGGATGCACAGGCTCCTCCCACCACAATCGGACTTTGCTGTGAACTGTTCTGGCTAATTTCCAACGAAGGCACCTGTAATTTAACAGAGGAACATTGACAGTGAGGGCTGTTGCTTCCAGGAGAAATGGGAATTGCAATGTTTTGTTTTCGCTGAAAATCGAGGCACTTGTTTTTGTGTCATTTGTCTAGAGACTGCTGCCGTGTTTAACGAATTCAATGTAAAGGGACACTACCAGACAAAACATGCTAACATACAACAAGCTAACAGGGAGTGAAACAACTCAAAGTGGCTTTAGCCTCTCAACAGTGAGTCTTCATTCAAATATGTGAGTTCAATGAATCCATCGCCAAGGCAACCAATGAAGTTGTTATGTGCTTGTACATGGAATACAAAATATTACTTTTTGAATGATCGTGTAAAAGACAAGAGCAAGAGTTACATGTTTTAAACTTAAATGTGAACAAACTTTCCATTGCTGAGTAATTTATGACTAATGATTAAAATGAACATAGGATTCAGATTTTTTCTCAACTTCTTGGAAGCTTAAGATCCTCCATACAGTTTATTCTATGTTAAAAAAAGAAAGGCAGTTAGTATTTTTGTTTGTTCACACCTGAGTGGCTTAGATTAGATTTCATTACCGTTTTAAAAAAGTGTGTTGTGACAATGAAAAAATAAAACTTTGATAGAACAGTACATTTAAATGTAATTTTTATTGTTAAAAATGTCAGATGGGACCACTCGCCCCTGATAATCTCCACATTATCAGATCTGTCTCTGTTTAAAAAAAACAAAAGGACACCCTTGCTCTAATGTCACCATTGTTCCATGAAGTTGCTTATGTGACAAGTTTAGTAAGCTAGCATTAGCATTAGCTCATCCGTCTGCCCTGTTGCTTCCCCAACCCCACCTTTTGGTTTTATCCCCAATTATGGTAATATACAGGATTCCCACCCACGTGACCCCTCCTGGCGTGTCTACCCTCCCTCCCCCCGCATGTAGTGCATTGAAACACTGTCATCAGTATTTTACCTGTTAATTGCAGACAACCACTTGTTTCTCTGTGTTGTTTCTTTTGGGATACGATATAAGGCTATTCCCTTAGCAGGATCATGTTTTTGATTACAACTGAATGCACAACAACGCTCAGACATTGTTGGTTTCTTGCTGTTTCTTGAGGAAACTAATGTTATTGGCGGTTCAGTAGTTAGCATTAGCATTAGCACTGTCAAAATGGAGGTGCTCTATGATGTGACGACAAGTGGGAATCCCCTATATGCTTCCAAGAAGGCAAGAGCCATTTCTCAATATATGTTCTTGTCTTTTCTTCTGTTCTTGCGATTTAATCAGAGCCCAAGTACCGTTTCCATTTAAAAGATTGTATAAACCGAGAACAGATGGAATACCTGGATGTTGTTCTTGTCTGGTAGCTTAAACCAAGGATGCACTGGTTGGTGACTTGTGTAGACTTGGCTGGCAAATATCCCAAGATGGACTTTGTGCTACTATCAAATGCTACAACAGCTTCTGTTAAAATTTAATTCAGAAATGTTTTTATTGATGATCGTAACGAGATGATGTGATTTAATGTTAAAACATGAGCCAGTGGCAGAATAGTGAGAACGGTCTCTTTATTATCACATGTGATTTAATGAAATGCGTATATTGAAATCAAATTATGTGACATTGTGATGATTTGAGGGTAATACGTTTGGGGGCTGATGGTGGAAACAGAACGAGGGAGGAAAGTCCACAAGTATAGGTGTTCAATCACATAGACTTGCATTTTTAGGAAGTCTGTTCTCTGGGACCGTACTTACCAAGACTGTACTCGCCAAGTTCACAAAACTGTACTCTGCAAACTCGATATTAAGAAATGGCCAAGAAGTTGACTGCCAAAATGCGGAATTGTGGTTTGAAAAGGTCATTTTTGCAATGTATGTGTGATGCTAACATTACAGGGTAGGTGTTTTTTTAATTAATTAATTCAGAATGTCTATATTTAAGTAAATTTGTCCATAATCAAAGAAAGTTTGGATGATTGGATGCTGATTAATTTGGTTGCATTTGTTTCTAAAGCCTTAAGAAAATCTGAGAGGTTTGTTAAGTTTATGTTTCGTTCGTTTTATTGATTAATATATCTTTTTAAGTCCACAATGGGCCGGGCAGATAATGTGCATATATAAATAACCAATCAAACATCAATCGTACTATTAAATTACTATAGGCACACACAACGCTGCCAGTGAGCATTGATATGTTTAACACCAACGTTAAATTTCAGCTACTTAGTAAAAGTTGAAGCGTTAGGGGCTAAGATGTATAACAGAAAAGGCTAACTTTCCTTCTGCAGTTTTCTCCGCTCAGTCTAGACCACAGGTGTCAAACATGCGGCTCCGGTGCCAAATCCAACCCACCTAAGGGTCCAATCTGGCCCTTTGGGGGAATTTATAAAAAAAAAAAAATTACATTAAGATATAAATCATTTTAGTTCATGGTCCACATTTAGACCAATTCAGTCTCATAATAACCTATAAATATTCATAAGTTAAAAAAAAAAAAATCTTTATAAATGTAAATTTTTTTCATTTAGTTACACTGAAACAAAGTATAATTTCACAAAAAGTCTCAATAATCAGAAGAAATATGAAACATTAGAATTGTCTTAAGAGAAGTAAGTACAATTTTAATAATATTGCGCCTATTTATTCAATATTTATTTGGTGTATCTGTAGATAGATAAGAAGAATGTATAAGAATTGTACTTTTTTCGCTCTAAAACAGAGAGAAAAGTTTGGAGTTGACATTATTTATGAATTATTACGTTTTGTTTTTTTACTAGTTCGGCCACTTCAGATCCAATTTAGCTGAATGTAACCTCTGAACTAAAATGAGTTTGACACCCCTGGTCTAGACCAAATGACTAAATAGGAAGACAGCAGGGATCCATCCATTACAAAGATCTTGAATGATTCTGATACTAATATTTAACCCATAAAGAAATCATTCTCTGATATGAAATATTTAAAACCTATTCAGCCACTAATCCTATCAATACTTGTAAATCATTGGCATAAAATTCAGCTTGTCATCTTTTCATGGTCATCAGATATGACCCACGTGGATGTTCAGAGGTTCTGTAGTTACCATGGAAACACTGTCATCTTCCACAATATTGATTCATTTTGATAAATAACAGGGGATAGATACACATATTTTAGGTTTAGTTAATATATTTTGCAGAAAACAATTGTCTTTATTTATTTTTTTCTGTTTTTGATCAACTAACCCTTGACTTTAATCTGAGTTTTAATGGAATCAGTACAATGAATCTAAGAAAATTCCCTATTTCCACCTAAAAATGCTAAATACAGAGTGTAATGTGAACGTAAATGGTGATAAATCAGTCAAGAAATGTTGAAAAAAATCATTTGGGAACTGTCACAAAAGCAGCACTAGATCTTTATGGGTTAAAAATTACACTTTAACCCTTAGCCCACACTGATATAAATGCTACTTTTGTTTTCTGTATTTTAGAACAAAGAAATCTTCATTTTCGGCCGTCATTGTGTTAAAGTCTATTAACCCTTCATTACATTATCATTAATTTAGCACAGATTCAATCAAGTGTAAGTGTATCAAAGACTTAATGTTGTTTCATGCTGTTATATAAAATGGAGCCATGTAGACTAGGGTGGTAGACTTGCATCGAGGTCACATCAGATGGAATCTGATCAGTGATTAGTAATTACAGCTTTCAATCACACGTTAAACCCCCCCCTACACACACTTGTCTGAAAACACTTGCAATTTGACAAAACACAGGGAAGATGTTCTCATCCTCTCAGACTCATTGAATGGAACTCTGCAGCTGTAATACATATAATTTAGTTTGATGCAATAATGTCGATATTTCAGACTAATCAACACTATTTGACAGAACATATAAATACCAATTGAATGCTAGTATTAACTAATATACCAAGTTATACAAAGAGAAATTGGTGATATTTCAGTTTTGGTTTGAGAGACATCATTCACATATAGTGTCTTGTAATAATACATGTAGCTTTAACCCTTTATTGGGCAAGTGACTCATTTTTGGTAATTTCTACATACATTACAAAACAGTGACAGTTCTAGTGAGGACAGTGAGTCCACAATCTCAGGTCCAATGTGGTCTATAGGGTCTGGAAGGTCCACCTCTGTTCAAATTGTAAGTGAGGTACCCTGAAGCTGGGGTGTTGTAAACAGAGGAATAAAGAGTCAGACATTCAAAGTATGTTTTGCTTCATGCCAGCATTAGTTGCATTAGTTATAGTCGGTGCCCCCCCCCCACACACACACACACACATTCCACCCCTGCTGCTCCGACAAATCGACAAGGTACTGAATTATATGATGGTCCCACAATGTTTTGAAAAGAGTACCTAGCATTAGCAATTAGCATGGTCATTATTGCGGCTATCAGTTCCAACTTTAACAGAATGTTCAGAAGCAGCAGTGGGCTAAGTAGGAGAAACAAAGTTGTTTACACCCTGCATTTATTCAATGTCCACACCGGTACTCACATTTTCTGTAATCTATTGGTCTCCATTTCATTCATAAAACCCCAATAGTCTTTAGGAACAACAATGTCGAGCATAAATTTTCCACTAATAAAGTATCCAATACACGATGTGAAGCGAGGCGGGACACGAAAAATAACCCTGTTGAGCCACATTTTATAATAACGGTGCATTTTGTAATAAACGTCCAAAATGTAATAACTTTTTCATTTCATTTTGTAATAAACTGCCCCAACACTTTTTGTAATAATTATGTGCAACATTATTGCCAAACTGAACCAGATCAGGTATTAGGTAAGGCTAAGTAAGGCTACCAAATGCGTACCACACACGCCCATGTCCAACAGTAACCCAAAATAAAAAAAAAACAATAAACCAAATAAACCAATACCCATACATTTAACATATATTAATGAAAAGCAAAAAAAAAAAAAAAAAAAAAAGGAAATATTCATGGCTCCAACAGTCGTCATAGCGATGCGGCACGTACCGCTCAGGGAATTATTGATAAACTTGCTCGGGCTGTGTTGTCTCATCTGAATTTTTGCATTGGCCACCAAAGACTGAATGTCCTGGACCGACCATGGTGGAGTATTATGGGCTGTCATCATGTGTATTAATGTACTGATATGTTTTCTGTCAACTCCCAGTGGGTCATAGACAACAACTGTGTGACCAAACAGTGTCTGCAGGGTTTATACGTCACCTTTTAGTGTCGTTTGGAACTGCTCCACCAGAACCAATCAGGACACAAAACACAATGGTGTTCATACGCTGTAAAAAAAAAAAAAAAAAAAAAAATCAGTGAAACAGCAAGATCATTAAAAGTGAACCAGGTTATAGCGAGGAAACACTGTATACTTTGCTTTTTTATCTTTTTTTTTTTTTTTTTTTTTTTTTTACTGTTTACAGTTAAAGAACCAAATGTGGTAACTTAATTTCCCTTTATTTTCTACATAATGAAAAGTTTTTAAACATTTGTTTTGTCCACACTAAAGATGACATTTTCGACTTTCAGGGTTATTTCTATGAGTGACCTATAAAGGGTTAAGAAGATTTAAAATAAGAAGACACTCTGGCAAAAACCCACTAGAGACATGAGCTGAAGTTTTCAAATGAACGTCTGTGTAATTTCATGCTGTGGAAGAGAGAAGCGGTGTAATGTTCTACTGTAATCTGGGAAAGGCAGTCAGTTGTGTGCGTATCTCGGTGCTGAGTTAATACTTTGTTATGGGAAGTGGCACTACTTTGCTGGGTGTCAGCACTGGCATGCGGAGTGGCTTCGGTCACTGCTGCGTGAATCATCTGACTTCCTTAGCTTCTGTTCCTCTTCCTGCTCTTTCTTGGAAATCAGGCCTGATGTCAGAGTGTGTTAACGCAGATGATGGCCCACAGATGATGACACCGTAGCGCATGCCCTTTGATTCCCAGAGGTGCCAGACGTGGCTGCTCAGGCCGTTATAAATAAACAGCCACAGTTTTATCTTCTGGAAGGAACAAAGGCCGTCGCTATAATCAGCAAACGGGTGAATGCTTTACCTATAAAGTCTTTTTAATCTGCACTGGCCTCTCTGGTACTGAGCTGCTTATCTAAATCCTCTATCTGACACTTTCCTTCATTAAAGTGCCAAGACGGACAGATAAATATCGAGCATCACTGACTAATAAATGCCAACTGCACTGTTATTAACATCAATCAATCAATCAACCAATCAATCAATCAATCAGACAATTTTTATTTATGTAGCACTTTCTATACATGGTGCATGTTGTTCAAAGTGCATATAGAACAACATATAGAATTTAAATGCCTTGAATTACAGTGAATAAGTAAAATCATTTAGGAGCTTGTTTATGTGACTGATGACACAGACTTGGAAAGAAATGCATTTATAGATTAGGTTTATAGATTTATAGGTTTATAGATTTATAGGTATATAGACTGCCAGTGACCCAGAACAGATGTAATTACATTTTGTGAAAAGTATCGTAGGTCCAAGTTCACATTTTTATTAACTTTCATTTACTTTTAAATGGGTGACATTTCCCATGTCTGTAGCAGCAAAACTATGAGTTGAATTCATAGCAAATTAAGTTTACATGTTGCCAGTGACCCAGAATAAAATTTTGGGAAAAGTGGGTCAAAGGTAAAATTAAAAAAAAATCATTTTTTTTTTTCATTTACTTATAATAAGTGACATTTAAATGTGTATAAAAATATAACTTTTGTTTAAATGTGCTTCAAACTTGCCACATATATCGAGGTAATTGATATACTAACATCAGAAAAGCTAAGAAAAATCAACTATAATATGTGCGAGGGAGTTTGTTGTGTCTGGCACCTCTTGTTTTTGTTACCTCTGCCAAGGAGGTATTAAATTCGGGTCTGTTTGTCTGTGTGTTTGTTTGACTTTCAGTGGGATTATGCAAAAAGTACTTAACAGATTTTGATGAAACTTTCAGGAATGATAGATAATCAGTCAAGGAAGAACCCAATAGATCTTGAGTAATGAAGGTCAAAGGTTAAGGTCACAATAAAGGTCAACACCTAAAACACATCAGTGGTAATATCTCAGGTTTCAGACAAAATAGAATCTCATGGGTTTTTTTTCATTCACATCGTCTCACCTTCAGACATCAGATGAGTCAACATTTATGGCTCAATCACATCGCATTTTGACGTCATATGACGCCATATCAAACCAGACGTCTGCTGTCTCTGACTGCCTTGTTGTTTTTTTTTGTTAATCAAATCCATTTGCTGTTGTTGTCTTCTGAGGTTTGTAGATGTGACCAGAAATTTAGAATAAGTGCCAAAAGTTCCCATTTGACTGGCAGATTTACACAAAGATATGACTCAGGGACATTTAACATTTTCTATTCAGTCTAAATACAACAAAAGTAGAGATACCACAATAGGGCTATGCAAATGGGGACACTTCCTGCTTTCAGAAGTTTAACTGATGAAATAACCACTCCGTTTTGTTGGTTTATCCATTATTTCTTTTGTTTGATGTCCTTAGTCAGACACTTGGTGAAAGGAAATTGCCTCACAAAAAGACAAATGGAGTTCACATAATTTCTCGCATTATATGGGGAAAATTGCAAACTGAAATCGCCAAGGAAAATATTGTTAAAGGGTGTCTTTTATTTGTATGGATGCCTAACACTGCAAAACCAGAAGAATACAAACAAAACGGTTTAGTATTATGTTGTAATGTTATTGTTCTAGCATGATTTTCCTCATTAAAATAACATTGCAATGATATATATATATATATATATATATATATATATATATATATATATATATATATATATATATATCATAATGTAATTAGGTATTTTCATTTTTTTTATTTGACACATGATAATAACACAATATTTTACAGTGAAAATCTTTTTATGACATGATCTATCCTGTTATAATACAGAAATGATTTATCATTCAAAGATTTGTAAAGTGAAAACATTAGAAATTGAAAATGTATGGTTATAAAGTGATCATATCCTGTTTTTAAGATGAAAATATGCTTTTATAACAACATAATAATACAATATTAGCATTTTTCCCCCTCGATACTAGCAGTAATGGCTTATATTACAACAAACTGTTGAATTAAAACATTTTAACATAATGAAGGCCGGTATTAAATAGCCTGTCAGTTTGAGGCTTGAAATTATACAGCTGGATTGTATTGAGACAGAGATGGACAGAGGCCTTCATTATTTCAAAGAAATGTCTGTCTTGGCTATGAGGGTTAAGTAACGTTGTCAAAAGAACCATTGATTTCAGTTTCCATTGAAGATCAGGTCTGTGCACTTTAGTTTAATCAATATATTTCACTACTCCTCGCTGCAGACAGAGCCTTGGAGATGAAGAGTCAAGCAGCAGGTTATATTTATTTATTTATTTATTTTTTCCATCTTTGAAAACAACATCCACGTGCGTTTGGTCACGTTCTTATTTGGAATTTTACCAAAAGGCACTAAATTAAATTCCCAATCGACGTTCAGGCTTTTCCGTCTTTGAGGATGAAAACAGTAATTTGTGGAGTTGAAATGCTAGTCATTCATTATTCGTCTGTATTGACCAGTGACCTATACGGGGTTTGGTCAGAGCGGTGCTTCTGTAAAGCCGTTGCCCTTTACTGGTGACCTATGGCTTGCTGCTATTTGACTACAGCTACTTTTATCTTTGCGCTGTTACAACAGTCGGTCTCTTCTGTTCCTTCACGAGTCAGCAGATGTGTTTCCGTGCAGACGTTGGAGGACGGACGGATGATTAAAATGAAAAGAACAGAAGGGAACCTGTTTCCTTTAAGATGATGTGTTAGACTGTTCTGACCTTAACCTCCCCGTGCTCGTTTTCTGGTCTCTGACGAGGTTCGTTGGGGTGGCAACTCAAAACCCCCCAGCATGCCGTCTTTCTGCGGTTTCATGAGAAGAAGCTGCGGTGCATCAGTGTCATCCCTCCTGCTGCTAGCCTCTCCATACAGATTATATAGGCCCTGGAACAGTAGGTGAAAACGAACTGGTTCTGCTGTAAAGACAAAGGGTTTATTGTAATTCCCAAAGCATCCATTCAACCCGCAGACCATTTTAGTGAATCAGACCACACAATAGAATCAGCTGCTTCATTTTCCCTTGTAATTACAGCGTGGAATTCCGTCTGCCCCAGAAACTGATGTGGCGCTAACACGGTTTGTCAGACATCAACCGTTTGAAGAGCTCATTCTTTTGATTGGTAAATGGAGAGGCTGGAAGAGGATGCAGGATCTCACCGGGATTGAATGGAGTCAGGACCATGAAAACATGGTTTTCACAGCAGTTGCTTGTCTTATAGCTCCACCTGGAAGCTTTGCCAGACTTACATCAACAGGAAGAAGGTGTTAGATTGTAATCGCATAAGAATCAATACAGTCTCTAAGGCTACATGGAGGAGGGAGGGTATTTAACATATTGTCTATACATAGTTGTATAGTTCTTTTTTTTAATGGTGAAAAAAATCACCTAAAGTTATCATTAGTGTTCAGTATGAGGAAGGAAAAATAATATAATATAATATAATATAATATAATATAATATAATATAATATAATATAATATAATATATTAACATTAGGGCTGTCAAAATGAATGCATTAACTCAGATTAATCCATCATCATGATTAATGCAATTCAACATTTTAGTACAACCCAGTAGAGCAGGTCATCCTGTACCTGAAGTGTTGGTGGTTTGAATCTCACTCTTTCTCAGGCCACACTTAGGCGGAAATGATGAAAACAGAAGATGCAAAAGTGGCGTCTTGTCTTCAGTTTTTTGTCTGCGTTTAGACGAGCGTATTCAGGAGGAAATCCTTGTTTATACGAAGATGCAACAGGAGGTGAAATATGATTGGATAGTCATGCCAGGACAGCTATGTGGTACTGTGATAGACCACCGACATGTCCTTTTCTGTTTTTGACATATGTAATTGTCCACCCGTCTCTGTTAGGCTATGGTATGTGTGTAATGTCTGTGCAATAGCTGAAACAACTCCTGTACATTTACTAGAGCTGTTAGTGCTAATGCTAGTGCTAGTGCAGCTGGAAGATCTGTGGGAACCAGGTTGTCCGACATGTTTGTTGCTTTACCTGCTCGGTGTATGAATGTGTAAGTGTATGCGACGTGAACATATGTGACGTAAAGATGCACGCAACGTGAACATGTGCGTTTGTTGCCATTTAGACTGAGAGACGACCCGGCATGTCTTCAATACACCCTGCTCTGGAAGGAGTCTTCAGATTTGTGTGTGTTCACACCCTGTAAGTGAAAGGCACTTCGGATAAAATATGCTGTCGTATTTAGCCACAATCGTCCTGGTGTAAATGGCCCCTTAGTCATGTTCTGTTGTGTCCTTGGGCAAGACACTTCACTCTTTTTGCTTCCAGTGCTGCTTCTCACACTGTTGTATGAATGTGAATGAATGTTCAGTGGTGGTGGTGGGAGGGGCTGTAGGTCTGAATTGGCAGCCATGCTTTCATCAGTCTGCCCCAGGGCTGTGGATACATATGTGGTTTATCACCACCAGAGCGACAATGTGTGACTGAATGAATAATGGATCCACTGTATGTGTTACTAGAAAAACACAATATAAAGCAAATTTCATCTCATTTTCTTAACCTGCGTTATCCTCACTAGGGTCACAGGGGTCACTGGGGGCCTATCCCAGCTACAATGGGTGAAGGTGGGGTACACCCTGGACAAGCCAGTTCATCACAGGGATGAACGTATATATAGTCATTATCATATTTACACCTGTGGGCAATATAGAGTAATGAATTAACCTATCGGTGCTTGTGTTTGGATGGTGGGAGGAAACCAGAGTATCTGGAGAAAACCCACGCAGACACGGGGAGAACATGCAAACTCCACACAGAAAGGTCCCACCCATTGGTGTTGGAATTGAACCCAGGACCTTGTTGCTGTGAGGCACAAATGCTAACCACTGTACCATCATTAATATTATTATTGTTATTATTATTATTATTATTATTGTGAAATAGTAGTGTAACTGATCATCTCTGGTCATACATTTGAGGCAGTTTCTCCAAGGACAGTTAGTGTCGCCCATGTGCAAATGGTCAGTAGATCTGGTCGTGACAAATACCAGAACCAACCCATTGAAATGGAAGACACTAAACAGCACATTGGCCTCTGGGTGGAAATATGAGGACAAAAAAAAAAAGATGGAACAGTTATTTGAAGTTGTTTTGTTGAACCTGCAGAAATGTATGTTGTTGTTTTTGTGTGTGTTTTGTTAAGTGCATATATATTCTGTTCTGTCTTGACTCTGTCTGCTCATGCAAAATGAAGTGTGATTAATATATATTAAAAATGGATATTTATTTGTGATTTATCAAAATTAATCCACAGCAATACTGTGACTGATGTAATTAAAAATTTAGATTGTTTGACAACACTAATTAATACCCAGATAAGCTTTTAGCTTCTGGCTCATCCTTTGTTGGTCATAACACCTAGATCAGTGATTTTTTGTTTGTTTGGTTGTTTTTTTTCAACTTTTTTTCTGGGCTATTTTATATTATTTTTACTTCTCTTTTGCTATTGTATTGGTGTTATATCGATGAACCCTGCACTGTACTGACTGTTGTTTCACAACCAAAAATAACTACAGAAATAAATCTATGGTCCGACACATTTATGTGGTCACCAAAGGATGTAGTAAGTCACACTCAGGAAAACTAATAGCATGTAGCCTTTGACTAAAGTGTCACAACATGAAGTGTGACAAACTGGACACAGCTCTTTATGTTATAATGTCCTGTCACTCTGTGCTGAGTTCATCATTTGTTGATCTATGGTTCAGTCTAAACTATCACAGTTTGGATAAGTCCAAGCAGATCTTTAACACAAACTACAGAAAACAGAGGTGGTTTGGGGTTTTACTGTGTCTGTTTTCTGTCTAAATACAGAGCTAAGCTAATAGAGCTATAATGTAAACTATCAGCTGATGCAGCTCGTGAAGATTATAAGACATTTATTTTGACCGAATGTCAAAATAAGTGGCTATGAGTTTTTAATGGAAAAACAACTTGATACCATCATACAGATATGCAAACAATTAACTTTATACTTGTGAGTGATACAGTCTGTGGATACAATAGCACTGGTTCATTGCTTGTTTTGGTCATTGTAAGTATTCTCTGGTATATGATTTGCGCTTTGCTGTTGATGGTCTAAGTATCAATAATGCATTAAAAAATATATTTGTTCAATTTATGAAGTATAATATTGCAGAGAGGAATGTACAAAGGATTTTTTTTTCTCTGATTCAGCCTCAGTCCATGTTTTTGTTTGCAAATTCACTTCTTGTTTAATTATCATCTTTTTGGGTGTGCTACTAAAAACTGTTTTATGTTGGGAAGTGGTCATTTGTTATTCTTAGCTAACATATTTTTGAGCGGTACGGGGAAAAAAAATCGATTCTGTTCAGTATTGTGATATTTTGTAAACGCAATTATATCTATAGGGTAGTGCCAAGTATTGGGAAATGTAATTGTATAAATGATCTGTTCTCTTCAATCTCCGAGTTTATGCTGATCATTTCAACGGGAACTTTAAATGAGACATTTTGACTGGATGCGTGGAATCTAAGAATTTCACTGCGTAGCATCAAGCTTGTGTTTTTTTTTTGTTGTTTTTTTTTTACTGTGTATGTGACAATAAACCTCTTGCATCTTGAATCTTGAAACTTGTATATTACATCCACATGGTGGTGCTGATAGGCCTGCATCACTTTGGTTTTGATAACCGGAAGTAGGAGCTGGAAGAATTTGTTATTTTCGTTTCATTGTGAATACTAATCAGTGCTGAACAACTTCCCAAAGCTGGACCAGATAAGATTCAAGAAGTTTATTGCCATTTATGCATAACACATAGGAACTTTTGTGTGGTTGTTCCCGGGGTCAATAAAAACCGAAACACAGAACAATCAGAAATTTCTATAAAAGGCAAAAAGTATGCACATACTCTACAGACAATATATAACATTAAAACACCCTATGAGAGAACTGTCAAGAGACCCAGGAGACAATAAATACAATAAATAGAAAAATACAGTGAAATAGAATGACTAAAATACAATAAATAAAATACAATAAGACACAATCACTGCAATACACATACACACACAACATATTGCACTTGTCCATTTATGTCATACTGGCCAACAGTCGAACCGTGGCCGGGAAGAAGCTGTTAAAAAAATCACATTGTGTGTGTGATAATGCTGTCTGCCTACCTGTGTCTGAAGTTATAATGTGGTGCAATAATGACATCCTGTCCTTTAATAAGGTCCTGTCTTATGATTTTTTTAAGGACTTATTTTTCTTATTTTTTGTAATACATTTGAATAATATGGGGGATATTAATCACAATGTATAACAATCAAATTGCAATATTTGCTGTATCACAATATGTTAAGAATCATAATAATATTGAATTGTGGCTCAAATATTGCAATACTATTGAATCATCACATTTTTGTCATTTCCCACCCCTAATATTTTCTCAGTTATCTATGTCCACAAACAGCTTGTGTACTGATTTTTGTGGAGAGGAGTCTGTTTGAGGTTTTTCATCAACCTTTTTATATTTATTCAGAAGGCATTCTCTTCTCTGCTACTCCATGGTGGTACAAGATACTATAGCACCATCTTTATCTTCCAAATGCAGTCCGCTAATGTCAACCAATGACCAGCACAAGGTCACACACAAGCCTTTAGCATTGGATCTGCAGTATTATAGTAGTTGATTTTATTCACACCACACCACAGGCTTCAGGTTTTTTCTTTATGTTGCTGGTTTCTTTTGTCACCATGACAGTCAGCTGAAGTGAGTGTGGCACTGGATTAGAATACATCCTCGTCGAAGTATTCGGGACATGTCAAACCATGAAGGGAGTCAGGACATACAGGTGGACCGAATGTCATCCGAGGTCTGAATATATCAGAATTCCACTGAATAACCTGAGGGAAGTGGTTTCTTGTTGTTAGGTTTCAGTGTGATTAAGTGTTGAAAATGGCAGGAGGGATGGATGGATGGAAATCCTGGGTTTTCTACTTGTGGAGATGAAATCCTCTTCTGTTGTGGCTCTTCTTTTATCCTCGTTCCAGCGTGCAGCTTTAATCACAAACACAAGAGCTTGACACTTCTGCTGATGCAGAGTGGCAGTGTGTGTGTTTTGTCTGTGTGTGCGTCTCCGTTGATGCCCCATTTGCCGGGGTCGTTGTGGGAGAGCGCTAGAGGCCTGTGAATGCTAGCCAGCGTGCAGGGGCAGCACGTGGAGCTGCAACCACCCAGGATGCATCGCTGTTGACATGATGGTCTAGTTTGTTGGAGCGCCCGGGGTGAAGGACGGCCTCGGTTACACTGCTAAAAAAAAAAAAAAAAAAATAGAAAACAAAAAACCAACAGTTAATCTGCTGAAATATTGATGTGATGGCAGCACACACTGTCCTCTCTGTGTGACACATGTATGTGACTTACAGTAGATTCGTGCTTTAACAGCTGCTACGAAGGTTCAACTGTTCACTGGAGGCATGTGATTGATTTTGTATTGAAGAACTGCAAAAAAAAAAATCTATCAACAATTTTAATTGATACTTCCCTCTTCTTCTCTCTACCCCCTCCCATGGACAGTAACTGCACTGGCCCACTACGATAGCTATGAGCTCGGCAATGCATTGCTGTACTAGGTCACCATGTCCATGTATCTGGCAGTTGGTTGTTTTTTTTTTAATTCTCATTGACCTGCTGCTAATACACTGATGTATAATGAGGTATTTTGTTTTGTTGTTTTATTTTTTATTCTGGGGGTGTGTGGGGGGTTATGCACTTACGGAATTTTTTTTACCCTCCCCCTCTGAAGGGCAGTCGAGGGTTATGGGTTTTTTTTTGTTTGTCAGCAACTTTACACAAAAAAACTACTGGATCTATTTCCATGAACTTTTCAGAAAGGGTGCAAGGTGGTCCAGAATAGATTGCATAAAATTTTCTTGGATGTAGGTCAAAGGTCAAGGTCACTACAAATGTGTCTTTTGCAATGATAAGAGATGGAGCAAATCATGAATTTCCTTTTCTTTCCTGTATACTTAGTTTTGCATATCGATTCTTTTTGCTCTCACTGTTGATGAAACTTGGCTCATGTCATCTGGCTACGTTTCACCAAACTACATGCTAGGCTCACGCATCCATCTGAGTATTGTGTAGTTTAGGTTTTCTGAAAAATGAAGGAGCCAATCAGTGTCCCTGAGGGGGGGGGTCTTCCCATGACTGGGTAGCGTTGGTGTTCGGCACTGGGTTCCTCTTCAGCTTTTTTACCATTCTGTTATAGTGTCCAGAGTACTCTGGTGTCTCACTACCAAGCAAATGCATTTCAGGCAGAAACATCTGACACATTAAGATCAAGTTCTGCAAGCTGCTGGTCTACCTGTTTTCCATAGGGAAGTTCAAGGAATATCCACTGGCTGTTGCCTTTTATCCTCAGCTTTTCACTGCACATACGACAATGGTCATTTACAGACAACACACTGGTCCGTTTAGGTGCAGCCATACTGTTGTTTTGATGGTCTACTGCAGTATGGCTCTTCTTCCTGCTGTTGCTCTGAGCTACGTCACAACTTGAGTTCAATGTGAGTGACTGAAGCGGCTCGTCAGTCAAGATGACGGACAGATTCTTCAACTGATCACATGCAAGGATTTTAAATAAGGCCCCTCCTTTGAAAATGGATTGGTTGTTGAAGGGTCCCAGATGGTGTCCGTGATACCAGATGGTGGTTACTGTTGATGTGCATTGACATCAGAACCTTGAAGGACAAATTCCCTAGATCAAACGTCAAGGTTGCAATAAAGGCCAAAATTGATTTTTTAGATATAACTTTTGAACTATTCATCTTATAGGCTTCCAGTGAGCACCAACATACTGCACTTTCAATTCTGCAACTTGTGTGAATATATTTGGACCTATTGTTGACCCATTCAGCTAATACCTAACACACTGGTCTAGTAGGTGCTTATTCACACCACACATATGAAGTATGCTCTATTGATTTACATGTTTTTTTTGTTGTTTTTTTTTTAGGTTCTGAAATCAATTTTCATTATTTACGGTCACTTTTGCCCTTTGCTGGTGAAACTACTGTACTTTATGACTGGATCCTTCAGCTGCTGATGTTTTGTCTTGTACATCAGAGGTCTTCCTCAGGGCCCTCTGTCCTGCATGTTTTAGATGTCAAATGATCAGCTCATCATCAAGCTCTGCTGAAGCCTGAAAATGACCCTTTGCTTTGAATCCGGTGCTTTGGAGCAGAGTGACGTATAAAACATGCAGGACAGTGGAACCCAAGGACCAGGGATGAAGACGTCTGGTGTACATTGACTTATTTATGTGAATTGTGGAATGTGTGTCTAATATCATGTCATTACAACCCATGTCTGCAAACAGAATTGCCCCTTGGGGGTAAATAAAGTGTCCTGAATCTGAAGTCCACAGTGTTTCCATTAATTACTAAGACTGTGACCTGATTTGTCTCACTGATGTTTTACAATCAATGAAAAATGGTTTACGCTCTAACAAACTCCAAAGCATCTGTGTAAAGATGAAAACTGGGATATTGGAGGCTGTTAAATGATGCAATAGATAAAACATTTGTGGATATTTATTGATGTGTTTTTGGACTATATTTGGACAATTTTCTTTTGTTTGACTATGACTGTGTTTTGTTGGAATATAGTTAATCTGTGGATAATTATGAGACATAAAGGTTCAGATCAGCTGTTTGTCATTTGTATTTTGAACAAATGAGTGCTTGTACCTGCTGTAGATATTTTATCTGAAAGTGGTTTATATCTTCTGTTGTGTGAGAATCTCCGTTGTCAAACTACATTAGGTCATGTGACATTTGGGACATATTTGGGTGGTTTGTTTAACATTTTTGAGTGACTACTCCTGGCTTATATGTGAACCCTTGGAAGTTTAAAGGGTTAAAAAAAATATACATTTGGTAACCTTTACCTTTGACTTACGTTCACCAACATTTAATATGATCTATTCTGGACCAATTCACACCTACCCTGAAAATGTCCTGGAAATTTGTCCAGTAGTTTTTGCATAAAAATGCATTTAAAAAAACAAACCAAAAATTATGTCCCTTGCCTCTCCTTTGGTAATAATAATAATCATAATAATAATAATAATGAGCAACAACTGCATCATTGTATCATCAATACTAATCTCAGTTCGTTAGTGTCATTACAAAATTTGTAGCATTTATTTTATTTATTCCTTTTTTTAAAATTAATTTCATCAGGACAGGTTGCTAGGCATTGTGAGATTTTTGTATTTTTTTTTTTTTTACAGTCTGATTTTAATTATATTTTAGCATCTGGCTGCACTAATGTCTTTGGTTTCATTCATATTAATTTGCACATTTTGTGTAATAGATTGTGTTGCCTCTATTGAAGAAATTATATTAAAGAATTAATGGTATTTCATCTGGTAGAATGAGGCTTCTGAACCCTGATGTACAGCGAGTGTTAAAAGCTACTGTACAGAGTGGAAAAGTTATTGATTTGTTATAGAAGTCTGACAGGGCAAAATAAGTCACCATAACTTAGGTCATTAATGAAAACACTGAAGATGAATGTACATGATAATGCAGAGGCGTTATTGAAGAATTGAAATGATTTTTGGACCAAAATTATGCACAATTTATGCAAGGTTTTTATATAACAATATACAGACTAAAACCCCAGAAAAACTGAGGGGGAAAACTGACCCCCTCCCCACTAAAAAAAATAAATTAACTTGTTTGACAACTTGCTTATAATTAAAAAATTATGAAAAATAATCAAATTAATGAAATGTAAGAGTTTGTACCATTAAATATGACTATATGTTCTGGCCAGATCATTCATCTCTACTTATATTTTATTATAATTATTAGGGCTTTCAAATGATTACAATTTATAATCAGATTAACTACAGGGTTGCTTTAGATTAATTTTGATTAAATAAGATCAAGACACTTTAAGAGTCATCTGTTCTGTGTCAGGGGGGTTTTTGGTTCTCAAATTTCCCATAAAACACACAAAAATGTATCCTCAATATATTAACATGACCACACTGAAAGAACACAAAAGCATCAGACACAAAAAACTGAGAAATATTGCTGTCGACTGTTACATATGACTAAAGTAAAACTGTATCAATGTTCCCCTTTTAGCAATATATTTACAGCTCAGTCTTTCATAAATTCACTGGTGAATAAAGTTGCGATCATGGCAACAGAGAAGCAGAGGACAAGACGATCGGAGTTTTTGTTTGTGGTATGAGTATTACATCCTACATGTCTCCTAACAGTGTGTTGTTGGTGGATTCTTAAAATACCGACTTGTTTTTAATGGACAGAAACCAGCCTAAAAGATGTTAACTCACATGCGTTATGGTTTTATGTTTCTACTGTTATAAACAAGTAGATGTTGGATGTGAAAAAGGTTAAAACTATATATTCTCCAGGCTAATTATAGAGATAAAGCTAAGTCTATGGGACGAGTAAAATGCTGCACATGTGGATTTATTAACAGATAAAGCAAGGCCCAACCTCTATATATGTGTACAATACTATGATTAATGTTAAACAATGGCATATGTGAAATCAAACTGGTTAAATTTGGGCTTTAAGTTTACATTTGTGTCTTAATTTGATGTGTCCTTTATCGTATATATTCTGTGTCTTCTTCCTGAGCTGCCTGCCTGATGTTCTTTACTAGTCTCTCTGTCAAATATGCTAATTACAGTTAATGGTTGGGTACTCTGTTGTTATTGTTGACCCTCTTGAAAAGCCGCTCAATCTGTCTCATATTTAGAGACATAGAGTGTGCTTTGTTGGCCTCATTTCATATAATGGCTTGTTGTTGTTGTTATTGCACATGAAACACGGCTGTTCATGGAGAGGGCAGTTTGGTTGTCTGTGCTGTTTGAAGGTGGTTACGGTAACAGCAGGCAGTATAGCTTCAATAATAGCAACCTGTATTTGAGCATGTGACTTTATTACCTCTACCAAGGTCAGCTTGTTTGTCTGTTTGTCTGTCAACAGGATTACACAAAAAAGTTCTGAATGGATTTTGATGAAAGATAATGGGTCAAGGAAAAACCCATTAGATTTTGAGCAATGAAGGTCAAAGGTCAAGGTCACACTAAAGGTCGACAGCTAAAACACATCAGTGGTAATATATCAGGATTCAGACAAGATAGAATCTGGCGTTTTGTTTTTTTTTCATTCACATCATCTCACCTTCAGACATCAAAAGGGTCAACACCTCTGGTTCCATCATGTCACATTTTGACACCATATGAACCCTTTGTGGAGGTCTGACTCTGACTCCCTTGTTTTTTTTATTTAGGTTGAGGAAGGATGTGTGATCTGGTCAAAAGATCATACAGTATGATGATCATAATTTCATTTAATTTTTTTTAATTTATTTTGAGCAAGTAATCAAACACAGTATACTGTATACATAATTATCTGATAATGCAGAAATTTCACAAAATACATATATGTATTACATATATACATATATGTATTTTGTTTTGAAGCACACCTAAAGGCCTTTAATTTTCTCAAAAATTTTGCAGTCACGTTTCGCTCCATTTTCGGTACAGTATGGAAACAAAATCCAAAACTATTGTCTTCCTCAGCACAGTATTTATTTAAGCAAAAAAAAAAATGTTTCATGGAAAAATAGAAACGACAAATAATTCAAACTTACTGCTTGGTACCAGTAAGTTAAATGATATATCCTGAAATGATTACCCAAATGTTGAAATTTGAAAAAATAATTAATTCCTTTTAAACAGTAAAAAAAATATATCTTGGAATCTTATGGTTCACCCCAACTTACCAACACATGCTGCATTTGCTGCGTGGTGTGTCCCCTCCACTGGCTGTATTTACCATTCATAGAAAACAACAGAGAAACGAACGACTCAGAAAAAGCCTGTCCAGTACACGTCACAGGGACATTGGCATCACCCATGTGGGGTTAAGCCCACATGGGTGACGCATGGGTGTTTATATGCAATATTTACCAAACCGGGGAAAAAAACAAATAAAAAATTGAACAGTGTTTAGTTAAAGCTCTTACATGGTAGTACTCAGGCACCATCTCATTTATTCATTATTATATCGGAATAAAATATCAAAATATTGTATTGTTTGTAGCTGCAGATCTGAACATGCACCATCACCAGGGTCTTGGGCAGAATTATGTAATTTTAGTAGTAGTACAATATTTTGCATTACGTTCTAAATAATTGAGTCAGAATACAAACAATTGTCTCATTTTAACACTTTTCCAAGTAGATAAAATTGGCATTTCTTTACATGAACAACAAATACCGCACTATTATTGTTATTACAGTGTTATATCATAGGTTTTACCAATGTCATGGAGCCCTATAATACACTGATAATCTGTCCATTCAATTGGAGTTGTATCACGTCTGTTAAAATATTGGTTTACTTTTAACATTTTTTCCACTTATTTTCTCCTTTTTCAGATTTTTACGCTATTTATCTGATTAGAAACTCTGCACGTTGAATAGTTTTGGATGAATGTCATTAAGATATTGATAATATTTAAGTGAAGTCAATACAAATCCACTTTTTCCTGTACATACTGCGTCAGTGTTACCATTATTTCCCTAGACTGTAGTTTAATTTGTTCTACTGGAGTTCTGTAATAAATCAAGCCCACAGATCTAACTCTATCAGCATCTGATAGACTCTTTGAACATCCGACTTCAGACACCAGACTCACATCTTACAGACTTGCAGAGCTGCAAAATATCACATTATACAAACTCTGGAAATTAATACGGACTAAACCTGGACAGTTTGGTGTAGACCGACATTATGATGACAAGTAGCATAATAAATTAACTGAAATAAACTCATTAGTCCAACAAAATGTGCTAACAACGTTAATGCTACAAATTTATAGATGTTTGTGCAATGCTTTTGAAGATTCATGTCCTTATGCTGAGTATTTTTCAACATTTTGTCACATATTGGTCTCCAAAACCATTAAATGGAAAATGAAAGTGGGGTGTTGAAGATGTTGGCTTCAGTTCCAGATGCAAATTAATGTAAAAAAAACAAAAAACAAAAATAAACTGTGTTTCCTGTCGTAGATGATCTGCAATACATAACAAGCAGTAACCATATAAAGAAAATGTGAAAGTACATTATTAAAGTCAAATATTAAACCTAAACTTTGTCATGTTGTGAAATCGGCTTGAAGGCAAAACATAAGTTGCATAACGAGGTAGGCTCCACAAAATAAACTGTGACGAGACACTGGGCCCACAAGACGAGACAAGATACAAGATTGGGTTCACGAGATTGAGACGAGACTTTAAGAAAATGAAATTACAAATTATATGAATGGACAACAGACTTTTATTTAACTGAGTTGGACATGGATTTTATATAACATTAACTTTTAATGAATTTTTTTAATTAACTTCTTCCTGTACAAATTAAAACCCAAATAAAATGTTATTAAACTTAAAATAAAATAAATACAATAATATATTTCTCCTTTTTCAAGTCCAGACAATATGTGCAAATGAAAACGTTCTTCTCTGTCAATACGAACTGAAGAGTCTGACCAAGTATGTCACTGACAAGTCACTTCTTCCTCTACAAATTGAAAGTAAAATAAAATGTTATAAAGGTTAAAATAAATAAAATTATATATTTATCCTTCTTTCAAAATCAAATCTGCCGCTTGAGGTCTGAATGTGTTGAGATCCAAATGAGGAAATGCACCTCCCTCAGGTGTATTTCCTCTGGCGGTGCGCTGCAACCAGCTCCAGGTTTTACAAAACCGCCCAAACTTCGCCACTTCCTGGACTCACTGCGCCTCCTTCACCGGCACGCCAACTGTATCGCCAGGGCAGGGACCGTCCCACATATAACGGGTACCATTGGTCATCTGTGTTGTCGGCAACCCATCTTGAAAACACAGACAAATGGCACCCAGGTAATACCAGTATTTTCTGACGTCCAGCTTCCAGACGTCTGGCTGCTTCCTGGATAACAAATCTTGCGAGACAGAATTTTAACACGATGAGAAATCTCGTCAAATTACATCTCGCAAGATCTCGTCACACCCCTACTAGTCGCCATCCAAAACCTTAAAGAAAAGAGTCTAAAATTGGCCCTGGTTAGTGTCTGTGTTTGTTTTTCTCAGTATCCTAGACAAAAAACAAAGCTGGATATCATCAAAAAGGGTTAATGCGGATTTATGCAGAAATTTGAGTTACGTCAACAGTGTCGGAACAGAACTCATTCATAACCTCCTGTATATTTTAGGGCCGGTAAAGTTTGTTCACCTTGGATGGTACCCATTTGTGTACTGGTTCATGGACTATTGTGTAAAGTAGTGTATTTACACTGATAAACATGCCATTCAAAATAAAGTGGAATGTTTTCACGGTGCTTTTTAAAATGTCATTATCTGTACATACTGCTAAAAATGAGATCATATGACAGATTAAGATTGAGCCTAATCTAAAATCAGATTTAATGTTATCCAATAGGCTTTCTATGTTATCCCTTCAAAAACAAAGATTAAACCTTTAGGGTCCTGACTGCATCATGTTTTAAACTGACCTGGATTTAAATGCTCAGATTGTTATGCCAGCATTATGTCGTCGTATTACAGATGCATTGAAACATGCAGAACTCAAAATGACTTCCAAAATATTGGGTACAGTTGTTCTTAATATCACACAGTATGACAAAGATGCCGCAGTAGTTTATTTTTTATTTTATTTTTCTTTCAGAAGGCTGACACAAAATGTGGTTTTAGGAAATGTAAACCAAGGCAGAGCAGAACTGCAGCAGATGTTTTATAGATGATCATCTGTTGTTGAAACATTCCTGTTTAAGAAAAAGAAGTCATATGAAAATGTCTGGTGAGAGGTGATGTTTTTGCATTTGTTTTACATATTTTTGGGTGTTTTTTTTATTTGGCATTTTGTAAGACTTTTTAAAGATGTGTTAGATTTTTCATACCTTTTTTTATGCTTTTTTCGGGGGGATTTTTCCATTTTTTATATAGTTTTTCTTCTGCATTGTTTTGTTTCTTAGTGTATTTTGTAGGTAATTTGAAAACCTGACACAGAACAGTACCGAGAAAAATTAATTGAAATGAATCCAACGCAAGCCTGTGGTTAATCTGATTAAATGTTTTAATTATTTGACACCCCTAATAAAAGCTTAGATGAGCTGAAGGTGCAAAATCGCACACACCAGAGACAGAGGTGCTGGCAATCGCTAAACCACTTCAGAAGGCAGAACAGTGCTGCACACTCTCAGGTTGCAGGTGAATTTTATTTTATTATTTATTTATTATTTTAATTGAATGTGACATTTCGGTCACTCTGCCTTCTTCAGGTCAGTACATTGTCTTTAAAAGGTGACTCAATTGTTCCCACTTGACACATAATTAGGGTACAACAGGTGTGTAGGTAAGTTCAATTAAAGATGAGACAGAATGCTTTTTTGCATAAGTTTCAAAGTTATCATGGTCCAATTGAGCCACCTTTTAAAGACAACGTACTACTTTTTGCTTGTTGTGGGGCCTAGATCACCGCCGAAATGTTCTTAAATTAAAAATTCCTTCACATGCAACTCGGGAGTGTGTGACACTTTTGAACCCCTTATAAATTATGTTTAACTTTACTTCAAATTTGGCACATATATAGATGCACTTGATATCATCATACACATAGACATGATGACATCAGCTGTATTAATGCCAAAATAAGCTACAATTGTGTGTGAGGGACAGAGTTTGTTATTACTAGAACCACTTTTTACAATCAGTTAAAGTAACACTATGTCTTATCATCTTCATGTGCTGATAGTTTACATTATAGCTCTGTTAGCTTATGTTTTTAGACAGAAAACATCTACAGTGAAAGCACAAATCACCTGTTTGTATTGTCAGTAGGTGCACTAAAGATCTTCTTCAGGCCAGAACTGTCACAGCTTATTTTAAACCCAGATAGTAAAGTTTATAGCATCATAAACTCATTAATGTAAAAGAAACTTCATTATTTTCATTTAGAGTTGTGTCTAGTTGTGAAAACAACAATAGTTCTTCTAGGTTTTATCACTTTTTTTTATTCAAATAGTTGTTTCTTAGTAAGATCTGAGGGTATTTTTTTGTTTTATGTTTGTAAATTTGACATAAACTGTCAAACCATACTAGTAAGAACAAAGTTAGAAAAAGTGATGTAGGTCAGCTGAGGTTCTTAAATAGGGTCAAACTTTAAAAGGAGATGAAAAGGTTACAGACTTATACACCGGAGACCAATGCTCCTTCTTATTTTAGCCTTTTCTCCAAACAGTTTCATGACTGTAACCAAGGTTTTTTCTACTTCAATCTCAATACAATAACAATGTCATGTTTTTTTTTTTTGTTTTTTTACACTAAATGATATTTAACATTTGCAACTTTTCTGTATATACTATATTTTCTTTACACAGAGAGAGAAAATTAATCCGTATTGTAATCTATACATTAGGTGTATTAACTAGTATTTGTATCATTAAAGTATCCAGGTGAAGGGGAATATTAACTCTTAATTTTCCACATTTATAGACATATACTTGAAGCACACATTCCAAAAAACGTATAATAAATAATAATAACAAAGGATTGGATTTATATAGCAGTTTTTGGCCACTCAAAGCGCTTTGCAATAGTGATATCTGACCACCACCAATGCTTAAAAACAGCTTTAAAAAAATAACACAAGCTTCCATATTATACCATACATTATAAAGAATTTATAATGCACTGCTTTTGTTTTTTGTGCGGGTTCAACCACCTTTCATTTGTAGTCGTCCATTCACCCTAATGTTCATCAATGTTTCAGAATTCACAACTAACGTGAATATTTTTATTTATTTTTAATGATTTTAGAATCACTCTGATGTTGTTCGTAGTGGGTTTAAATGAACTATGTTCACGGATAATGAAGCCACTGTTCTTTAATGAATTGTTTTTATATTAGGAATTCATGAAAAAATATTTACCCTAATGGGGCAAAGTCATTTATAAACTAGAAAAGCACTCTGAGAGGGCAGACCTCCGCCAAGATACAGAACCCCCCCCCCCCCCGGATCACCACCAAAATCTAATCATTTCCAGATCTCCCCATTACCAACTTACCCTGAAAATTTCATCAAAATCCATCTATAAGTTTTCGAGTTATCTTGAACACAGACGCCGGCAAAAACATAACCTCCTTGGCAGAGGTAATGACTGTACCCCAAAATAAAGGTCCATTTTGTGAAGTGAGCATAGGAAATTTACTTTAGGGCTTAATACACTTAAAATCAAACTCATTATTTTTTTAAAAAATTAATTTCGTTAAGTCCCATAGAGGATTAATAAGACAATATTTTAATAAAAAACAATGCATTTCAACTTTAGCTTCATTTTGAGAAGTAAAACCAACCTAAAAAATAAATAAATAAATATATATATATATATATATATATATATATATATATATATATATATATATATATATATAATATCTAAAGAAAATGAAACAGACTCCATGCATGAAAAGGTTAAAGCATAACATTTTCATTAGATAATATTGACACACTTGTAAATGATTTAGTTATTGCCTCACTAAGAAGTCATTCTGCATGTAGCGAAGGCTCTAACTAAACGCCTCTTGAAGTCAAATTGTAAAAATGTGTGTTTGCTGTACATGTACAAACCTGTGGCGCGTGAACTCTGAAATATCTTTCTCCATTGACATACATCCCCTCTCATCCCTCAAGTAAATTATCTACAAAGTCAAATTCTGCACTGATGCGTTTTTGTCTACGAGTCCTTGCATCTGAAACATAAAAGCAGGCATCCGTGGTGAGGGGAGAAAAAAAGGCTGCACGGATCAGCGGAAAAGACGGCGGGATCGGCCCAGGATATTTGCAAGATCTGAAGGCAGGCTGTGATCGCGCTGTCTCATTAGATCAGTCTCACCTCTTGCTTCTCTCCCTCTCTCACTACTGCTACTCGGAAGAAAAAGAAAAACAGCTTTTCTGAAAATCATCTGCTGAACTCGGTCGTGTTTCACCTTCCAGCTTTTGTGCATATGCATGACCTTCTGTGCACCTGTTTGCTGTGCACATAATGTCATCATTTACGCTGCATATTTTCACATCTCGCTACATGTTTCATCCCTTTTTCCCTTTTCGTAGAGATGCCAGACTTCTCCACATACCACATCTATTTCAATATTCATCTGTATTATTTAGCATTGCTTGCACCTCCCCACAATCGCATTCTCACTTTACTTTAACTTAAGGCTTTATCAAATCTGATGTTAACATAACAACAGAACATCTCTATGGGAGGAAAAACAAAGTGGTATAAAGATAGTCTGCTTCTTCTTCTCCTTTGCCTCCCCTCCTCCACTACATGGCTTTATAACAATGGTGCAGTTTCCATGGCAGCTAGAGCATACTAAGCTTTAGGATAACAGGAAAAAAAAAAAAGAGAAAAAAGTGGGGAGAAGGGCAGGAAATAATCACACAGGGTATGAGGGACTAAAAATAGCAAAGAGACTTAATCCCAGGCATTATTTATTCATCTGAAACTTCTCATGTCTGCGTTGGCTGTGTAAACATGGTTTCTTGTGCAGTTCCTTGTCAGGAAGGCAGGCAATTTTCTGACCTAAACCCCCACAGCCTGACTGACTGACTAATGCTGCTGTTATAGAATGGGTGGGGGGTTTCAGTCACAACAGTACTGTACTGTACACCCCATGGCTGGTTTGCTTTATCAAACAGAATAGAAAATTATTTGGATCGAATGCTCTACTACAGGGATTTTCAAAGTGAGCCAAAAAACACCTGCCCCCCCCCTCACACACACACACACACACACACACACACATACACACACCCCTAGGTCTAGTGAAACACAAAGTAACAACCCCTTTCTACCAAAACAATGGCAACCTCTGTACCAACCCAATCTGGATCTCAAAATGTGAAAACCAATAATTAAAGAAATACATTTATAATAATAATAATAATAATAATAATAATAATAATAATAATCTTTATTTGTATAGCACCTTTCCTACAAACACTGTAGCCCAACGTACTTCACATTGATTAAAAATTAAAGTACAATTTTAAGACAGGGTGAAAAATACATTATACAAAATAAACTGATTATAAAATTTCAATAAAGTGCTTCACATTGATTACAAATTAAAGTAATATTTTACAAAATAAACTGATTATAAATAAGAAATAGATCAATAAATAAGAAATAAAATTACAAGAGTACGTGTATTATAAAATTTCAATAATTAAGAATAAACTGATTGTACATACATTATACAATTTTATATAGATGAAAATGAACATAATTTACCAACAGAAAAGTTCTGCTGTACATTTTAATGCTATCAACACTTTTTTATGTGTATAAATGTACCATGTTGTTGAATAGAATAGAAGTACTTTATTGATCCCACAATGGGCCTTATTCACCTGGAATGTTCAAAAGACATTGAGGGGTACACTTGTTGCTTCACACAACACTTTAATTTCCCTAAATTTAAGGCACTTCGATGTGAATGGATCCGAAACATAAAGAGGGATCCTGGTCCATATTTCATGCGAAGATAAGGATAATTATGTCCACTGAAATACATTAGCTAACACATTAAACTTAGCTTACCAGACTAGCATCTGTGATCTGTGATCATCTAATCAACCTAATGTCACAATGAAATAAGAAAATATGAATGTGTAATTACATAACACTATATGCTATTTCAAGATTGTGGTTAGCATGCAGATGGCTATCAGTACTGATGATATGCTAGCAGTGCCATTAGCCTACTTAAACTTTATGTAGTCTTCAACCCTGTTACTGTTGCCTTTCAGCAAGACAGCCTGGGGAATATCGCAGTCCTTACACGCCCATTTTTCAACAATATCGATCATTAACTACGGCATGACAGAGAGATTGGTTGTCCAAACTGCTGGTATGTTGCTAACCAAAACATTCACTGAAGCTAGTGATGGAACTGTGTACTTCTGTTTAACTTCCGTAGCCCTCAAGTATAAAAATGGCCGCCAGGTGAATAAGGCGAATTGGGAAGACGTGACCTGAGGTTTTGTGTTTGAACCTCTGTTTTTTGTTTTCTTTGTGTTTGCTGGGAGCCATTATCTAACTCTCATTAGCAGAGTAACCGCTGTATCCATGCTAACAGCCTGTGTGTCTGCTGTGGTACGTTCTGGTCTGTGCTGTATCCTTCTGCTGGAGCTAAAGCTTGACTGTGTGCTGTGACTGTGGCTTCTCTGTGTCACACTGTGAGTGTTGGACTGATGAGAGCAGAATGGAGGTCAGCCCGAGGCGACGGGCCGGAGATGGCTCACCACACTCTGATCACTATCACTGTCTTGGATTTGTGGAGAAATTAAGATTTGACTCAAACCTTACTTTCAAAGACCCAGTTCCTCTACTGACATTTTCCAATTCACACTGACATCTGCTAATATTTAGCATTTCATCACTTCATTTATTGTGGATACACTCGTGGGTCAGCAAAACTATTTAAATATGACAAGAGAATGAATATATATTTGCATAGACTTTGGACTTAATAACTTCGATCATGTCTTTTTTTTTTTATTCATGATTACAAATTTCATTATATTTGGAGGAAAACATTTGTATAGTTCAGAGCTTTGAATCAGATTTAATCATGGGATGTTTTACCAGCAGAAGCTATAAATTAAGGATCTCAAAATAATTATCTTTAGGTGCCACCTTCAGCCTGATTTGATCTCCAATGGGCCAGACCACTACAATGAAAACATAATAACCTGTAAATAATGACAACTTCAACATTTTGTTATTGTTTTAAGGCCCCCCCCCCCCCCCCCCCCCACACACACACACACATTATCCAAATGCAGAATAAGGTGAATTTCAAAGAGAAAATGAGGGAAATTTTAACAATATTATGCCTCAATTTAGCACTTATCCTTATGTCTTATTATAGATGAGTTCTACAAAAACGGCAAGAGAAGCAGAAAATGGTTCAAATTGTGTCTAATTTTCTTTAGACAATTCAGGTTCATATTTGTTTAGGTTTTTAATCCATCTTAATGATTAATCTAATTAAAAATATTAATGGAAATGAACTCCTTTGCAGCACAGAATGACTGAACATCTCTGCTAATGCACATCAGGCAGTTTGTCTAAGTAGAGTTAGCATCACAGACGTCAGTACGTTGTACACCAAACAGTACGTTGTCTCTCTGGATGGAAATATGAGGACAAAAACCCCAAGACGAAACACTTGACCGACATAAAGTACCATGACCCAATAAAACACATCATCTACACAGTAACTGACTTTTAAAGGCTTTATTTGTGGATATTTTTGGAAACTTTGAAAAATCTTGTTTTTTTTTTTCAGATTAAATAAGTATTATTTCATTCATGGCAAAGAAATACAGTTGTACTTTTTTACTTTATTACAGTTGGGAAATTGTACTTTTTTTTTACTTTTACTTAAGTAAATACTTACTTTTTCACCCAAGTACTAGTACAGAACCTCCGGGAGTACTTTGACCACCTCTGTGTTCACAATATATAGTGAATTTCCTCCCAGTGAATATATTATTTTGTTAATATACACATAGACACATTGAATTTTAATAACTGATAATTTGCTATGAAAAAAAAAAAGGCTCTAAAAATGTAAACCCATAACGTGTAATTCTTGATTTGGAAGGAAACGTTTCTGAAAGAACCTGTTCTGACGTCAGTGCTGTATGCTGGTACCAGGAATATTTACTTGGCAGGTTCTGGAAGGGTTTTGGTCTGACATTTATTACACAAAAGAACAGAGGGGATACAAATGTGTAGGTTGTGGGAGTCCAGTGTATTGAGCTTTCAGGTTCTCTCTCTCTCTCTCTCTCTCTCTCTCTCTCTCTCTCTCTCTCTCTCTCTCTCTCTCTCTCTCTCTCTCTCTCTCTGTAGCTCTGTCCGTGGTGCTGAAAACCTCCATTCACTTCCTATGAAGCCTCTGCTGAGACAAGGTTTCTTGCTCAGGGTCGTTGAACTTCTATTTCCATTTAGAACGGCGGGTGCTCTCTGAAAAGACAGCAAGGCTTCTCGTGAATAGAGCTGCTTTCGCTGGTGTTGAGAGCAATATGAGGTTTGGACGGAGACAATACCGTGTGCTGTTATGGCCAAAATTACCCTTGAGAGCTGAATGTGACAGGTTCACAGAGGGTTGTTTAAGTTCACAGACACAATAGACCTGGAAGATGGCATTACACAGAGGGAGTTTTTCACATAGAAAATAGAATATTAACAGGCTCCTATAAAGCCCCACCCCTCCCCCTTTCTCATGAAATGATTGTACCTTGGTTGATGATGTTATTTAGTCTTGTTAGATAGTGGGCCTGTTTACATGTTACATGTTATTCCTGTTTATTTAATTTAGAATAAAGGTTAATTCCTCTTTAAATTGACCACATAAACACTTAATTCCACTTGAAAATGTCTATTCCGAATTAAACTTAATTCCGAAATAAAGTCACTGCTTTATTCCACTCTTAATTCCTCTGACATGGAAACAGTTAATTCCTCTTTAATATTATTCCTGTCATTCTGCGCATACACCTGGTCTTGTCGTGATGACGCAAATATTCTACGCTTTCAGCATTAGTATGTGGTATGTTGATGTTTATTTTTTGTGACAAAAATAAATGCAAAAGTCACATGCAGTATATGATATCTATGATATTGAATGCATCATTTCAATATGATAATTAATACTGACATTCTTTTATTTTTTTTAACTCTATTTTATACATGATATGTTAACCCATAAAGTCCCAGTGCTGCTTTTGTGTCAATTCCCAAATGAAATTTACTCTATATTTAACTTTTCTTAAGTGATTTATCACCATTGTTTGTAATATTATCTTTGTTATTTTGTGGGTTTTTTTCAGTGTAGGTCAGATATTTTCCTATATTTAATTAACTGATCATATATAGATGGTCAATATAGCTCAGATTAAATGTGAAGGTTATTATAACAAATGAGAATGTTCCCACGTTCACTATGAAGCTTCTTAATGTCCAAATGAGTCTCATCTAATGACCATGAAAAGATGACAAACTGCATTTTACATCAGTTATGTATATGTATTGATATGATTAATATATTACAAGTTATTGAATTGTCTACATTAGTGGATGGTTTTGGTTTTTATGGGTTAAACACAAATGCATTTCTTTAAATGTAATTCTTATTTTTCAGTTTCTGCAACAAAAAAAAAGAGTCTAGTAGTCTATTTCTCACCCCCTTTTGTAAACACCCCCTAACCTGTGACGCAGCTTTTATATCTCCTTATATCTTATTACATAACGTACCTGAGGCCAAAGTCTGACTCAGCCAACAACTCAGATCTGAGTATCTAGGTCACTTTTCTTGACAAGATAATCCCATCTCAACTGTTGTTGGATTATCAGCTAAAATAAACCTGTTCCAGGGATGGGTCACTGCCTGTTCAATGTTTAATCCCAGAGTTTAATGAAAGTTACTAGGCAGACATTCTCATTAGATGATTGTAGTGTAGTGCTGTGTTCATACACTAAGGACTGGCGATGGTCCTTTTTTTTAATTCTACATGGTTACAAACATGACTGATGCAAACACAGCATTAAACACTGCTTTAATTGCTTTAAATAAAAGCAGGGATAGTTTTTGTCGGAAGATTCAACTACTTCAGGTGGATTGAATTGAATATTGTATGAGCATCGATATCGTAATTTACCCTGTGCACAATAATCACACCGCAGGTCCTGCAATTATTTATTTATTTTTTATTTATTTGGATGTTATTTTATTTATTTATTTAACTTTAGATTTGTTATTTATTTGTATTCATTTATTTTTGTTTTACGTATATATTTATAATTTATTTGCCTTATTTATTTATTCATGTATGCATTTATTTTTTTATTATTTTTACGTTTAGATTTTTTTTAAATTTATTTTTAATTAGTAATTGTATTTAATTATTTCAGCTACAAGAAAGATAATACTGAAACATACTAAAATGTTTTGTCAACCACTAATCACACTGCTGTTAAATACTCCTAAGTATTTTTTCATATCTCATTTTATATTGGAGGATTTTTTAAAAAATTGTAATGTTATTTTTTTTTCTAATATCGTGCAGCCCTAATCACACTTCTGATTTCAAAAAAAAATCTTAACCTATAAAGACCCAGTGCTACTTTTGTAGCATCTCCCACATTCATTTTTCTCTGTCTTAAACCTTTCTTATTTGATTCATCACCATTTATTATAATATTATCATCCATATTTTACATTTGGTTGTGACAATCTGATTTGCTGATAATGTAGATATTCATAAAAGCTCAGTTTAAAGTTGGAGGTTATTATATTAAAAACAGGGAAAAGTGAATAAAAAGTGACATTTCCAGCAAAAATATCATTAACTGGAGATAAAAGCAAGTGTCTCCATCCATTGTAATTTGTCAAACCACATTGGTTTTAGTTGTGAACCAGTGTTACTGAAGATGAATAATGGTTGACTGATATGAGATTTTCTAAGGCCAATACCGAATAAAAAGAAAAAAGAAAAATGTGGTCAGTCGATGGGTGATATCTACAGCTGATTTTTTAGGCCAATATTTTAAAACACATTGACCGTAATATACAATTGAAACAGATTATTATGATTTGTATGCAGCAATATAAATGAAACAAGGCAGTCAGAGACAGCAGACCTCCACCGAGGTTTGATATGGTGTCACATGACATCAAAACGTGACATGATGGAGCCATAGGTGTTCCATCTGATGTCTGAAGGTGAGACGATGTGAATGACAAAAAAACACCAGATTCTATCTTGTCTGAATCCTGAGATATTACCACTGATGTGTTATAGCTGTTGACCTTTAGTGTGACTTTGACCTTTGACCTTCATTGCTCAAAATCTAATGGCTTCTTCCTTAACCCATTATCTTTCATTCCTGAAAGTTTCCTCAAAACTTTTTGCGTAATCCTGTTGACAGACAGACAAACGAAATCAAATTTAATACCTCCTTGGTGGAGATAATTCTTAGTACTCATTAATTTCTTGATCTTGAACTGCCACTCATACAGATGCCTGATGAAATATTAATATTAATCAAATATTGGCTTAAAAAAAATGAAGGCTGATGGCCAATATTTTGGAAAAAAAACAATATATCGGCATGTTGTCTACCTCTAAATATGACGGCGTTTCCATGTTCACTGCGCAGCCTCTAAATGTCCAAATAGTTCAGATCTGATGGCCATGAAAAGATAACAAACAGCATTTTACCTCCATTATTTACATATTAACCCTCTATTGGACTACGTCATTACCCCAAAATAAAGGTCGAAGGTCAATTTTGTAAAGTGAGCATCACATTTTTTATTTTAAACCTTAATATACTTCACTTCAAAGGCCATTAATACTGGCTTTAATACGTCCCATAGAGGGTTAATTAAAGGGATTAGTGAATCAACAGGTATTAAACATTTCAGATCCGTAGATACTTTAGGTCTTTAAGAGTTAAAGATGTGGGAGAAAATCCTCCTTTTTCTACGTAAATGCAGTGACTGGTCAATGTGTGGTTTTAAAAAAGATCAATGTCGACGTTGAATAACAGTAAGTCAATAGATCAACCAATCTTCAGCTGTAATTATGAAGATAAGAGAGGCAATCCTCCATGTTTATTGATAATCTGCTGCTCAATTTGACACCGAAAACAGACGTAAGCAGGAAGACGAGACGTGTCCTTCCACCTGCCTGGCCCTGGTTAGTCTGCTATTGTCTGACTTTGGCCTCTGATTCAGGACAAAGAGCAGCTTTGACAAGTGGGGCCTGTGAGGGAAAACTGGAACAATGCCCTGGCTTCTCTGGACGCCTCCAGCCAGATCAGCCAAAATTAGTCCTTGTAACTATTACAGCTTGGCAAGACAAGACAGGCTGTGGTCATGTAGATCTGGTTTTAGCGACAGATTCCCAAATGGTCACTTGAGGCAAGCTCCAGAAGAACTCCACATACTGTATATCTCATGTTATAGCCCATTTCAACAGACACGATATGAAAGTATTCACTCACCTGCCTTGAATATACTTAAATAACATCCCATTTTTAATCCATAGAGTTTAATATGACATTGCAGTGTTGTTAAGTCAAATGTGATGGTGATGACGATGACTTTTTATGTATAAATGTATGGTGTGGTAGCAAGGATTTATCCATGGCACAGCTTTACCACAGCTAAACCTTACCAGTATCAGAATCTGAATCAGAATTGTTTATTCGTCACGTGTGGATGTGCATCCACAGTGAAATGGAGGCGACAATAGAAAGGCTACAGTGTCCAAAACACAATGTTAAAAACACATGCCTTTGACTCAGTGGCTCATTTATTTTAGTTCTTTTATTGTATGATAATTTAAATTTTAATTCAATTTTATTGTATTTTGTAGTTTTAGCACTTTTTATTGTATTTTTAGATGTATTTTATTGCCTCGTTCTCCTTTCTCTGTTTTGTGTTTTATGCCTTGTAGTGTGCAGCGCTTTGTGTCAGCTGTGTCTTTCATAAAGTTTGTGGGAACAGTTTGGGGATGGCCTCTTCTTGTTCCAACATGACTGTACACCAGTGCACAAAGTAAGACATGGATGACAGAGTATGATGTGGCCTGAACACAGTCCTGACCTTTAACCCCATAGAACACTTTTGGAATGAATTACAGCACAGACTGAGAGTGTCAGTGTGTGTGTGAACTCACTAATGCTTATAGGAGGAATCATCCAAAAGTCCCATAAACACATTCTTAAACCTTGTGGAAAATCTTCCCAGAACAGTTAAAGCTATTATAGTTGCAAAAGTTGAACCCACATCAGATTAAACCCTATGGATTAAGAATGGGATGTCAAGCTCTTACACTAGTCAAGGCAGGTGAGCAAATACTTTTGGCAATATAGTGTATGTGGATAATTTGTATATAACTGGTTTGTTTTCCACAATTTTAAGGCTTACAATTATAAATAATTGAGGTTGTGTGAGTGATGTGAGCAGTTTCACTTTCAGAGGTTAAGTGGATAAAACACTTTTTTCCTGGTTAGCTACATTAGCTTATTTAAGCATTGGCATCCATCACGGTATTATGTTGCTGCTAATTAAATTTGCTCATGCTAATTAGTGTTTATATGTTGCCCCCCCCCCATCTTACAAACCCCCATCTTGTGGACTTCCTCTGTACCTCTCAATAACACTGCAGGCTTTCCTGTGTATTAATACTGTACAGTAATTGTCACTTACATTTTAAAGACTGTCACTTACATTTTCTATTTTTATGTCACTACATAGTTGTAACAGGTGTGCAATGAAAATAAAGTCTATTCTATTCTATTCTATTCAGCATAAAAACTACCACATGCACAACTCATGGTAATACACACATTCCTGTTTATTATTATATTTTTAATACATGAAGTTATTGATGAGAATGGGGATGAGATTAAATATGTTTTTTTCTTCTTCCCACTCCTTTTCTGTGTGAAATATTTCTGTTTTTCTTTGTGACTTGCATATATTCTGTGAATGCTTGAAATGAACAAATCAATCAAGTGGACCAAGTAGGAACATAGGAACTTTTACCTCACATAAAAATAAATAACTCACTATTTCTGTTTTGTTGAAATATATTAAGTGTTTCATTATTAATTTAATTTAGTTGTCTGTGCATTTTTACTTGTCTTTTTAACCACCGAAGAGAAGAGAGATCTTGTTTTTGACTCTGTTTGTTTGACTATCAGCCACTTTACACAAAAACTACTAGACTAATTTCCATGAAATTTTCAGGATAGATGTGAGTTGGTCCAGAATAAATCCCATAAAATTTTGGTGAATGTAGGTCACAGGTCAAGGTTACAGTAACCACACATTTGATAAGAGATAGGGCAAATCATGTCAAATGTTTGTGAGTGCGTAGGTTTGTTGTGCCTGTTTTTTATTTTATTTTCAGTTGTTTGGTATTTATTTTGTCCTTCATTTTTCCTTTTATAATTTTTACTGGATGATTGTTGTTGTAATATTGTATTCTACTATATATGGGGGGGGGGGGGCACCCTAGTCATTTTTAAGCCTTTTTTCACTTTAATTCCATGCAACTTCCTTCCTGAACATAAAACTGTAAAATATGTTGTCTTTGAAAGATTTATATCCATAAATATAGAAACCACATTAACAGTAGCTATCATATTAATAGCTAGTGGGTGTGTTTATAATTAATCAAGAAGAATTCCAAGTACAGTCAAGACACTTTGAAACTACAAAAAGACAAATTGATTGCTTTGTTTTGGACATTTTATCTACAATCAGGTATAATATCTTCTTCCATTTTCTTGACTGACACACTTCTCTGTGTCAGTGGCAGATGATGAGGGGTGGGTGTAATCCCAGTGCGATGAATCACAGCACATAGGTCAGAAAATGGCTCAGCGGGACTTACTTTAGTTTTAGTTATTACACTTCATGCAAGCCCATCTTTTTGTCAGCCCACAGAGCACTTGATGCTTTAATGCATAAAGATCCAGTGGTACTTTTGTTGTAATTTCCAAATGATATTTTTTCCATTTCTATTTAACATTTCTGAAGTGATTTTTCACTATTTATTATGAAATAATAACCCTGTATTTTGCATTTATCACGTGAAAATCAGGTATTCCAATATTGAATGTACTGATTATATACTGTAGGTGTCCATAAAATCTCAGATTAAACAATGGTTATTATATGAAAAAAACCTTTTCAGTAAGATGCATCATAAAATGAACATAAAATAAGTATCTCCATCCAACCGTCTTTTATCAAACTCCATGGATTTTACTGGTGAATCAATATTGTAGAAGATGATGATGTTTTCATGTTCCCTATGAAGGCTCTTAAAGGGATAGTTCACTATTTTTGACATGAATTTGTATAGAATCAGCGTCTTTACTCTTGTGCACCCACAGTGACTTACCCCCGACAGTGTCCTGTGAGCCCAGTTCTGGTCCGGTTTTGGTCAAATTGAAAGTAGTCCCGGCAGATTTCCTGGGGTCACGAAAGTAAAACGTGTATGTGTTTGAATGAGTGACGGAATAAAAATTCACACCTCGTAATTGCTTGGAGTTACTTTCTCTCAACAGTGATCAATGGGTCAATTGTTTTACTTCCTCCCACTCCTTTTGGAATGTGTAAATGAAGCAATGTTTTGTTTTGTTTAGTGTATGTTTTTTTTAAGAGATTTTTTTGAGTGTGGTTGTTTTTATTTGTTGCATATTTGAAATAAATTGAATTGAATGGGCGTTGTCACTGTTAACACAGGGTTCCTACAGCTCAGGGAAAGTTAAATTCAAGACTTTTTAAGACTTTTTTTTAATGCCGTTTGAATTTTAATTACAGTGATTCTATACAAATTCATGTAAAAATAGTGAACTATCCCTTTAACATTTCCATATAAACACAAAGGAAATAGCTTTAATTCTGAATTATCCCTTTAATGTCCAAATGGATCATATCTAATGATGAGTAAAAGATGCCAAACTGTATTTTACGTCAATTATATACATGTGTTGATAAGATTAGTGGATCAACATATGTTAAACAGTTTAGATCAGTAGATAGTTTTGGTCCTTGGTGAATATTTGGGTCTTTATGGGTTAAACAAATTATAATCTGATTTTGACATCCAATATACTGTGTATGACAGTCAATGTGCAATAGTACTATTTCAACATTGTTAAATTAATAAACAAATTATTACATTTAATTATTATTTCATGGTAATTTAATGAATAATCCCACATTAAATATAACAATGGAATATAAGTGTTAAATGTAATTACATAAATCCACACTATAGTCAGTTCCTTCTTTATGTTCTAATACATTGATACTAGTGTTTGTGTTTCAGGCACAGTTGCAAAATATTTAGTGAAAATGATAAAAGAAATATGTTGAGTGATAACAAATGGACACAGAGCAGTGTTGTGGCGTTATATGAGCTCAGTGACTTGACTACAATAGCGCTCAAGGCTAACAGATGGCCAACCTGTGGCCTTTTTGTGTGTGTGTGCATGGAGATCTAGATTGCATGTGTCTGTGCTTTGTAGCTACTCATCCCTTTGTTGAAACAGACCGATGGGAAATGGGATTTTGCTCTAGAGAATGGTATAGTTATTTAAAGGGAGGCAACATAACAAAAGACAAAGAAGCACAGAGAGACAGAGAGAGAATGGGCCACAGTCATATGTTTACCTGCCAGTGGAGCCTTTTCTGCTTTGTCGCCATAGCAACAGCAGCTCACTATATCTGTGTGTGTGTGTGTGCGTGTGTGTATGTATATATATATATATATATATATATATATATATATATATATATATATATATATATATGTCTGTGTGTGTGTGTGACAGGGGATGTAATTCTGCCTGTCACCAGTGTAGCCTAGAGCTGACTCCTCAGCTGCTGGTTGCCATGAGACCAGACAGACACATCCTTCGCTTCAATGATAAATGCATTCTCCTGATGTTCAAATCACCAAACAGATTAGGTGCATTTTGTTTTCTGTGATGCATCAATCTAAATGCCCTGTGTTGGTTCATGTTATACTCAAAATATGATGTCCCATTGATTATTACAAACCTCACAGTAAAAATTGGGTTAATCTGTCATCTAAAACGTACTAACCATGAGGCATTTCATACTGTTAACCCTTTAACTCCTGAGACTTTATCAGTTCCATAGTTAAAAATAAATGAATCAATAAATAAAATGAACAAAAACAGCCAAAGTGAGCAGTAAGATGAACAAAAATGAATAATAAACTAACAAAATAAGATGTAACATGAACAAAGTAAGACAATAACAGAACACAATGAAAAAAGAAAACACAAAAGAAAAATAAGAAAATAAATAAACAAAGCATAGAAAAATAACAAAAATAAGCAACAGCATGAACAGAAACTAATAAATATGCACAAAATAGCAAACACCACAAAAAATGAAATAAATAAATAAATGACTAGTGTTGTAATTTGGTTCCAGTAGTTTTAGTTTGGGCTTTTTTTTTTCTAAATCAGTAACATTTTAACACCTGTACATCAGTCCCATGAGCAAAATTCTCAGTAAAATGACACAAAAAAACTTGATTTTTTCAGATTTTTTAAACTAAACCATCCATTCAGAACGCATCAGCGCTTACACATCAGTGCTTAAAAGGTTAAATATATTCTAAAAGGAATCTACATGATGCTGCAACATTGTAACAGAAATATCAACTGAAGTTTGTTTTTATTTGTAGACAGTTATTCCCACGTACCCAGTTCCTGTCTATGTATTTTATTAATCATTAATAATAAAATATTTTACATAAAATTTTTTTACTATTAGCGACTAGTAGCTAATTGAAAAGTGTCATGAAAACTAAATAGACAAAGCACTAGTTTAATGGGACAGATAAATGAATTGTAATTAAGCTAATTCTTAACGTTAGCTTAATTTTGTGTGTTACGTTACAAATTGCTTACACTAATACATGCTAATAGCTTGAAAAAAGTAGTGTAGAAGCTTGAAATGTGAAACATTCTAAGGATATTTCTTAAATAATATATGCTAATACATGCTAATGTATAAAAAGAAATGTGTAAGAGCTTGAAATTCGAAGCATATTCGAAGAGCAAATCATTTATGCTACATGCTAATTGATAAAAAAATATAGAAATAAAGAAATAAATAAATATTGTTCCAATTGTAATATTTTGCTGCTAGCTATTAGCATGTGCTCAGTTTGACATGATGGCCAGCTAATATTTACATCTGTATCCATGATAGGGACGTGAATTAAATATTGAATATATTTTAAATACATTTTAAAAGGAATCTACATGATACTGTCACATTATAACAGAAATATCAACTGAAGTTTGTTTTTATTTGTCGACAGTTATTTCCATGCCCCAAGCTAATTCTAACACTGTACTGTCATGTTTTGTTATTGTTCAGGGGCTTTGAGATGACGGAGGTGGAGCCGGTGCTGGACTTTGCCTCCTCGGGGCGGTCGGGGAGGAGGAACGCCTTGCCTGACATCTTGGGTTCTCCGGCAGGTGTTAACCCCGGTGACCTGCCTCTTAAACTGGCTGAGTTGTCCCTCAAAGGTAAAATACACCTGTCTTTGTTCTGCCAAATTATATTCATTTATTTTTTTTTACAGGGCTACATGTTTCTGACAGGAATATTGTATTATAAGGACACGAACTATATTTACATGAGGTTTTTGAATTCCAACTTATTTATTCGGAATAAAATAATTCAGAAGTAGAAAAGCAAACCTCCGCCAAGCCCCCCCGAAAGAAGAGAGGTCCACCAAGGGGGTTATGTTTATGCAGGAGTTTGTCTGTCTGTCCCTCTGTCTGTCTGTTATCAAGCAGATCTTGATGAAAATTTCATGACGCGTTGGGGGTGTCACAAGGAACAATTTATTAGATTTTGGTCATGATCCAGAATAGATCCTGGATTCTGGATCACTTTCAAATTTATTCTCCATTTACCACCATGTAAAATTCCAAAGTGATCCAGAATCCAGGATTTGTTCCAGATCATCACCAAAATCTAACAGACAAACAAACTCCGGCAAAAACATAACCTCCTTGGTGGAGGTATTTAATGCTATTTCCTTCATATTACATTGACATGTTAATTCCGAATAAAGGTTTCCATGGAAACGGGTGTATTCTGCTGTAGTACAGACAGGAGTAAAGACCAAGGGTTCTGATTGGACAGAACAGCTGCTTTACACTTGAATGTCGACTGGAAGGAAATGATCACGTCCACTTCCTGTTTTGCGTTTGTTTCAACTATAAACATGTTAGACCAGATACGACATGCAATGTTTACATTTATTTTTCTGATAAATACGATGCAGCATCTCGACCGAATCAACCATAAGAATAAACTAATGCCCGCAGTGCGGAATGTGTGCGTCATCGTGATGAGACCAGGAGCATGTGCAGAATGACAGGAATAATGTTAATGCAGAATAAACTGTTTACATGGCAGCAATTTTTGAAATTCAGAATTACATTTACAGTTTTTTATCTTGTAATTTTACAAGGTTTTTCTGTTAATTCTACAGTGTTTTTGTTTGGGTTATTTTTTACAGTGAGGTTGAATGTCATTTCAACAGCAATGCATGCTGGGATTCCACCTCAGATGGAAACATGTAGAGTGGTCTGACAGTCACAGCTTTAGGCATGTAGCGTTCATAATTCAGAACACATTCTTGGCTCGGTTCTAACGGCCAGATCGTCATTAGTCATCCATCATGACTCTGGCATGTTTGCAACAATGTGTGCCAGACTCATGCCACAGATACACTGATACAGCATTTTAGACCATCTGCATAATTACTAAATGAGCATGCTGCTAAATTATAACAACACTGATGCAACTAGTCTTATTAAAAAAGATTAGATTAGATTAAATAAGAATTTGATTAATCCCTAGGAAAAGCAGTCGTGTAATTGAGGTTCAAAGAGCAGCACAACACAGAGCAAACAAACAAGAAGTTGCAAGAAAAACTTAAGAATGTCATGATCAAAACTGAAAAGGAGCTACGAAAGTACTGAACATGGCAGTGCACCAATTAATTATAAGTAATTATAAGTAGGTTATCATTATTAAATATAATGTTGTAGTCGGTACAATATATGCATATACAGTATAATTATAACAATGATATATATATATATATATATATATATATATATATATATATATATATGTATATGATAATACAAAAAAAATTACAATACAACTAACCCATCTGCAGCACGGAATGACTCTGAATGTCTATGGTTGTGCATTTAGGGCAGTTTGTCCAAGTAGAGTTAGTGTCGTTCATGAATAAACGGGCAGTCGATCTGGCAGTGACAGGCAAGAGAACCAACCCATAAAGATGGAAGATGATAAACAGCACATTGGCTTGTGGATAGAAATATGAGGACAAAAACTAAAAACAAGATGGAACAGTCGACACATTCTGAAGGAAGTTTTCTTTTCACCAAAGCATTTCCAGCTTAAAATACAACATTAACACAAAGCATATGTTAAAAAGAAAATTAGAAGGAACAGTTGTTTCCAGTTGTTTTTCTGAAACTGTTAAAGGTGTGTAATAAACACATTAAGTGCATGTATTTCCTTCTTTCTTGTATGCAAAATGAAATGAGCATAATATATAATACACATTAAGATTGAATTATATGTAATTAGAATTAATTGAAGCTAATCCACATCAACTCTCTGATTATTATAGTGTATTACAGTATATTCCAAAATTGTAATCATTAGACAGAACTTTTTCCCCTTTTTTTATATCAACATATTGAGGTGAAGTTACATTTTTGTGCTGTGTGCTCCATGGTGTTTTTCTAGTTATTCGTCCAAGAGAATTTTATGTTGTTTTCTTGTGGAAGAAATATTAATGAAAGGGTAGATCTTTGTCTAAAAAAATGTGCTTGCGACAGGTTTGAAAATTCATCTTCTATTATTGCACTTAAAGTAATTCTTGAATAAAACTAATGACATTTTACCACATGTGTGTTGCTGATAAAGAAAACTAAAATCTTAAATGCTGGTTGGTTCAAGTTTCTTAGATAAGTCTTGGGTCAAAATGTCAAATTCTTAGAATTAACAATAGAATAGGTTTTAGTCCAAAGGAATATTGGTCTCAGATCTACTTCAAAACACTGTCTGCACATTATGATCCATTCACTTTACATGTTCTTTCTAGTAGAATATTTACTAATCCATTATATACATGTACATAAACCACCATATATGTGGAATAACACACCATCATATATATTAAAAACATGAGCTAACCAGAACTAAAGTCATTTGTTTTCTGATTCATCTTATTAAACTATGTAAGATTTAGCATATTTAATGTCTGAAGCTTTTTTCTAGAAAAAAAACATTGTCAAATATCGCTGAAATATAAATGCTTTTAGTCTAAAATCCTCTGCATCTGATGATGTAACCGTGAAGTAACTGATATTGGACGGTCTAACATTCTCCGACCGTCCTTGAAGGTAACTGCAGTGCATCTGCCTCTATCTATTCTGTGACTTTTTGTGCTATTTTATCTCATTTCTCTGCGCAGATGGACCTGGAGGAGCTCAGTCACCGACGGCGGAGGAGGCTCCAGCTCCATCGGAGAGCGCAGAGGCCAAAGAGGGATCATAGGGACTCGTTGATTTTCCTGCAGAAAAAACCCGACAGACGGGATGAAGGACGAGACGGAGGGCGACCTGCGGGAGGAGGAGTGACGTAGACCTGCTGAGAGTCGGGTCTGTTTGCCAGGCGGCTGAACCACCGTCTCCCAAAGGACTGGATACAGGAGCTAAAGACTGTTTGACACTATCTTAACAACAGTCAGATACCACTTAGTTATGAGTAAATGTGTGCGTTGGTGAACAAATCACTGGCAACACTGACACTCAAAGGGACCATGACAGATTGTATACTGACTATTTTTCTATGATTTATTTAAATCGGGTTCATCTCATATAGGTCCGACTGTTATATGTACCATTTGCTTGCATCATTCCTGCCTATTGTTTTAAAGCGAAATAAGTAAAAATCCAAGTCGGCGGGAGCGTAATCACAGCATATAGCATATGTAAGGTTTTTAACTCAGCTACAAACAAGTGGTACATGTGACAGAAAAGACAGAAATTGCAAAAAAAAAAAAAAAAAAGGAGAACTCTTGTGTTGTCTTATGCTTTTACACTAAAATGTACAATCTATGTTTTAAAATCCGGGGCTGGGAGGAAGTTATTGTACAGTATATAACTTGTAAATGTACAGTTTTTATCCCTCCTTACCAGACTGTTTTGATCCTACTAACATGACCAAGCATTTCATTTTGACGCAAGATGTTAAGAGGAAGAACTGTCGGTATCTGTAGACATTCCTTTAGCGAATATAAACCCACTGCCAGTACATGCTGCTTCATTTAAATACACAGAGGAGTCGAGGATTTTTTTTTTGGCTCAAGGCTGCTTTTAGAAGTCTTTTCATTTTCCAAACTGTAAAAAAAAAAAAAATGTGCCTAGTGGCGGTTTTACAACAAAAACTGTGTGTGTTTAATTTTCTTTGTGAAGTACTGTTATCAACTAATCTGGGCTACTGATATTTCCTGACGTTTACAGTGAGGTATCATAACACGTCTATTGATGGAAGTGTCACGAAAAGAAACCTTTTTTTTTTTTTTTATAAGAGTCTGCTGCATTTACAGATGCTACCGCAGGGCTAATGTGTGCAGATCATTTCCTGGGAAAAGGTAATAAACAAAGAAAATATGTTTAATCATCACTTCATGAATAGACAAATACAGAACTCCATTTACCTAGTGCACTTTTTATTAAGCAAATAAATAATTCACCCGTCAAACAAATACACGACATCTTTGTAATAATAATAATAATAATAATGGATTGACTTTATATAGTCCTTTTTGGCCACTCACACTTGCGTTACATTCGTGATCCATTATTCATTCACTCTCACATTCTCCCTCTGGTGGTGGTAAACTACATATGTATCCACAGCTGTCCTGGGGCAGACTGACATTTTGTACCTACAGTCCCTCTGACCACCATCAAATATTCATGAGTGACACTGTGGAGGCTGACAAGGACAGAGTGGGATTCGAACCACCAACCCTTATTATTGGACGACCCGCTCTACCAATTGAGCCTTAGCTGCCCCAAATTTTCTTCTTCTTCTTAATATTTTACTTAATGCTGTAGAAACAAATATAGCAGGTCTTAAAAGAACAAAAAAAAAATTCCACAAGACATGAAATACTTAAAATGTAATCTAATCATTTTAATGTCTGAAAATGACCATTAATAAAATGCAACAACTGTTAAAATGGCTCATAATGTCACCTGCTGTTATGGAGCTCAATGATTTATGATAGTAAGACAATTGTGAACACAACTACATTTAATAATACATTTGTAATAATTTTGTCAAACACTTGTCAATAAAATACATAAAATGCAGCTATTTTAAAATATTTAAACAGGTTATATGTAGTATTAATATGATGTATCCACATGAGTGTTTCACTCACTGAATAAAGCATCAAGCTCATATTTTGCACACATTTGTAATATCTTATCATGTGTTCTTCAACCTAAAATGAATAGTTTTTGACAGTAATGCTGTGTTTTATAGTCAGCTGATAGTTTACATTGTGGCCTTTTTAGCTTAGCTCTACTTTTACGCAGAAAACGGACACTAAAAACCACAAATCACTTCAGTTTTTTGTCAAATTTTTATTGTCAGTAGCTGACCTAAAGATCTGTTTGCGCTAAACCGTGGATGAAATAAATTTGCTATTATAGCAAAGATAATAATACCATACCATCATTCGCCTCATAATCAAACTCCACCCAAGAAAAAACTTCGGTCAAACCCCTGTAGTGTTAGTTTTTAACACCAGCAAAGTGAGAACTTGAACTGGAAACAAAACAACTGTTTCATTTAACTTTGAAAACTTTTAACCAGATTAATCATGATGACGGATTAATCTGCATTAATTTTGACAGCCCTAATTTTTTAAATGCAATGTGACTGTCAACTGTTCTGTCTTTTTTTTTTTTACTCGAAATTTCCACAAATATTTGGTAAGAAACACCAAAAAATTAGGAGAAAAAATATATAGAAAACATGCTACAATAAAAAAAAATAAATAAATAAAAAAGTGATTCAAAACATATTCACAAACTCTTCTAAAATATGGGGAAAAACACCAATTTTTTCAAATAAAATATCCAAAATACATGCAAAAAAAAAAAAAAAAAAAAAAAAAATATATATATATATATATATATATATATATATATATATATATATATATATATATATATATATATATATATATATATGCTACGATATCAACACTATTTTCATTTCACTGCAATAAAACCTTTAGCCAGATTAATCATGATGATGGATTAATAGGCATTAATTTTGACAGTGCCAAATGTTTTAATGCAATACATCACAAATGCATTCACCCATTCATATAGTAGTAGGTCATTGCTGAGATGTAATTACCTAAAATCATTTTGACTTACTAAGACGTAATTAATTAATATTCATAAATATCTGGATGATATTGGTTTATACACCGTTGACTTTACTGATAATTATTCAAACAAAAATGAGTAAAATGCAATTGATAAATAATTAAAATGCCATTAAATCACCATAATAATATACCAAAATGCACAGTCTTTTTTTTCCCATGTAGAGTTCAACCCTTTAACTCCTGAGACATTAAGCAACAAAATGGACAATGACAGCCAAAAATATATAATAAACCAACAAAGGACACAAATGGTACAAAAGTGAAGAGAAGTAATGAAATCCAATGTCAAATGTAGAAATATAAAACAAAATTAACAAACAAATAAATATTTACAAAATAATAACAACTTAGTTCAAATAAACTAAAACAAAGTAGAAATAAACACATAAATGAATAAATAAATAATATTGTAATTTGGTTCCAGTAGTTTTACAGTTGCTTTTTGACATCTGTTTATCTTCATATATCAGATCCATGAACAAAACGGTAAAAATCAGAGTAAAAACTGTCATTTTTTTCTGAATATTGAAACTGAACGTGTCATCGCTGACACATCAGTGGTTAAAGGGTTAATATAATTTATTTTGTTAATATTAATTAAGTCTGGTTAACCTTTTTAGAGTATACCCAGTAACACTGTGTGTATTTGTTTGATAGGTACAGTATATTTGAACAGAACCCAATGCATTAGAAGAGCCTTTGAAAAACAGGTTTTCTTTGTCCGGCTCTGACAGGAAATGAACTTTCTGCACAAGCCTCCTCTCACATGCTAGTTTTGTTAGCAGCAGCATATGCCCGCTGACTGGGCAAACATCAAGCGACACCAGTGTGTGTGTGTGTGTGTGTGTGTGTGTGTGTGTGTGTGTGTGTGTGGAAAGTGACGGCACACTTTCCTTCTGCCTTCTCCACATGGAGAAAAGTCTGTTCACGCTCATTAACACATGCACAAAGTTGTGAACAAGACAAGAGAGAGACAAACACCATGCGAGTCCACACTTTGTCAGTCACTACTACTGTAAATATACTGTATTGTAGTATAACCCATGTGTGTGTCATACATGCTGCCTGTATGATGACCAGGATTTATTCACACACTGTACCCACAAAGATGTGGTGTTCTGTAATTGTCTCTATTTGAAGATGTTTTGCCAGTGGCTGTGTCTTTATGTGATGTGTTTCACAAATGCAGCAGAGAGAGAGAGTGTGGTGTGGTGTGGTGTGCTGCTGCCCGGCCAGTTTTTTTTTTTTTTTTTAAATGCTGTACTTCTTCTTACAAATGCTGATGGTCTGTCTGAAGCTGTGAGATCAACACTGTTTTGAGAGTTGATGGATCAGAGGTGTATTTTGTAGTGTCCTGATCTCTTTAAGTGGTGCATATATTTTACTTAGCTGGATTGAATCCCAGTTGTTGATTCTATCTGGTGGTGAAAATTGCCATATTAAAAACCCACAAGCTTTACATACATGTAACGTGTGTCAAGAGGGTTTATTTCTGCAGGTTTTATTCACACTTGACACCAAGAGTTAAGAAGCTACACTGCAAAACTCCCAAATAGTATCAAGTGGATTTTTGTCATTTCTAGACAAAATATCTAATTGCACTTGACTCTTTGATGCATACTGGTCACTACAGTGGACAGTTATTCTATAGTTGTTCTCTTGTATATTGATATGTTTTGTTGTTTTAGTTCCATATCAGTCAGTTCATATCATTACTGTAACTGGTCTGTTCTTAATACCTGATCTGCACTGAACATGTTGATGTGTAAATCAATTGCTATAATTAACAGTCTCCTTAAACAAAAACTGCATTAAAACTATTTTATTTCATAGGGTTCTGATATTGCGTTTTAAAATAAAGGTTACTTTGCTGCAAAGTTTAAAGGGATTGTTCACTATTTTTCACATTGTGTATGTCATCACTGTCTTTACTCTGGTTCATTTGACAGTGTCCTGTGGTCAAAGCGAAAGTAGTCCCGGCAAGTTTCATGGGGTCATGAAAATACGCGTTTCTTCTCAAAACAGTATTTGTTTAAATGAATGATTAATTTTCATAACAAAATTGTCACAGAACAAAAACTCACCTCATAATTGCTTGGAACTATTTTCTCTCAATAGTGATCAATGTACGTTGCCATGCTAACAACTGATGACATTAGTTTGCTAAAGCGCACAGCTGTTAGCAGTGACAACGCGCAGTGATCGCTATTGAGAAAAAGTAGCTCCAAGCAATTATGAGGTATGAGTTTTTGATGGTTTTGTTATGCAAATCACTCATTCAAACACATAGTGTTTTGTGAAGAAATACGTTGTATTCTGTTGACCCCATGAAACCTGCCGGGACTACCTTAGCTTGGACCAAAACCGGACCAGAACTCGACTCTTAGGACACTGTCAGGGGTAAGTCACTGTGGGTGCACCAGAGTAAAAACTGTGATTCTATACAAATTCATGTGAAAAATAGTGAACTATCCCTTTAAACTTTGCAGCAAAGAAACATGTATTTAAAACGCAATATCAGAACACTATGAAATAAAAAAAAAATTTAATGCAGTTTTTGTTTATGAAGACTGTTAATTACAGTCTAATAACAACAAGCATAAACATGTTCAGTGCAGATCAGGTATTAAGAAGAAACCAGTAACAGTAATGATATAAACTGACTGATATGGAACTAAAACAACAAAACCTATAAATATATAAGAGAATAACTGTAAAATAACTGTAGTGACCATGAGTGGATATTTATGTATTTTATGTCACATTGTTTTTTTCATGCCTAATTGAGGAATAAAAACACTTGACTAAGGTTCTCATAATTCATGCATCAAAGGGTTAAATAAGAGAGAGAGAGGGGGGGGGGGGCTATTTACTGTAAAGGAGATAAAACTACAATAAATAAATCGCTGAAATATCAAATATCATATTTAAGAAATAATCTTTCACATCCATTTGCAATTACAAACTGTAGAAATTCATCTCCCAATGTGTCGTCCCATGTCTTTATTGTAACAACAGAACAATGTGCACATGAGAGTCACATTTGAAACGAGGAGCTACCATCTAAATATGAACACAAAATATGAATAAACTCAGGGAAAATCATGCGGTGCTTTTAAAAAGCTGAGCCCTCTACGGTATGAATCATGCAGTCATAATAATGTTGTTATGGCTATTGAGAGGCTGGAGGTGAGTTATTAATATAATATGAATAAACAAGTGGCTCCATCATGGTTCCACACATTATTATTGGAGCATTTATCCATCTGATGTGATCATGTCTATGTGTGTGATGATCAGAGGTGGTCAAAATACTAACATTCTGTACTTAAGTAGAGAAAAAGTAGAAGTACTGATTCAACTCATTTACTGAAGTAAAAGTAAAAAAGTACAACTTCTCAATTGTAATGAAGTACAAAAGTAAAAAGTAAAACTGCATATTTTTTTTTGCCCTGAATGAAATAATACTTATTCAATTAGGAAAAAATCTCACATTTTTCAAAAGTATCCAAAAATACTGAGTTACTGTGTAGATAATGTATTTGGTCAGGTCACAGTACCCTCAGTTATGTGGGTATGGGCAGGACATTTAGGAAAAAAAGTCACAATTAAGATAAAAAGTCATCATTATGAGATTTTTTTTAAATGGCATAATTATGAGATTAAATGTCTAACTTGTGGGATAAAGTCACAATATTAAGATAAAAGTCATAATTATAGTATTTAACCTCTTAAGAGCTAAACTCTTGACATGCATTTTTAATTTATCTGTGCTATGTGGGGTGCTTGGGATCTGATGAGTTTAAAAACAAAGAATTATCAGTAGTGCAGATCTGGTATATATAGTATAATGTAATATAATTTAATGTATAATGTCCTCGTAAGTGGACACCAGGTCCTAGGAGGATAAAGTCCCGGCTTCTGTATTTACAGATTTTTTTTCCTCTGAAGTGACGACAATAAATGACTAGTGTTGTAATTTGGTTCCAGTACTTTTAGTTTGGGTTTTTTCTTTTTCTAAATCAGTTGCTTTTCAACACCTGTACATCAGTTTCATCAACAAAATTCTCAGTAAAATAACGCCCGCCCTTCTAAAAATAAATGAATAAATAAATAAAATAAGCAACAAAATGAACAAAAACAGCCAAAGTGATCAGTAAAATGAACAAAAATGAATAATAAACTAACAAAATAAGATGTAACATGAACAAAGTAAGACAATAACAGAACATAATGAAAAAAGAAAACACAATAGAAAAATAAGAAAATAAATAAACAAAACATAGAAAAATAACAAAAATAAGCAACAGCATGAACATAAACTAATAAATATGCACAAAATAACACCACAAAAAATGCCCCCCCCAAAAAAAAGAAAAAGCAAAATGAAGGAATAAATGACTAGTGTTGTGATTTGGTTCCAGTAGTTTTAGTTTGGGCTTTTTTTTTTTTTCTTAATCAGTTGCTTTTTAACACCTGTACATCAGTCCCATGAGCAAAATTCTCAGTAAAATGACAAACTAAACCATCCATTCAGAAAGCATCAGCACTGATTCATCAGGGGTTAAAGGGTTAAACATTACCATCATAATTTAACTAATTTCACTGTTATTAGTTTTACTGGTCTGGCCCTTTTCATATCATACAGTATATAGATGAATGTAGCCCCTGAACTCTAATTAATTTGACATCCTTGATCTAAAATATTCACCATCGTGGCTGTGAAGGACCAGGGTGGAGGATGAGGCTTTTCTAATCCTGCTGTTACATAATGCAGCAGTAACTGTGAGTGTGCAGCAGATGGAGACATTTACTAAATTATTATTCCCCCCACATCTCGCTCCAACACTGACCAGGGAATTTCTTTGTTATATTGGATACAAAGAAAATGGCTTAAATACCACTTTCACAACAGCTTTTATTTACAGTGCCTCTAGTAGCATCAATTCGATGACACACATCATGACTCCAGTGTTTTTGTTGTGTGTTCTTGTGCAACATTAAACCCACGAGGAGTTCAACTCGGACACACCCAGTGTTGACTCGATGCTCACACAGTAGTGGGGGGGATTATTTTAAATACAATCCTCGGCTTTTATCTATTTCAGATCACCTCCAGTTTGGAAGGTCGGGTTGTTATATCCACAACGGGTGTGATTATAGACGCTGGTGTCTGGCTGTATCCCAGTACCCTGCTGACAGTAGAGGAGACCATACACTAACACACATCCCCAAGGGCTCTTTGTTTCTATGCACACACAACCACAACTAAGCACTTGTGGATAATACATTATGTTTGTTAGCTGGGGCTTTGGTATACTAGTTATATAACCAGCATTATTTATTTAATAGATTTTCTGCAGTCACTGTTCATCTGAGCTGCTCATACGAACAACTAAAGTACAAATACAGTCGTCTATCCAGACCGTTTGATTAGTATTTGTGTTAAAACATCCCTCTTCTTCTCCACCTCCTCCATTCTCAGGCATCCTTTTCTCCTCTGATGCTTCAGCTGCTGCTACGTAACTTGTTGCTAGGGTAACCTAGCCTTGAGAGAAGCTTCACCCTTAATGTATTAAATGTAACCATGTTTTTCCACAGACAGAAGGTGAGGTAATTAATTTGAAATAAGAACTGGAGGTGTATGCATGATAAGATATTTGCCTAAGTGTAACATCCTACCTGGTCCAAACACAGTGCGCTTCAGTGATAAAAAAAAATAAATAAAGGATGCTTAAATGAGTTTTTGAAGTCTTTTTGGGCTCCTCAGATGGGCAATAGTTAGAACAAAAAAAAAAACAGAACATCTGACATTTTCAGTCTGAAGCTCAACTTTAAAGTGGAGACCGCTGAAGTCACTTTAAAGGGATGTAAATAACAATTATATCAAAGTACTCTAATATGCAGTTTTTACCATTTACAGCTTTAGTACATGAATTAATTCCCTTTTGAGACTCAACCCAAGCAATTTGTTTTTTTAATTTAATATGGTCTTTGGTCATATCAGTCATTATTTCATTGAAAAGTGTTGCCATGGCAACTTGGTAAATTGTGATGTTTTGCATAATTGACTCAATAGTGCCCTCTTACAGACTTTCAGAAATGAAGCCCCCACATGAGGTTTCACATGAAGACATGTCAGATTTAGTGAGATGAATATACATACATGAAAAAACTCTGATTCTAACAGGAAATCAAGTATTCTTTTTACCATTTCCATCTCGGTGCCTGTTAGGACTCATCTTTGCACGAGCTCGGAAAACTTCTACTTGATCCTATTAATATAAAACCACAATTTGTTAAACATACAAGTCATAGGGCAAGGACTTCTGCTCTGAAATGTATGTTCCAGTTGTAATACTGCTGATGGCTAAAATGATGACTGAAAAAAGTTAACACGGGCAACAGTTGATGGTCATAATTTTGACATTTTATCTCATAATTTTGACTTTTTATTTCATATTTTTGACTTTTTATCCCAAGATTTTGACTTTTTATCCCATAATTTTGACTTTATCTCATAATTTTGACTTTTTACCTCATGATTTTGACTTTTTATGGTCACACATTAAAAAAAATCTAGTTGAGTGAACCAAATTAAATTTCATACAGCGAGGGTTAATCAAAATAATTCGTCCTGATTGGAGAAGCCAGATGCTTGTCATTTTGAATCACATTGAAAGCAGCATGTAACGTAGATGAGAACTCTTACTTTACCACCATCACACCAATACATTCTTTCAAAACTTTTCTCTGTTCATCTTTAAAAGAATCAAAACACATTTTGGTGACCTTGACCTTTGACCTACATTCACTAAAATCTAATGTGATCTATTCTGGACCACTTCGCACCTTTCATGAAAAGTGTATGGAAATTGTTCCAGTAGTTTTTGCATGAAGTTGACAATTTGGGAAGTTGATAAAGTGTATCATCCAATAACTGAAGGGTTGGTGGTTCAAATCCTGCTCTGTCCTAGTCGGTGTTTTGTGTTCTTGGGCAAGACACTTCACCCCCCTTGCCTCCAGTGCCACTCATACTGGTGTATGAATGTTTGGTGGTGGTCAGAAGGGCCATAGGCGCAAATTGTCAGCCATGTTTCTGTCAGTATATGTAGTTTACCACCACCAAAGTGAGAATGTGATAGTGAATGAATGATGGGTCACCAATGTGGCCAAAAAGTCCTATATTAATCCATTTCATTATTACTTCAAGAGGTATTACATTGTCTGTCTGTCAGCAGGATTATGCAAGAACTTCTGAACCGATTTTTGATTAAACTTTCAGGAATAATAGATAATGGGTCAAGGGAGAACCCATTAGATTTTGAGCAATTAAGGTCAAAGGTCAAGGTCACACTAAAGTGAAACACATCACTGGTAATATCTCAGGATTCAGACAAGATAGAATCTCGTGGGTTTTTTTTTTCATTCACATCGTCTCACCTTTGGACATCAGATGGGTCAACACCTATGGCTCCATCACGTCACGTTTTGACGTCATAGTGTATGACGTCAAACCAATGGTGTATTTGCAAACTTTGTGACCTTGTTCTTAAATCAGGGTTATTGACACATTTGATTAAATCCGACAAAAGACTGTGCTTCATATTAGATATCAGATCAAAAATATGCAATATGGTTGTTAGTGTTATAAGTCACTTTAATAATATTGAGTTTCATCAAAAATTACTGAAAAATCTATAAAAAGGCAGTAAAATGACTGCCTTGTTATTATTATTATTATTATTATTAGTTGTAGTAGTAGTAGTAGTAGTAGTAGTACTATTAGTATTATTATTATTATTAATACCCCTTAACTCCACTTCGGGGGCAGGATAATAATGAAACCAGAACAACTAACCATACTTCTCAATAACTTTAACTTAGTGAAGTCTCCTCCACTTTACTCATGCAGCTGTATACTTTAGTGTGTATTAGCACTGAACATACTTTTACAGAGCTAAAATAACAGGACAGAGTGTTTCTAATTCCACAGAGCAGAGCAGCAGTGGAAAGAAAAGCTCTCTGTCTTCTTACATAATTGAATAGTGTGTTATGAGCGGTGAGCTATTTGCTTTCCTTAAGGAAATTGTCGTGTAATAGCCTCACAGAAATGCACTGTGGTTCTTCTCAGAGTCAGATTAAAGCCAAACGCTGCGTTATCAATCGAAGCTAAGTGAATGAACAGTAGCCTTTAGGTCCTCCACTACACTCCGCTCCTCATATCTGTCTCTCTCTGTCTCTGTTTTTTTCTGCCTTATAGCCTGTGTCAACTGAGTGATGCCGCTGCTGTGGAGGAGACAGTGAGTGTTTAAAGAGACATATAGACGGTGGCATAAGGAGACAGAAGGGAGGGAATGGGAGGCGGGATGATAAGACTGGCACTGAGGCCATGCAGACGTGGGTCACACAGAGGATGCCAGGCGGGCAAAGAGAGAGAATAAGGCTTCACGTGGAAGTCAACGTGCTATTACCACCAGACAAGAGCCTCAGGAGGAAAGACAAAGAGTGGAAGGAAAAGATGCGAGACAAGAGAAAAGCAACAAGAATGGAAGATACAGTTGGAACAGAGTGCACTGTGAGCTGCCAGAGCTTCAATTCACAATAGCTTAGGATGAAACAGTCTTTCCCTATTTCCTTTTCCATACTAGTATAGAAACACACCACACAACAGTAGCTTCTTATTGGGCTGTAGGTTTTGACTAATCTCTCTTAAAATACAGGAAATATTGTATTAACACATAAAGACCCACTTAAGTCTATTTTGTACTGACTGATTTTTATGATTTAATTGTCAGGTTTTGTATTGTATATAGGTTTTTTTGGTTTAATATTGTATATAGGTTTTATACTGTATATCGACTTAGGTTTTTATACTTTATATAGGTTGTATAGATTTCATATTGTATATATGTTTTATAGATTTTATACTGTTTTTAGTAATCTTTAAACAAGTGTTTAAAAAAAAAGTTCCACAGACTCAAGATATTACGTAGTGATAAATATTTGCACATAACTTTGTCAAACCTGTAACAGCAAAACGATGACATTAATGTGACAACAATTTATTTTACACTTATGTACATGTGCTATTGTCTATTAAGAAAGAATACTGGTCAGTCAGTCAGGCAAATGAACTCAATGTATTCTCATATAATTTCAGTCTGCATGCAGCGACCCACCAATCACATTTGTTTTAAATCAGTTTGCTGAAGCAGACAACACCCCTCCCTCTGGTAACAACATTGGAAAAATTAACAACAGACAAGAGAAAATATATGGAGTGATTTTTGGGACAAAATTAAGCATGTTCACAGGAAAGTAATCCGTGCATATTTAGGATATGCATGTGTCTGAGCATAAAATAAATATTTGCAAACTCTAAAATTGTGCACTTTGAGATTTGAATTCAAATGTAAAGTGCATTACAAATAAAATGTATTATTATTATTTTTATTTTAGTTTTAGTTTTTTTTCTTTTAATTTACCGTACAACATCAAAAATAACATTTACGAAATAAAAAGTTACGAGTACACTGTGTTCAGTACAAATACAAATTTGTCAGATGAAATAAAGTGGTCAAAAATATGTCATCACTTATGTTATTACATCACAGGCATTATCAATTCAACACAGAACAGTGACAGAGAATGACGTATTTTTGACCTTTTTTTTTTTCATCTGAGAAATTCATATTCATACTGAACACAGTGTACTCGTAACTTTTAATTTCATGAATGTCATTTTTGATGTCGTAAATTTTCGATTGGTATTCTGACAAATATCAAACACACAACACATTAGAAATACAAATGGACTCAATTTTGGAGTTTGCAAATATTTAGTTTATGCTCAAATACAACCAAAGAAACATGTAGATTACTTTCCTGTAAATACACTTAAGTTTGTCCTGAAAATCGCTCCATAAAAATCACTGAAAACAAAAACATGGTACCAAAAAGAAAAGCAACCTCAGTTATCTGGAATTATTTCTGCTCCACACAACTGATTAGTACAATCATTTAGCACTACATACTTATTATATACTCCTGAGTATTTTTTCAGATTGCAATATTTATTGCAGGGTTTAAAAAAAATCACAATGTTAATTTTTCCCCCAATATCATGGAGTCCTAGTTTATATCCACAAAGGTAGTGGGTTCTTTTCAGTCCAACATGGTCACATAGACCTGACTTCCTCTTCTTCTTTTCTCTATTTAATAGAAGGTGACATCCAGTGTTAAGGTCCATCAGCATCACCTACTGCGTCTAAGTGTGGGCTAGTGTTATCACCCTCCACCCCCCGTCTAAAAAGCCCAGAAAGGACAAAACAAACACTGCCTCTAAAAGCATGTTTGGATGACAGTGAAATGACAGGGTTAGTGGGGTTTTTTTTCTGACACCAGTTCTGTAATCTGCACCTTCATCACCACATGACACTAAATGTTACACGCTAAGACATTTAATTAACCTTCCTGTCAGAGGATTTTCCATATTTATTTGCAAAACCACAGCTCACTTTAAAAGCCCAGTTTGCTCTGATTGGTCAACTCATTTAAAATAAAAGAATAAATAAATAAAAATAGAGGTCCACAGGTGATCCAGTATCTCATAGGTCATCTGTACTGGTCTGTAACTGGCAAATGTTGTATTCAATGATGAGGGATACTGAAATTCAGAAAAAAAAAAATTAAATAAAAATGTTTCTTTATCAAAAATGTCTGTGCACTACTAACCCCCTTGATGCTAAAAAGAAATTAGATATTCACAATTTCATTGTATTCTTTTTTCAAAACATAGTCCAGTATTTCATTAGAAATTGAAATGAAGCTGTATGCAACAGTAAAGCTTAGCCTACTAACAGGACGTTGTTTTTAGAAAAGAATGCAATGAAATCGTGAATTTCCAGAGCGTGTAACTCTGCACTCGGCAATCGACTATTTTGGACTTCCTCCTAAAGACGGCTTCTGCATCCGGAAAGATAAGTAACTCTGGACACACTATCCTACAACATGAAGACCTCAGGACACCTCAGTTTGACTTTAGGGACCCTCTACTTACTACCCCATTAGTGTGATGTTCTTAAGAACTGTAGAAAATGTCTAAAAATGGCGTTTCATGTTGACGAAAAAGACATACCCTAATGACTTCCATGCTAACACAGTTTGGCTCAAAACAGCTAAATCGAAGTTTCTCAATTTAAATCCAAATCATTTATAGATTGAGCTAAAATGAATTTTACTCCAGATAATTCCTTTAATCTCAATGGGATATTTCCTGGTTAAATAAAGGTTAATTTAATTTAATTTTTTTTTTTTACACTAGATAATTATCTTTTGTGGAAACAATGCAATGCAACAGTTTTTTCAGATGCATTTAAAAAAAAAAAATGTCCTTTTTTGTTTTTCCTTCAATAAAGCTGTGAAAGTTTTTTCTCCAGAAGAGGACTCAGAGTTTCAGGAGGTTAAGTCTTTGTAAGAGAAAAAAAATGACATAACAGGGATGAATTTTACATTTCCTACAAAGAATTCAAAAGTCTGTCACTCATTTGATGTGACTAGTAATTAAGGGATTACAAAAAAAAAGAGTAATGGTGCCGTACTTTTTGAGAATAGCCAGTAGAAATACTCACATAAGTGGCCTAATAGTGATTTGACTGTGATGTGTTTTCTATGAATACACATCTGAGCACAAGCCAGGCATCAATCATGATAAGTGACTTTAACAACAACATCACAGTAATCTTCTCTCCTTAACGTATGGACGATACCAAGACTGAAGAATCAAGGGGTGGGTGGGTGGTTGGATGGGGGTGGGGGGTGTGTAATGGAATATAAAAGCACTGAAAATATCTGTTTAACCACCACTTTGACTTGATTCTCATTATGATCGTCCTCTGTTCTTTCCTTCCTCTGCATCTGGTCTGAAGATGACTTCACTCTTTGTCCAGAGCTGGATCACAAGGCTGTAAACACACACACACACACACACACACACACATACACATGCTCACACTCAGACATATGACATCAGCCAGGCGATGATGGGGCGGAGACTGGCGGCGTAAGCCTGGCATCACACACAGACTGCTCTGCCTTCATAAGCTCTCTGTCAGACAGCTCCGCTTGGCATCACCCTCCTTCAATAAGATGAAACAAGCATTAGCCTGACCCCGTTCTCATGGAAACCAAGTCATTTTCAACCAGTATTATATGGTTCTCCTGCACATCTGGTCTTTTATCAAATTCAGTGATATATATATATATATATATATATATATATATCATATTCTTGATAATAATATAGATTAATGTCTTACCCACTATTTTGTCCCAATCTCACGTTTCTGTTCTTCCGTTCTGTTCTTGAAATAGAGCCAATAATGTGATTTGACCTTTCTGCTAAATGCGACCTTGACCTTTGACCTTTTGCAACATTGATAATTTCGTTATGTATATATATATATATATATATATATATATATATATATATATATATATATATATATATATATATATATATATATATATATATATATATACATGCGTCAGTGTGTGTAATATTATGCTAATATATCCAGTATTGATTAAGTTATAGTTGCGATGTGTTCATGCTTGACACACACAAACAGTGTTACAGAAGTTAATTTTGCCACATGTCACCTTTGACCTCCAGAGATCTCAAAAACTATTGGTCGTAGGTGATAACACCAATTATGAGAATTGTAGAAATCTTCATTCGGCATCATTTTAGTAAGAATTTTATTTTGTCATTCTTTTATCTGTCAAAGAACAGCTGTTATTTTGGTTTTGAAGAGGTATTTTTCAGGCATTTTAAATAAAGTCACCCTGGAATGGCAAGGGGTTAAAGGCTAAACTGACATCGGCCCCTTCTTCTAAGTCCTTATCTAGACCACCGCTCTGTCTTTAATTGGTTGTCTTCGACAGCAGCCACTGAAGGAGGGCTTACCCTGTCCCCGTTTCTATCTCATCGGTATTCTCCCAGCACAGAAACAGGCCAGTGACTCCACTGTCTGCAGACTCTATGGTTCTACAGCGTACAGAACATTCAGCATGTTCTTTAAAACAAATATGACCATGTCAAAAGTTCAACAAACCACTCCTCTTTGCAGGATATCATTCATTTAAGAAGCTAATCTGATATGAAACATTACACTTTCCTGGCTATATATCCCCATCTTCCTACACTTCCCAGAATGCCGTTTCCTGGCCAGACAGTACTTGTGAACATGTCTGAGCATTTCCATTGAGGGTTGTAGCTGTGGAGGGGAGTGGCTGACTTTGTTTTGGCTGAAACTGACTGATTCTACATGAAGGTGATAATGATGTTTTTGACTGTAGTGTTTAGACAGAGAGAGAGAGAGAGAGAGAGAGAGAGAGAGAGAGAGAGAGAGAGAGAGAGAGAGAGAGAGAGCGAGAGAGAGAGAAAGAGATAGATAGATAGATAGATAGATAGATAGATAGATAGATAGATAGATAGATAGATAGATAGATAGATAGATAGATAGATAGATAGATAGATAGATAGATAGATAGATAGATAGATAGATAGATAGATAGATAGATAGATAGATAGAGTAGATAGATAGATAGATAGATAGATAGATAGATAGATAGATAGATAGATAGATAGATAGATAGATAGATAGATAGATAGATAGATAGATAGATAGATAGATAGATAGATAGATAGATAGATAGATAGATAGAGTAGATAGATAGATAGATAGATAGATAGATAGATAGATAGATAGATAGATAGATAGATAGATAGATAGATAGATAGATAGATAGATAGATAGATAGATAGATAGATAGATAGATAGATAGATAGATAGATAGATAGATAGATAGATAGATAGATAGATAGATAGATAGATAGATAGATAGATGGTTCCGTCATGTAACATTTTGATGCCATATCAAGCCTTGGCAGAGGTCTGCTGTCTCTGAGTGCCTTGTTTAATATTATTATTTTTTTAACAAATACATGGATCATCCCATTTTTAACAAAAACATGAACCCTCTAAACTAAAGTCTTACACCTTTATGAAAGTTTGACTCATAAGGTTAATGATCCACATGTTTGACCTCACTCTGGCCCATGAAATACTCCACTGGTGTCTTTATTTCCCTCAGATCCAAGACCTCAAAGACCTCAACTTGCCTCTTTGGCCTGAACCTCCCACAGGCTGCACAAAACATTTCTGTTTGGATTATTTTTTTTCTGTCTAATGAGGTCCAAACTTCACCCACTCACCCAGGGCCCATGCAGCGACTGAGCTCAGATAAATAACCCTGTTTTCTTCACTGGATGTCATAGCGTATAGTACTGAAGTGTAGTTTGTCAACTCTAACTATGTTCACAGAGAAAAAAAAAGTGAATGTGAGTGAACAAACTGATCAGTGTTTGATATTAACTGTAAATGACTTGATTAATAATTCATGTTTAGCATACAGGATAATGGCATTCTTCTGGCTGTGCTTCATTAGCATTTTCTAAACAGTCAGGCCTGAGTAGTTTAACTTGGAAAAAACAAAGCTATAGACTGTTACATATGTGGTGTATTGAACTGTATCAGCTTTTTCAATCATTTTAAAGACTAAATGAAAAGCTGTCCTCCTGAAACATAGCTATTCATTCTTGTCCTCTGTGGGGGACATGAGTCTGACACCTCTAAATTAAATATGTGAATTTTAGTGAATTTTTAGCATGTTTTGTATCTTTTTTGTACAAATGTTTTGTGTCTTTGTGTATTTTATGGAAAATTTGACTACAAAGAGAGAGAGAGACAGACAGACAGACAGAGAGAGAGAGAGAGAGAGAGAGAGAAAGTGTTTTGCACCTATGACACAAAAGCGGGAGAGAGTTTTCCAATTGTTCTTCCACATCACAAACTAGTTCCCAAACTAATTTGACCAAATCAAACCCAGTGCACTGAGTTCCAGCCTCATTTGCATTCAATGTGAATGTGATGCACACGGAAAGTAATTGAAAAAAATAATAATAAATAAATCAAGTTTGGCTGAAATATTTGTGCAGATTAATTTACTTTGGGTGGTTCCAGCAAACTGCAGCTACGTGTAGAACCAAATTTCGTTCAATGCACAATGGCTGAGTCGCTAGGAAAATGTTTCTACACACTTATTCTACTTTGGGGGTTGGTGGGATACACAAATTTTTTAGCACGACTCATGATAATTTTTTCGGAAGTATTTTTCCCAGGAATTTGTAAAGTTGATGAAATGTGTCCAGCATGTCTTTAATTCGTGCTGATGGAATAATGGCTGCCTCCTCCTTTTTTTTTTTTTTATCATCTCCTGTTTCACTTCTATTGATAACGCAGCCCGCTTCTTCTTTTCATTTGCACCGGGAATCAGTTTCTTTGGTCTCATGATGAATAACGAATATGTACTGTAATAAAGTTTCAATGAACACACTGGGAAAAATTCACCAAACAACAGTAACTCTGTGATGAATGAGGGTCAAAGGGTCACCAAAAGCATCATGGGTAGCTCCCTCATAGCCAATGGGATGATACATACAGTATGTATATTACATACAGTACTATATTTACGTCTCGGGGGTTTCGTTTTCATTTCGTAAATTTACTTTTCTTTCGTATTCAGAGACAAAAAATTAACGTAAAGGTTTTTTGTTACTTGGATTATTCGTTAATCTGTGTCTTTCGTAAATTGAGGTATGACTATATTCTTTTAATATGACAATATTGCAGTTAAAAAAATTGTTTTTATTGACCTGTGGTTTCACTAATAGAAGAAGCTTAAGCACATTCTTCCATTTCATTTCATGATAATATTGCATTAATCCGAACCAAACTCAAAGCAACACATAGACCTGTTACATGGTATCACCTGTTTATTGGTAAACTATTTCTTTATTTAGTTGTAATGCAAAGTACCACTGTACACATGCTTTATTGGAGAAAAGGGAAAACATTTAAAGGAGAAAAAAGAGGTGACAAATACTTCAGATTTTTTCTAATATAGTACATTTCACAATAACAGGTTTAATAACACTCATGGTATTTATGAGGAGACAGAAAGTCTGAAAATGGGAAATAATCCACTCCCAGGAGACAGTGAAACTGTGAAGATAAGACTTTGATGCTGTTCTCTATATCTGTGTTTTGATAAATATTTCATTTTACTGTTGCCCTGATGTTTCACAGTGATGTCGTGTCACTGTCCCAGGATCAGCCTCTGGTGAAATGAGAGCCGTGCCCATTTGGGAGATCTTGTTTTCAGCACTGTAGAAGCAGTCTGAGCCCCAGAGCTTGCTTAAGGCCAGAGAGGGAGGGGGTGGTGATGATGGGAGGGGCAGGAGGATAAAAAGGAAAGTAGGATGACGAGGGGGGATGTGGTAAACATAGAGAGCAGCCCCCGGAGTGAGACGTGAAGCAGGGTGGGGGGACGGTACTTGTGCTGAATCAGGGGTGGGTACAGTCGAAGGGGCTCCTTAGGGACTGTGATGTCAGCCCCAGGACAGAGAGCGAGGGGAAGACAAAGGGATACCAAGGACGAGAGGAGGGAGGTGGAGGGGACCACAAGGGGATTGACAAAGGAGTCGTACTCAGGCATCTACAGATGGCTGCTGAAGGCTGCAGGCAAACACTGCATGTGAAAAGACATGCAAACCTCTTCTTTTTTTTTCTCCAAAATTAAATTAGTTTTATGACCAGGATGAATTCATTGATTTCTCTTGAATTAGTAAGATGTGACGGGTGTAAAAACCTTCTTTCCCTACAGGGATTTTCTTCTTCCTCACTAAAAGTGTTTGAGTGTGAAGCTGAAACAAATGTCCAACTGTCAAACAGTGTCAAAACTAATACAAATAAATTATTTTTTAATAATAAATACAGAGAATAAAGTGTGAGTGTGTTTTCAGGGGGGTGCTTTGTCATGTATATGATGATATTTTGTAGTTTAAATAGGGTTATATGAATATATTATTACTATATTAGCATAAGGTAATAAATAGAACATTATGTATTTATATTATATGTGTATTTTGGTTTAAATTTATTTTTTGGTTTGTTTTTTCTTGCTTTTTGCTAGTATGGTAGTGCTGATGCTTATGCCAGATGATTTATAAATGAGTATTGTTGCATTGATTTATATGAGAGTGAAGATTAGGTACATTGTTATATAGTTATTATATTTGTATTCTATCTATTATTATATGGATTATATTGATGTTAATATAAAATATTTACTGCTATATAGAGATTACAGGGAATAAAGATTGGGGGTAGAAGTATAACTTTTTACTTCTTTCTACTCCTTTTCAACCATGTTTAATGACCTCCACCAAGAAGGTATTACATTTGGGTCTGTTTATTTGTCTGTCTGTCTGTCTGTCTGTCAGCAGAATTACGCAAAACGTTCTGAACGGATTTTGATAAAACTTTCAGGAAGGATAGATAATGGATAATGGATAGATAATATATATATATATATATATATATATATATATATATATATATATATATATATATATATATATATATATATATATATATATATATATGGATAGATTATATATATATATATATATATATATATATATATATATATATATATATATATATATATATATATATATATGGATAGATTATATATATATATATATATATATATATATATATATATATATATATATATATATATATATATATATGAGCATTTTTTGTGGTTATCATGATATTTGTCCAAATAAATTTATTTTTTAGGAGTACCAGGCATTAAAAAATATAAAAGAAATTGAAGAAAACAAGGGGAGGTCTAACAAACATTGAGGAACACTGATCTGGATTATGTTCATTCTTGTGTTCTGAAATTGTGTGCATCTCAGTCAAGGCCACTTGGCAACCCAGTGTGAATCATCTATCACAGACAAGCAGAACAATAAAAGCCGCTCTGATTTTCCACAGGCCACAAAAATTGCAGCCTGGGGTGCTTCTTTTATTCTCCAATGAGAACCCAACCTTATGTCACCTGTTTTCAGTGACATACACACACACACACACACACACCCCATTGAACCCTTTTGTGATGCATTTTTACATCCACTGTTGATACTATTTTGAAAATCCAAACTTCATTTTTTTAACCATAGTTTCTATTCTATAACACATTAGGATAGAAGCTGTGTTGGCTGAGGGGGAGGGGTGGAAGTGGGCGGAGCTTAAAGCAGCAGAAAGCAGCTGGTGAGAGAGAGAGAGGGGAGAAGATTTTTAAGACTTTTGGCAGCATTAAAATGAGGTTTTTAACTGTGTTTCAGTGAGGTTTAACTGTGTTTTAGTAAAGTTTAACTGTGTTTTAATGAGGTTTAACTGTGTTTTATTACAGTTTAACTGTGTTTTAATGAAGTTTAACTGTATTTTAGTAAGGTTTAACTGTGTTTTAGTAACATTTAACTGTTTTAGTAAGGTTTAACTGTATTTTAAAGAGGTTTAACTGTGTTTTAGTAATGTTTAACTGTGTTTTAGTGAAGTCTTAAATGTGTTTTAGTGAGGTTTAACTGTGTTTTAGTAATGTGTTTATTACATCACTTATATGCTTAAAAAATAAATGTAAGATATAATTAAAATGGAATGTAAGATTTGTAACATTATTAGGCTATATTTGTCACACAGTTAGTTTTTTTTTTTTTTTTTAAAACACTCAAAATCAGTTTATTTATTGACATATAGAGAAGTGTTGTCCTTGTATTATAGTTGTTGTTTTTTTAAAAATCATTTTAAGGCATTTCCTCCTGAAGTCTAAAAGATTGTGGCATGTTATTCAAACATCTAAAGGGTTTAAGGAATCTCTTTATTGCAGTTTGACAAACAACATCTTGCTTAGGGCCCCCATGAAGTTAGAAACATCCCTGGAATTGCTCAATACTGCCCCCTTAAAAAAAACATTGTGGAAAAAATAAAGCCCAGGGTTGGGTTTCAAGAAGATCTATAAAATGTGGTTGATGCAGGTTCAGGTTGAGTTGCACAAAAAGCCATCTGGACCCAACAGGACGTTTACAGTAGAGACTAGAAGCCAAAAAATATCAACATGCCTTCTATAAAACTTGATATGAACAGCAGTGCATGGGTCCAAGCACTGCTTTAACTGTGATTGGCTTAATAAGTGGGTGTTACGACATTCAACCTTCACAGCTGACATGTTAAAAATAAAAATAAAACCTGAGATATACAGATGGAAATCTGTTTCTACGCTGCTGAGTGATAATCATAATCCCAATCTGGACGATTAGTGTTATCCTGATATTATCATACCAACATCCACTCATACCAGCCAGATGTCTGTCAAAGCTCAGTTCAGTCTGTTGTGGAGTATTATGTCAGTCTGGGAAAGCACTTTAGTGGCCTTTGGTTTTTTTGTTCTCCATCATGACACTGATTACTTTAGCACACTTTAGTCAGAGGTATTTACTTCATTAATGTACTTACGTAGATTTTTTTTAAGGTGTCAGTACTTTACTTGAGTATTTATTTTTCTGCCAATTGTTTAGTTTTACTTCCTAGATTTTTGCATCTGTACTAGAACTCCATACATTATCAGAATAGTTACTTTTTCCAAACTAAACAAAAAATAAGTGGTTTCAGATGGAAAATCAGTAGAGAATATTGTGACTTACTTTTATGTCATAATTATGACTTTTAGCTCATGATTGTGACTTTTTAATCACATATTTTGACTTTTTATCTCATAACTTTGACTGTTTTTCTCATAATTATGCATTTCGTATCTCATATTTACGACTTTATCACATCATTTTGACTTTTTTATCTCAGAATTATGCCTTTCTTATCTCATATTTATTACATTATCTCATATTTTGAACTTTTTATCTCAGAATTATGCATTTCTTATCTCATATTTATTACTTTATCTCATAATTTTGACTTTTTAATCGCACAATTTTGACTTTTGTATCTCATAATTATTTACACATTAAATTTTTTCCTAAATCTCCTGCCCATACACACAAAACTGAGTACTGTGACCTGATCAAACCCATTTTCTACACAGTAACTCACTTTTAAGGGTTTTTATTTTTGGATACTTTTGAAACTTTTTTGATTCATCCTGGTTAAATAACTATTATTTCATCCATGGGAAATAAGTTCAGTTTTACTTCTTTACTTTATTACAATTGAGAAGTTGTTGAATCAGTACTTCAAATTTTACCAGAGTATGTTTCCACACAAGTAGCTGTACATCTACTTAAGCACAGAATGTGAGTACTTTAACCACCTCTTACTTTAGTGTATGACAGAACAAAGCAACTCCAATGACTGAACCTACCATAAGGAAGTGGGCTTTATAATGTTAATCTGCACAGTTAAGAACAGCTGTTTGTCTACATTTGCAGACATTGATTTGTTCTGACACTGGTCCCTGAATGACTTTTCATTGACAGAACAGTCTGAGGTCATACACAGATTGGGTTTCCCTGGAACAATGAGTATTGATTTGATTGATGAACAAAAAGCGATGCAAATACAAACAAGAGAACCAATCAAAAGCAGAACAAACAAAAAAAGATATAACAATAAAAATGCAATCCTACATAATGGGAAAAAAAGGTAGCCAACAGAAATACACAAATGTAAAAATTATTAAATCAAAGGTTCAATGTTTCTTTATGATCCCTGAAGGGCAATTTTTTTTGCAGCCAGCAGAACAATCATGAAGCAAATGAAAGAAAACAGACTAAATCAAATATAACCAAAATACAACAACTAATACCAGGCACAATAAACCCTGACACTCCCACATACTGTAGGTTATTTTGGCATTGATGCAGCTGATGATGTCAGCATATTAATTACCTCTTTATATGGGGTAACTTTGACATAAATTGAAAGAAAAATGTATGTTCTATCATGTGAAATTTAGTCCATTATAAGTCAATGGGAGGGGAAAAAGAACAGAAAATTTTTAACTTTGACCTATTTTTCCCAGAATGTAAGAACATCTATTTCACTGCACTGCATTTTTTGTAGGATGTGCTTCAGACATTAAATGTGCTCAATCTTATAAACATTAATAATATGAATTAGAAAACAGATGACAAATAATGCTGGTTAGCTGATGTTTTTAATATATATAATGGTGTGTTATTCCACATATATGGTGGTTTATCTACATGTATACAATGGATTTGTAAATATTCCACTAGAAAGAACCTGTAAAGTGAATGGATCATAATGTACAGACAGTGTTTTAAAGTAGATCTGAGACTAATATTCCTTTGGAGTGAAACCTATTCTAGGAATGGGGGGTATTGTCCACGGTAGAGATTTTTGCCATACCGTTCTACCGTCCATCCTGTAGATGGCAGTAATGCAAAGGTTCGAACGTCTGCGGCTGCCTCGAAGAAGCAGCTAGCACCGTCTTCCTGGTAGCTGTGGTAGCAGAAGCATTTCGTTAAAATAAGCTACAAACATAACACATATAGTTTATGTAGTGTACTCTTGGTTATAATGATATGTGATTCCAACATATTTAGATTCAGGACTCTACAATTTAATTTACAGGGTATCTGAAAAGCCAGCTAACAAGCTAACAGCCACAGTCATGACAGCCATAGAATTTATGATGACAACAAAACAATTATGCTAAACGTTAACACCGCCTTAAATTTAACACACTGTGCTAGCTTTAATAACTGTATGTTACTATATCCAATTAATTTACTATTAGTTATGGTATCTGGCTGTTGTTAGCAACTAAAATGACCGCTCATAGTTACAAACAATTTCGTTGGTGATTTAGCTAACGTTAGCATGCTAAGCACTGCTACAGTGATTGCTACAATTGAGATGTATTGTGCTAGCTACTCTCAGTGATAGCCTCACATGAAAGATGTTTTTTCTTCAAATTGAAAGAGTAACAACTTAAACCATTAGGCTTGTTATAGTCACATATGTAAGTGCACATTTACAAATCACCCTGAACAACTACAAAAAGTTGCAGTGAATGATTTATTGGCTAAACTTTATGTCCCTCATTCATTTTAGCACCTCTCCCTCTATTCTCTGGTTAATGACTGATCACGCTCCTGAATATGAAGACAGTCTGTACAAATATAAAAGACTGCACTTGGATCTATATGACCACTAACAAACTGTTCTAGAGTCATTTATAGTTTATTTATTATGTATGTATTGTAGCCTACAAAATTACTATACTATACCGCCAGTGCCTCAAATTATACTGGAATATACATTTTTGGCCATACTACCCATGCCTAAACTATTCTCTTATTAATTCTAAGAATTTCACATCTTGATCCAAGACTTATCTTGGAAACTTTGAGGCAAGGAGGTGTTCGGCTTCTATGCTACTGTCGGGGGAGAGCCCTACATTAGTAAATAAAGGTGATCAAGACCATATAGCAATTTGTATGTACACTTTACTTTTACACACATTACATACATTTATTGTATTGTATGTATTCCTCAAAAAGGAGTAGAATGTACAGAACACAACACACAAGTTACATTTAAGTAATTTTTTTATTATGTTAAACTGGCAAAAGCAAACCTTAAAAACCAACCAAACCCAGTTGTTTGATTTGATTTGAATGATTTATTTCGAACATGTGCAGAGTGCAACAATAATCAATACAACAATAATAATAATAATAATAATAATAATAATAATAATAATAATAATAATAATAATAATAATAATAATAATAATAATAATAATAATAATAATAATAATAATAATAATACACAATGACTTGTCCAAAAAGGAGTAGGATGAAGCATAAGCTTATTTAATCCTACCCCTTCTTCACTTCCCCAATAACCTGAATTCATCTTATAGCAATATAGTGCATAGTACAAAAATGATGATAATAATAAAAAATAATAACAATAATAATAATACTAATAATAAATAATTGAAGTACTAAACATATACATATATACAAAAAACAAAACAGAACACAAAAAAACCAAACCAAACCAAAACAAAACAAAACAAATGAGCAGATAGGAAAGTAGGTAACAAATAGTGTAGTCCATTCCCACATACTTATTAACATCATGATTCTGTCTTTCAGGACTTTGAGGAAAATAAACCCTCTTAAAGACTAAATATTCTTAGACTGTGATGTGAAACTTGTGTTGGAGTCAGTTGTCTTATGACTGTCTCAGTTGCTGCATATGATATTATATTACAGTCTGTTCTCTGATTTCTATATAGACGACTCCTGATGCTCAGTTCTAAGATCTTCACTTTCTTTTTTTGATCCTTCATAGCAGAAGCTCAGCAATAGAGGTGACTTTCAACAAATAACTGGCTACCAAAATGAGAGTGATTTCAAGACTAACTTCACATAAAAATGTTACAGGCGGAACCTTTAGATTCACTTTATATCACCAGAGATTTTCTTAGCATTTAATAGTTTAAAACTGTAAAAAAAAAAAAAAAAAAAAAAAAAAGTGGTTAATTGCATATAAGTACGGCTGTCAAATGATTCCAACTTATAATCAAATAATAATATATAATAATCACAGGGTTACTTTTGATTAATCATAATTGAATATGAATTTTTAATTAATATTAAATGGTAAATGCACTGCACTTATATAGTGCTTTTCCACCTTCATGGTGCTCAAATCGCTTTACATCGATTTAACCCCTTGACAGCCTTAAATATTAAAAAGAAAAACTAGATTTGTAAAAATTAATACATTAATTCAGAGTAATCACTCATCATGATTAATGTGATTAGAATTTTAAATGTAATACAGATTTTTTTGTATATTTTTCTGGTATTTTATCAAATTTTTTGGTGTTTTTTCTGTATTTTACCAAAGTATTTGAATATGTTTTTGATTTTTCTCCACTTTGTTGGTAGTTTATTTATTAATTTCAGTGGATTTTAGCATGTTTTGTTTATATTTTTTTATTTTTCATGTACTTTTGTGTATTTTATGGGAAATTTAAGTACCCAAAAATAAAAACTCAGAGACAAAACAGTTGAATCTGATTAAAAATGTAATCATTTGACAGCTGTAAAAAAAAAAAAAGAAAAAGGAAATGTTAAATTCAATGGAGATAATGTAACTATAGCATATACAATACATTTATTGTTTTGGTATGTTGCATATTAGTGACAGTAGGCATTAGCTTAACATTTTTAACCAGGTTAATCATGATGATGGATTAATCTGCATTAATGTGTTAATTTTGACAGCCCTAGTTATAAATAAACCATCTTGTTATAATCATAGTAGTAGTTTTTTTTAGGCTTCTGTTTTGAATATCACAGCCTCATTTTTGCTCTGAATGAACACATTTGTACAGTACATTCTGCACGTGAGGATGCATCGTTCAAATACACACTCATACATTATGTACACATGGAGTACACACATGCAGCAAATGGGTTTGGGAGGGGGTGGGGGGCAGAGATGCTGAAACCACTTCTAGACAGCCCCCAGCCTCACAGAGAAGAGCAGCTGAGTTGACGATTATGTAACCCACTGTTACATAAGACTTATCAGTATACTTTAATATGACTGTGCTATAGATTAATTATCATGGAAACAGAAGGTACAGTGTATCATGTTTGGACATTTAAGCCATAAAAACCCAAACACCAAAATCATCTACTGATCTTAATTGTTTAATACCTGTTCATCTATTAATATGTCATCAAATATGACCTATTTGGATTTTCAGATGCTCCATGGTAACCGTGGAAACACTGTTATCTTCTAGAATATGAATTCACCAATAAAACACATGGAGTTGGACTGACTGAATGACTGTTTTTAGGCTTAATTTTTGATATAGTCACAAGAAAAGTCATCTTTTCTTCAGTTTTCTCTGTTTCTGATATAATATTCCTCCACCTTAATCTGAGCCTTAATGAGCATCATAATCAGTACATGAAATATGGGAAAGTAGATGATTTTCATTGGAAAAACTAAAAAATAGAGAATATAATATTCTAATAATTGGTGATAAATCACTTAACCCTGTCATGCATACAGGTCACTACAGCGGACAGTTATTCTACAGCTGTTCTTGTGTACATACTGTACATGGTTTTGTTGTTTTAGTTTCATATCAGCCAATACAGTGGACACATCTGCATCATCTCATACATACATGCCCTATTTTGTGTCAATCTCAAGTTTCTATGACAACCTGTTCTTGAATGAGAGCCAACAATGTGATTTTGACCTTTCTGCTAAATGCGACCTTGACCTTTGACTTTTTGAAATATGCATAATTTCGTTATATGTATATATACATCAGTGTGTGTAATATTATGATAATATATCAGTATTGATTAAATTATAGCGTGATATGTCTATGCTTGGCACACACAAACAGTGGTACAGAAGTTAATTTTGCGACATGTCACCTTTGACCTCCAGAGATCTCAAAAACCATTGGTCGTAGGTGATAACACCAATTATGAGAATTGTAAACATCTTCATTCTGCATCATTTGGTACCAATCTGAAAGTTTTGCAACCCTCCGTTCTTGAATTATAACCAATAAAGTGATTTTGAACTTTTAGTTCAATGTGACCTTGACCTTTGACCTTAACTCAAATGGGTCATAGCATCTGATGCACATTCACTATATGTATATACCCATGTAATTTCATGATGAAATATGAAGTATACATTGAGTTATAGCATGATATGTCTCTGCGGACACACACACACACACACACACACACACTGATTACAATAATCTCTCAGAACCAATGTTGAGTCATATTAACTATTGAAGAAAAACTGACACATAAGTAACACTGGGTATTTATGGGTTAAAATTATCCCAAGATTATCAGAGAAAATCAGCATCCAAGTCGTCATCTCCTCTATCAGTACTTAACCTGATTGGGATGTGTGTCATATCTGGGTTCTGGTTACCTGTGGCTCAGACAGTAGCATTACTCTGCTAGTCTTCCTATCACTGACCATTATTACAGCACAGCCTAGAAACATGGACGCCTCCTGCTGCCCCGTCCTCTAATCTGCTCCCTATTGGCTCTGTGGAGATGAGGGAAAAAGGGAAAAAAAAAAAAGAAAAGGGGGCTCGTGCTGTGTTTGTGTGGACTAAAAGTGGGTCAGGCTAGCAGCCACACACACACACACACACACACACACACACACAAGCATGGCTGAATGCTTCTGAAAGGAGGGTCCCTTTCCTCAGACGTCTTATCAGACATGCTTCCTGCAGATCAGCTGCTGTGTACTGTATTTGTTTGTATACCTAGCTTTATGGGGACATTGATGTGTTTACACAGTGGGCAAATGGGGACCTCTGACACCATCGGAATCAAAATTCAGGTCCCCACAAGGGTTAAACTTAAATGTAGGTGAAATCTGTGTGAAGTACAGTATGCACATCTAAGTCCCCATAAAGCATGGTGGAAACAGGTGCAAAGCAAAACATGCATTTGATGTTTACTTTTTTGTCAATTTAGTTTATTATTATTATTATTATTATTATTATTATTATTATTATTATTATTATTATTATTATTATTATTATTATTATTATTATTATTATTATTATTATTATTATTATTATTATTATTATTATATGATTTATTACCATTTATGACAATATTACCCCTTTTATTCATCATTTTCCACTGGAGAATTGTGCTGCTTGGAGTTTTTTTATGGCAAGAGGAAGGAAACAAAGACACTAATATTGAAATTTTGAGTATTTGAGAGTATTTGAATCACTGCCGTATAAAAAGTTAAAGCTGAAAAGTTGTATTTCGCAGGTTTTTTTATCCGTTCAAAAGTTATGAAATGGTTTAGATCAGATAATAATGATGCTTTTTTTGAGGACTAAGTGTTTTATAAACTGTTTTAGAAACCTCTACATTTTCTTTACAGTAACTTTAAGGTGTGTGTGTGTGTGTGTGTGTGTGTGTGTGTTTTTTAGGCTTGATTTATTTGTATTTAATCATTGTCAATACCAGATTTTGTTAGTAAAAGTGTTCATTCAGAGCAGAGATGAATGCAGTCAGTGGTCAGGGGTTAACTACAGTCACATCTAAAAGCTTTGGAATAAAAGAGGGGGTAAGTGGTGTGCATGATAGGGAGAGCAGGGGGTTATTATTAAGCTTTACATCTCCTACTGAGCTGACACACACACACACACACACACACACACACACACATACTCCTTTACATGTCTCATGAGGACCAAGTTTGTAATAGACATTCGGTGGTGAGTGTAAACTTTTCTCTCTTTTTTTCTTAATAAAATAAAAATAATAATTATAAAAAGGTTAAATTTCATAAAATTTCCAAAAAAAAACCCCAGAAACAGTTAAAATGAATGACTAAATACAATAATAATAATAATAATAATAATAATAATAATAATAATAATAATAATAATAATAATAATAATAATAATCCAAATAAAATAAATAAATAAACAAATATTTGAATGAAAAAATATGAATAAATACAAAAACAATATTTTGAAAATAAATAAATAAAAATAAATGAAATAAATAATCATATTTTAAATTAATAATACATTAAAAATAATTGAAAAAATACATAGAAATTGATTACTTTTTCTTTTTTTCTTTTTAAAAGTAAACACATCTTCAAACCTTTGAAAAATACATCTTCCACTTTACATCTGTTTCCCTCATGCTTCATGGGGACTTCTGAAAAAAAAAAAAGGATTTATAAGGCCACATCATTTCTATTTTACTAGTGAGGACCTTTATTTATATTTAACCCTCGTGGGAACCTGAATTTTGGTCCCCATAGTGTCAGAGGTCCCCATGGTGTGACTGAGTAAACATATCAATGTCCTCATAAAGATAGGAATACACACACACACACACACACACACAGACAGACAGACAGACAGACAGACAGACCTCCTGTGCCTTCTCCAGACCAGCCCAGTCCACTGTCTGGCCCTCATTGGTCTGGCTTTGTCTTGTGAAGCCCCACACAGATCCAGTTGGTGGGGGAGACTGAAGCTGGCAGACCCTGAACACCATCTGCTCCTCTTCACTATAAGACCGAGCAGCTCACACACACACACACACACACACACACACACACACACACACACACGATGCTGCAGTTTTTTTCCTTGAAAGATGTAAAATGAAGATATGACATCATCATAAACAGACAGGTCCAATAATAGAAATCAATGCAAATATTAGTAAAAGGTGAGTTTAATATTGACGTCATTATATCACTCAAAAGTAACTTCTTATTAGGGGAAAAACTGAACTAATAAAGTTAGTGTTAGTGATGATGTTTTCACACTGGTCTTACATACAGTAATTAGTCTTTAGATTATAGTGTATATGTTCTACTAGGTAAGATTCCCTTCATATGAATTAATGGAATATTTTTTTGTAATAAATACACTTGAAAACTTTGAAACTTGATGATATTTTAGAAGACATGAGGTCAGACCAAAGTGGTGCATTATCTCAATATCCTGAATTTTCTGTGTGTTCTACCAAAGGATCAATAAAGTTCTATTGAATCTAACCTAATCAATTGGAATCTTCACTTCCAATCCAATCCAATCTAATCTAATTTAACCTAATTTAATGTAATCTAATGTCACATATTCTAATTTAAACAAATATAATCAAATTTAATCTAACCTAATCTATTCTAAACTAATGTAATTTAGTCTAATATAATCAAATTTGATCTAATATATTCTAATCTAATTTAATTGAATCTTTCCCTGTATTATATTAAAGCATGCACTTCCAGTTTCTGTAACTTCTACCCATTTTACACACGTGTGTAGGTTTTATTTGAACACAATGATGGATACAGTAAATGGATATTTCACCTAAAAATAAACTTTGACCATTAAACTCTCACTTTCCTGCATTGTGGTGATTCATTTATTTTAACATTTAACATTTTTATGTATCAGGTAGTTCATTTTTTATTTAGTGCATGATTGTGTTTCTAAGTGGATAAACTGCTGCACAGATCTATTATTTTCCAGTGAGCATGAATGTTGGACGTGACTCAAAAAAAGTCACCCCCCCCCCCCCCCAGTTGTCCTTAAATAGCCCAGCTGTTTGTTTGTTTCTTCATGATCAATGGGGATCAAATGTATGTGTCATGAACATTGAAAGAGACAGATGTCAACGTCCCCACTGAAATTTGCTAACTCACACCAGATAATTAAACCAATCAACTTCATATTTGTCCAGATTAATCTTCAGACAATTATGTTTAATAGTCATCAAAATGGTACATATGTGCTGAACACAGGGGAACATCATGAATTGAAAAAAAATATATATAAAAACAAGCTTGTTAGTTCTATTGTGTTGAATAGATATAGATATCACTTAGATATAATACTGTCCTTCAGAGTAAAAAGGCAGTAACTGCACATAGCACCAAAGTGACAAAAATTAACTTAAAGAACTTTCTGTTCAGCCCCAGTAGTTGTCGGTAGATTATTGGACATGAGGCAGTATTTTTACTCCTTATCACCAAGTTCTACAAAAACCACAGTGCGCCTTTATATGGATTTATTCTGGTAGTGTTTAGTGACTGGGAATTTCGACTTTATCTCCTAATTTTGACTTTTTATCTCATATTTTTGACTTTTTATCTCATATTTTTGACTTCTTATCTCATAATTTTGACTACTTATCTCATGATTTTGACTGTTTATCTCATAATTTTGAATTTTCATTCCATATTTTTGTCTTTTTATCCCATGATTTTTTCCTTTTTATCTCATAATTTGGACTTTTTATCTCATAATTTTGGCTTCGCTTAATGTGCCTTACAGTCCAGCGCACCTTCTAGGGCGGAAAATATGGTAATTCCATCATGTGTTTCAGTCTAATACAGGGATTCACAAACTATTGGGGCAGGGTCCTAAGTGGACATTGGTAAGAACACAGTAATGGTCTTTACTGCATTTTTGCTTTGCTTTACTAGTTCGTTTTGCAGTTACTGTACAAACACTCACCAATTTTTTCCCCCAAAACTACAGACATTTGAGATGAGATATTTTATTACATGACAAAGAATGATTTGAATGTTGCAAATACACAATAACTAATTTTCGCCCAAAAAAAATGCAGTTACTACCTTTTTGCTTTGTAGGGCAGAATAGTACTCTTTAACATCGTGGATCATGTTTTTAGTAAGGTGGAAGAAAATCTATTTCATCACATTCAGTGAAATTAAATAGAATTAATTTTGTCTCTGAATTTAACTTTGTTCATAAACTTTGAACAAAAAAAAAAAAAAATCAGCTGCAAAAAAAAATCAGATCACACATCTGACTGCTGCCAGCCAATCAAATTCCATTCATTTGGTCATGTGACACCAAAGCAGGAAGAAAGTCAACTACTGTTTTCCTGCTAGATGTGACATTATCAATTGTGCATATACTGTTTAAATAATCATATCTGGTGTAGTTTTAAACCAATTATCCAATATAATTGCTTTATTACAAATGTCTGAATTTTTTGCAGCTGAACTTTTAAAATTCTAAATTCATGAACATAGTTGAATCCAGAGACAAAAAAAAAAAAAAAATCAGATTTTTCATTTCAGTGCAAAAAACATGCAGTGTAATATAAAATGCAATGGCGTTTTTTTTAAGACCACATAGTTGATTTTGACTTTGTGCTTTTGTGTTTACTTGAATATATTTTCAGCATCAAAGCGTCAGTGTCCTTCACATGTCTGCAGACAGGAGTGCAGCTGTTTACTTGGCAAATTAAAGAAACGCTCCAACAATGACTTCACACTTTTACAAGCACTGAAGACTCTGCTGTTGTCAGGGTGATGCTGTCAGGATGATCTCATGTTGTATTTCTAACAGAGAATTCTGGGATATTGACTACATAATAAAATATGGCTGAGCTTGGCATTAACTTTTAACACAGCTGCATGATGGGTAATGAAGGATAATGGCTAATCCTTTTAGTCATAGACTGTAAAAGAAGATGATGTCCATGATGACATCACCAACTGGTTTATGGACACTGAGGTTGGCATATGTCTATTGCCATCACTGTTTATTTTTTATTTTGTCCAAGACATGTTAACTATTACTATGGAAGAAAATCTGTTTAGTCAGATTTTGAAATTTAAACAATGTAAGTGATTCTGCTTGTTTAGAGAGCTGCTGTGACCAGATAACTTATCCACTAAGATTCATTTTAAACAAATATGAAATTGTCTCAAAAGGCTAAACAAACAACTATATTTCTATTTCCAAAATATACTTGTAATTGCCACACCAACAAAGCACCCTGATGCTGCAAAATGGAATAAATTATTACATGATGGGACACAATTAATTACAAAATGCGGCTTTATTACAAAATGAAATGAAAAAGTTATTACATTTTGGACATTTATTACAAAATGCGGCTCAACAGGGCTTCGTACACCCTGACCTTTGGGAACGACACATCATATCATGAGCGCTAATGCCAGGAATTCATTGACAGTGAACTCGTCCCTTTACAGCTTGTGTTGTCACCACACTGTTCTTAATTCTAAGTGCACAGTGTGAGTCGATGTCTACAACAATCTGATCCATCACTGTCAGAAGCCTCACAGGAAGCACTACATGCCGTCGCCGCAATGCATTATGGGCTGTAACATCACAGCGAAAATGCCTCCGAACAAAAATATAAAAGCAGTGGCCTACATCCCAAACTGAAATGACATCCACATGGCAACAGTAAAAATAGATCTTACTGCTCACTGGCCCTGCAGCTTCAAATATTATCAGTACAACGTTGCCGTGATTGAACAAACACTGATCAGCTCCTTTTGTCATCAGAATAACTTTAAGCTAAAAATAGTCGGAAATCAAATAGTCTGGATCAGTAGACTCAAGTTGAATCCAGTCCTGCTGTTTGCATTTGCATAATGGTGGTGAACAACAACAAATATTAGCGCAGAAGCCACACAGATTTAGAGATATCACTTAAAATCTGCAGTTTAGGGCAGATTAGATAAACACATAAAGTGGTGGAAGCAACACATATGGTACATTAACTTGGGAAAACATCCAATTATGAACTGAGTGACTGTAATGATATTTTCTCTGAGCTATATAAAAGTCCAATCTGTGAAAATATGACCAAAAGACAGTGAAATTACAATAAAAATGCAAATGAAGAACAGGAGAAGAGTAGAAAAAGACTGGGCAGAAGATTCCTTTATCATCTCTGAGTCAGAAGAAAAATCAGTTGTATTTCTTTTATATGTTTTTAACCCTTTAAACCATCACATATCCACATTTTGCGGAAGTAGTCACTCAAAAATATTAAGCAAACCACCTAAACCTGTCCCAAATGTCACATGACCTCATGTAGTTTGACGACAGAGATTCTCACACATCGCAAGATATAAACCACTTTCCGATAAAATATCCACAGCAGGTACAATCACTCATTTGTTAAAAATACAAATGGCAAACAGCTGATCTGAACCTTTATGTCTCATAATTATCCACAGATGAACAATATTCCGACAAACACAGTCATAGTCAAACAAAAACATCCAAAAAAACCATTAAAAAAATGTCCAAATATCATCCAAAACATCAATAAATATCCACAAATGGCATCACTTTTGCATCATTTAACAGGATCCACCTCTAATATCCCAGTTTTCATCTTAATATTTTTATTTATAATAGAAGCAAACACCAACTGCATGTTATCAAAATGGTTCAAGAACAGCATTCAATTTATTTTTTTTAAGAAATGTAGGTAAAATTGAGTGGAAGTTTAAAGGGTTAACTGGTGACTGGCTTTTTGTGCTGGAACATGCCACCTCACACTGTCACCACCACGTCATGGGAGCTGCCTGACACCCGTTAACACATACAGCTGTACTTGATAGCGGTAATGTCAACTTTATGTAATGTAGATATAAACATGCTAATTAGTACCAGATGGCTAAATTACCAGGCAAGCTGAAAGACTGTATATTAGCATTAGCATGAATTCATATTTGATTATTATGAATTCATGCTAATAATAGTTAATTTGTCTCAGTATGCTATTAGGCTGGATGATCTAATTACATGCAATAAATGTCATTACATAATCTTCTGAAATTGTAATTATAGTCATGGTCTGTCAGGATTATTCTTCAATATGTTCTTCAAAATTAATTAATTAAATGTAGCATGATTTAATAAGCTAATAGGGCTAGGTAATGCTAACAACCTGGGTATTCTGACTATACAACAGTAAACTTAATTATAAATTGTAACTACGGTTAAGAAATGGAAGAAAAATTCTTCTATATATTCTGCAAAATGTATTCAATAAATAGAAGCTACAGTAAGTATCTGCTTCAGACATTAAATGTGCTAAATCTTACATACTTTAATAAGATGAATCAGAAAACAAATGAGAAAAGTGTTGGTTATCTCATGTTTTTAATATATATGATGGTGTGTTATTCCACATATATGGTGGTTTATGTTAATATTAAAGAAAGAACCTGTAAAGTGAATGGATCATAATGTGCAGACAGTGTTTTGAAGTAGATCTGGTAGATCTGAGACCAATATTCCTTTGGACTAAAATCTATTCTCTTGTTAATTCTAAGAATTTCACATTTTAACCCCAGACTTATCTTGGAAACTTGAGCTTTCTTTATCAGTAACACACGTGGTAAAATTTCATTAGTTTTATTCCAGAATTACTTGTGTACAAGTGTAATAATAGAAGATGAATTTTCAAATCTGTCACAAACTTATTTTTTTTTATACAAAGATCTACTCTTTCATTAATATTTCTTCCACAAGAAAACAACATAAAATTCAAGAATTCGAAACATCATCTTGGAAGAATAACTAGAAAAACACTATGGAGAGCACAGACTCCAAGGCAGATCAACAGAAAAACATGCATCCACACTGGCTCTTTGTGGAATAGTTTGGACATTCCTGACTTAGACAAAGCATTCACGCCCTTAAATACACTTATGGAAATTCTCTGTTAAATAAAATGTGCGAAAATCATTATGCATTAACAAGATGAATCGGAAAATAAACGCATGACGAAAAAATCTAAAATGTTACCATTTGCCACATTAATAAATTACTCTTTCATGAATGACTCTATTTTCACTCCAGATCCTTTCACATACTTGCAGATCATTTTGTCTTTGACTTAAACTTGCAGAATAGGGAGTCTTTTTTTTCCAAGGCCAGGTTGGCTAAAGTCTGGGTTGTTTTGACTTGGATGCAAACCAGCTGGAATCTGTCTTTTTCTTTTTATCTATGGAGATGGTGGGAGAGCGGTGGATGGATTGTTATCCTTATAAAAATATTTGTTTAGCTTGGGCTTCTTCCGACCTGATTGCACCTCATTCTGCTATTGCAATCCAATCAAAAGATCTGTAATGATCAATAAATAACTATTTGTATTTAAAGATTTTCTTTGTAATTTTGGAAAATTCCACAACACGCAAATACCAGTTGGCTAATGTTTCCAAAATATGATAGAATTTAAATTCTAAAAGAGAAGTGGATTGATAGGACCAATATTTTGAGAGATATTAGAAATTTGGAATAGAATAGCCTTGCCCAGATTCTTAAAATCATAGAACTGAAGTGTGTTTTCTTAAAACAGATAGATATTATCTCTTCATTGTCATTGTAATAACAAAATCTAAATACAACAATAAAACAGAACTCTTAAAATAAGCTTTAAACGGTTTAAAATACACATATTTCCCTTATCACTGACACCTCACACATAAATACCAGCAAATACCTTAAACATAAAAGTGTAATTGCACATGTGCACAGATAAACAATAAGGTCACAGTGTCAGGCCTTGTGTCCAGTAAACATACATGCAGGCAGTTACTGTAGCCAATAGTTCTTCTACTGAAAATACTAGTGGATTTTTATCAAGAAAGTAAAGGAATGAACTGTATCAGAGAATCTAGAACACGTGGTTCCACATGGGTCATCGCACTAGTTACATTATATATTCATAGGTTTATGTAAATGTGTATAATGGTTCAATTAATCTTTCACTAGAAGAAATGACAGTGTTTTGAAGCAGAACTGTAGCTCAAAGACACAACATTCCATTTAAGTGAAAAATATTGAGTCATTAAATCCTAAAAAGTTAATTTTGACCCCATATTTTATGTTGAAAATGATTTCAAACTAGTATTTTCTTTTTAGGTTATTAAATATGGTATAATTTAACTAGTTCTGGAGGCATTTGGTTTGCAGACCTGTGTATTTACAAACTTTACAATAAAACATATATTGACCATTGAAGTTCATGTTCCATGTGATGTTTAATGTGACAATGTAGGTATTTTAACAACTGTTGGGACCCAATGTCCATTACAATGGACAAAATATTTAACAATTAAAGAATTTTGATTAAAAAAAAGAAAAAGATTGATTCTCATTTTTGGTTGCATAGGGATGTGGAAAAACTAATAATTATATTTTACACAACCTAGAAATATAATGCAGGTCTGAAGGAGTCTAAATACAGTCCCTGTGCAGGAATCTATCGACCAAACCATTTAGTCTTTCAGCTCTTCCACTCTATATTGTGTCAAATTCAAATTTGAAATGGCTTTCTTTCTTTCTTTCTTTCTTTCTTTCTTTCTTTCTTTCTTTCTTTCTTTCTTTCTTTCTTTCTTTCTTTCTTTCTTCCTTCCCTCGTTACTTCTGTTATGAATGCAGTACTCTGTGTCCTGTAAGTGTTTTATTTTTTGTGAGTCTTATGTGGTTTCTGTCATTGTTAGTGTCTGGGCTTTTATTTTGTTATGTGGGTTCTTGTCACTCATTCTGACTTTGCTTCCTGTCACCAGTGTTGTCCTGCCCCTCGTTAATTTTCCCTCATGTGGAACACCTGTCGGCCCAGTATATATTACATCATCATGTCTTCACTCGGTGTGAGTACATCTGCTGTCCCAATGCAACTTACGAGCGGTTTTTCTTATCTGGTTTGGTTTTTGCCTGCCCCTTGTCTTTCTGTGTTTTAGCTATGTTTTGTGTATGATCTTTGGCCTGGATTCTGGACCTGGACTCTGCCTTACCCCCCTTGGAAGCGAAGCTCTCTGGACTGACCTGTTTCTGACTTACAGTAACTGTTTTGGATTCTGATTCTGATTTTGATTACCTGGTTCTGATCCTCGCCTGTCTGACCCTGCTTCTTGTCCCAGTGGCTGTTTCATTCAGCACCATTAGCCCCAGATGGAGGTCCTGGAGGGAGCAAGTGTTTTCAATAATATTTTTATTGTCAATAAATTCTCTTAAACCTTATCCAGTGTCTGTGAGTCTGCATTTGGGTCCAGTGACATTCCTGTATTGTAATACCTACCTTCCTTCCTTCAGGACCCCCCTTAGCTGTACCATATTTACAGCTATTCTTCCTGGGATGCTTACAATAATCTTTACAACCAATCAGTGCAAATAAATTAAATAATAAAAAAACATATGAAATAAAATAAATAACAGATAATCTACAGACAGCTCTTTTAGGTCAGCACCCATATAGAGTATATACAGACCATACTATATTTAATTAGCCCAGGTAGGTCATTTATGGTCAACAGATGCTTCTTGACTATATTTTGTAATTTAATTTGACAGTTTTCTTATGTGATATGTTCAGGCAGTTCATTATAATTTTCTATAACTGTAGATTACCCTTTGTTTCATTGTGTTGGTTCTTGATTTGGGTTACATGTATGTCTATCTGAACTAAACAAATTACTTTTGTACTTTTGTTTTTTAATTAAGGTAATTTTTTTGGTTATATTTCTAATGAAACTCAGTCATGAATTATTATTATTATTATTATTATTTTAAATACAGCCAGTTTAAGTAGTTATACTTCCTAAAGGAGTGTCCATTTGATGAACTGCATTGGCTTCATCTTTCAGAACTGGAGGTTGAAATCTGAACGCTTTATCAGCTCCGCTCCCACATTCTACCACTTCATTCAAGGATAAATCATCTGGCATGACATTAAAGGTGTCATTCCACTGAAAACCACTTTTCCACGGTCCTTCTGGAATCTGATCCGAGTTACCAACACATGCTGTGTTTGCTGCGTGGTGTGTCACCTCCACTGGCTGTATTTACCATTCATAGAAAAACAACACAGAGAAACCAGCCACTCAGAAAAGTCTGTCCACTACACGTCATGAGGACATTGGCGTCACCCACGTGGGGATAAGCCCATCCCCCATTGCAGTGAATGTGAAGTAGCATTAGCATTAGCATTAGCATCTACAAATAAAGCCTAGTTTTTTTCCTGCACGTTTTCAGAACAAGTGACGGCACAAAACATAGCTGGATGCTATTCTGGAATGGTAAACACACACAGAACGAGATGGGAGGGGTGAGTGTTCCTTCACACATTCATTCTCTAAGCCAATCAGAGACGCCTCATCACCGCGTCATGGACATGTATGAGGAAGTACCGTTAAACTCTGTTGTTTGACCTCAAGTCATTTTTCTACCGTGCAAAAACAGCTTGAAACAAAGCAATCTGGACATTTTTTTTTAATAGAACCAACAGACAATGTATTCAAAAACAATGTAGAACACAGCAATATTAATGAAATAACCACGGAATGAATCTTTTAAGTCTGTTTTTTAGGGAAAGCATTTTTTTGTCCACCACATGCTGTAACCTTTCCTATAAGATCTTTACCTAAATGTGACCTTTCAGCAGTAGAGCTGAAATGTACAATGTTTTGATGCCCTTACATTAACCTGGATTTGCACCACATACAATATATATATATATATTCTCCCTCCTGCATCCAGTATTTTTCTGCCTCCAAATGTGCAACTGAGTCCCCTAAATCATGCACCAATCTTTATTGCTAATTCAGCTTTGTTAAGTTACACTGTAAAAGCTGTGCATGCTGATGCCATTGGCATGTATCAGCAGAACAGGAACATTTGGCTGCAGCTGACTAACTCCAGTACATTCCTACAGTATACTCCAGTGTGCTTCCAGGCCTTGTGCTGATTCCATGTCTCATTAAAAAAAAATTTTAACAAATGGAGGCTCAGTTTTACTCTGTCATTCAGATTCAACTTTATATCCTGACATGGTGTTTGCCACTTTCATGAAATTAAATAGAGGTTTTCGAGATGAACAATACAAGTATTGGTTTATTTTTGTGGAAATAAAAGCTAAATTAAAAAGGTAGGTTTTCAGTTTAACCTTAAAAATATGAACACTCCCAGTGGACCTCAGATCAACTGTTCTATAGTTTGGGGAAATAAAAACTGACCGTTTGTTTTACTGTGAAGTCTAGGGATAATTAAAAGCTTCCTACCCTAGGACCTGAGGGTCCGAGAGGGTTCATATGTTAAAAGCAGATCCGACAAATAAACAGCACCACAACCATTAAGACTCTTAAAAACAATAAAAAGACTTTTAAATCAATCAAATATATGTAAGAATATTCTAAACTAGGTAAACTATTTTGAGGACAGTAAAGTGAATCATAGATGTAAAAGATGCAATGATAAAATGACAAAATGTAAAAGATGCACCAACAAAAAAAATCTATTTTAAGACAAAAAAAAAATCTAATTAGATCACAGAGGAAACATAAAATACTTTTTTTGTAAAACATGTCACTAGGAAAGAGGAAATAAACATTTATATGGTCTAACATGGTCAAACATACTTCTAATTTTGGGATGAAATAGTCATAAGGCAGCTGCCTCTTTGCACTGAAGTGTCAATACTAACACCATAGCCTCTTCTAAATATAAAACAATGTGAAAGCACATTTTTCAAAAGCCACTATTCTTAGTCACTGGGTGGAGTAACAGAGCAAGGACTTTGAAAAGTCCCCTTGACATGTCTTTTCCATTCATTTATTTCTAGAGGCTTTCCGTTCATATATTTCTTCACTTTATTCGGATATAAAATAATTGTTTGTGCAGCAAAAAGCCATAAATAATTACATTTTGTTAAACGAAAGAAGTGAAAGTCATTGTTTGAGCTTAAAATCGCAGAAAACTACAATCCCCAGGAGGACATGAGAAGGAGGAGACAACCAATGATTGGCAATAAACGGCGTGACGGCACCCGCTTTGGTTCATTTATGTGTGCGCTCCTTCCACATTCTCGCAGAGGACTCGCGGTAAATTGTGTGTGAGAGGAGCACAGCATCACAGCTTGTTGAAGGTGGGTGTGACAACCATCACCATCATCATCATCATCATTATCATTATCACCGAATAACTACATACTGGCTATTTGTGCCGTGCGCGCGCGTGTTGTAAACGTATAGTTTTGGAGAAAATGCGCGAAAGATTTTAAAAATGTACCGTTAAATATCACGTTTATTTTCTGTGATATACACTGCACGTGAGTTGCATTGTTGCTTCTGCAGGCTGGTGGTTGGATTATAGGTTTGGATATATGTATATATATGTGACTAATGACACGTTTTACACCAGAAGGAGGAGTGAGACAGGAACAACGTCTGGTCTTTTCTTGGTGCTAGTTGGCGGGTTGTTAGCCTATTGTATGGTGGCAGACACTGGCACAGTTGGCACCGACAGACAGACAGACAGACAGACAGACAGACTCCAAAGGACTTCTTTCATGTCTGTAAAAATCGGTGGGTTGCAGGGACATTTCATACATTTTTTTTTTGTTTTCCACGCGCACCCACAGTTTCATTTGGTGCATTAATTCAAATTCGACGTTTTGTTTAGTTTTTCTTTTGTGTGTGTGTGTAGAAATAAACCTACCGTGAGCCCGTCTTTGTTTGCAGCCATCCACGCTGCCTGTCAAAAGCCTCTTTGTGTGCTGCTGCTTGTTATGCTTGAGATAATGACAGCAGTCTTCAAAGCTGACTTTAAATGAGGAGGGGGGGGTTATTGTCATTGTCGGTGCAGACAATGTAAGACTCCGCTGCTTTGGGCGTCAAGGTAATAATGGGAGTCACAAGGAGATGCTTACATGGGTATTTGTGGGGGGTTTTTTGTGTGTGTGTGCATCAGAGCAAACGACAAATCGGTTAAATATGACTTATTTACATTTATACTGAGGAACAATACGAGATTTGTCTGTGCGCGTGCGGTTTTTTTTTTTTTTTTGGAATATTTGGTGCCATTTTACGCGTAACCAAATAACATGACAGCGGTTCCTGCGTCAATATTCAGCCTTAAACTTCTATATTCTTTCTTTGAACATGACAGTATAACACTAATAGGCTTCTACAGGAGCTGGTGTTACATGTTATGGTCCACTTTTGCTTTTCTTCTCCCCCTCTTCCTCCTCCCCTGCTGCTCAAACACATGGCACAAGGAACAGGTGCTCTCTGGTGTTTTTTTTTTTTTCTTTTTCCACATATATTACTCATTGCTCCCGATTTTTTTCCCTCCACATGAAGTCTATATTAAGGCGTTCAGGCCCTGTGTGCACCTGGCACGGCCTGTTTTTATACCGTACCCACCCAGATCCACAGCCTTTTGTTTCAACCAAATGTGTCCTTGTTTAGCAATTAACGCGGGCGGTGGTCCTGCTTGTGGAGCTCACAGACCCCTCCCCAATTCCCAGTCCCCATCCTCCTCTTCCTCTTTGTTGAAGCAGGTGGATTAAGCTAATTGTCATTGCTGTCACAAGTTAGAACAGAAAACAATGGTGCCAAACATTGAATGCCAGTGCCGTTTTGTGCGGATTGATGGGCGGTGGTTGGCTGTAGTGCCTATTGCGTCCATCAGGTGTCGCTATTGGGCGTGTTTTGACTGTTTAAAATCAGCCTTTTGTGACAATAACAGAGGATTCTGGGTAATATTTTAATCCCCCAGATAAATAACGACTGTTTTCTTACGTTTTCCTCTTCTAGGTATATCTACCTTGCAGCACACTTGTGAAGATGGCATCCGCTGAAGGTGAAAACACAACTTTTCTGTGATTTGTTTGATAAAAATCTTGCTTAATAGTGGTTCCTTATGTATTAACTGAGCACTTTTCCTGCTGTTTTTGTAGACATTCAGGTCAAGGAGCTCGACAAACGGGCCTCTGGACAGGCCTTTGAGGTGCTTCTGGGTACTCCTGTCCCAGACCCAAAGGGTGAGTTCCCTCTGTCTGCCCCCAAAAAGAAGGATGTCTCACTGGAGGAAATCCAAAGGAAGCTGGATGCTGCTGAGGAGAGGCGCAAGGTTGGTTCTGGACTGAAACGTACCTCTGAAGTTTTTATATGTGAATGGGTGTAATGGAAATCAATCTGAAATTCTTCATATATAAAGCTAAAAGCAGTGTTATCACAGTAACCTTGGATGGAGAAGTGGCTTCTTACTTAGCCTGGTGTGTTTATGCACTTTATGGGACATGATTGAATACATTAATGCATGGTTTATTTTATTTCCTGTTTTCCAGAATCATGAAGCTGAGGTTCTGAAGCACTTAGCTGAGAAGCGTGAGCATGAAAAGGAAGTGCAACAGAAAGCTGCGGAGGAGAACAACAACTTCAGTAAGATGGCAGAGGAGAAGCTGAATCAGAAGATGGAGGCCAACAAAGAGAACCGCACAGCACTTATGGCAGCGATGAATGAGAAATTCAAGGAGAAGGTGCGAGTTTCGGCCACTGATTCTTGCATTGTCTTGCTTTATTTGCACTGATCTGAAACATGATCCCGTCTTTCTTGTGTGTGTGTGTGTTTTTTTTTTTTAAATAGGACAAGAAATTCGAAGAGGTGCGAAAGAACAAGGAAACCAAAGAAGGCGGATCAGAAGAGGGCGGTTCAGAAGACTGAAAGTTACAAACGGGGGATTGTATAGGGTTTTTTACGTATCCAAAGATTGATTTATTTTTTGTTTGGCCAGTATTTTTGTTGTGTTCTCACTACCCACCTTTTTGAAATAAGATAATTCCACTTTGTGAATTTTTTCAATTCTCCTGCTATAAGTGTACTTGCGCTGGTTTTACATGTGGATTGTTTCCCTCTTGTTGAGTCTAATCCATTTGATATGTAGCTTGTCAGTGCAGCTTCTGCCCTTTTTGACAATTAGCAGTGTGTACTTACCCTTTTTGAGGAAGCATGTTTCTATGCATAGGTCTTTTATCCTTGCCTATTTCATAGTGCGTTTTCAAACCGTCCCTGTGAACCACAACCTGTTCTTGGCACTTACTGTATATTTAAAAAAACAAAAAAAACAGATGAGTAGCACAACATTTGAAGGCATTGGCTGTTAATATCCATGCAGGTGTCTTGTGCAGCTTTGCTACCTGCTTGCTTTTACTCCTGCCAGTCTTTCTTTCTTTTTTTTTTTTTCTTTTTTTTTTTTTTTTGTGCCGCTGCTGATCCTTTGGCTTTTTGTAAAAATATGGGGTTCTCTTCAAAGCACATGACTTCTTGCTGTATAGCTGTGAATTTAACATGCCAGGCATGAAAAATGGATGCCACCTGGAACATCACTGACCAAACCGGGGTCTACACATGGAATGCAAAAGAGCAATACACTTTGGCATCTCAATAGATACAGTGGCTAGTTGACTTGAACTGTTGTACTAAAACAAATAAAAAAACAAACAAAAATGACAAATATAGTGGTTTCTTGGTTGTGTGATTTGAAAAGGGGTTAAAATGTCTTAACTGCCTGTTTAGACTAAAGGGTTAAATATCCTCTTGGGTGCAGGTGTTTGTGTTTGGGAAATAACCAAAGTGCTACCTGTAGTGTTTAAGCATACCAAGGCTCAAATTGTTGTCCAGAAATCTGAATGATAATGTTTTCTGAAGCATCACATTTAATTGCTTCACACCCTTCTAAACAGACCACCTGCTGTCAGGACTGGTGGCATCAGGTTCAGTCTGACCCAGCTGAAGGAGTTCTGCAGTCTGAGGCTCCCTCTGCTGGTCAATACTGACACCTGCAGGCTGCATTTGAAGTACAACAGGGGTTTTGGAAATGTGGAATGGTGAGACTGTCCTAAATGAACCAAAAAGCAGACCCCCCCCTTTTCTTTGTAAACCTCTACATTGCCATCTCTCTCTATATTTTAAGCATATTTTAATTTAGTTTTTGCCATCTTTAAAAAAAAAACACATCTGTTTTTTTTTTATTTTAACACATATTTTTGTGCTTTTAACATCTTTTTAAACACATTTACATCTGTGTATGTTAAGCAGCCTTGTCCCCACATTTTAGCATCATTGTGGGTCTTTATAATTTTTTTTAAACAAATGTTAACATCGGTTTGTTTTAAGATCTCTCAATGCATCTTAATATTTAACAGTTTTTAAATCCATTTCCACATTGTTTATATTTTTAATGCCCCTCACATGTACTGTAGTTGGCTAAACTACTGTAGTGTAGTTTGTTAAATTAATGTAGTGTAGTTGGTTAAACTAATGCACTGTAGTGTAGTTGGTTAAACTAATGTAGTTGGTTAAACTCGTGTCCTGTAATTGGTTACATTAATGTAGTGTCGTTGGCTAAACACACATTTTTTATTCAAGTTTGTTTTTTTCTTACACTGTTCCTCCCCTGAAGTCCTCTAGCACCCCTCAGGGGAGACGTGACTGACAATTTGCAAACTCCTTAAGTAGAAAATAAGAGGAACGAACGGTGATGTAGAAGAAGAAGCGCGCGCGGGGGGGGGGGGGGGGTAGCGGAAACAGCAGGAAGTATTTTGTTAGTATGTGACTAAAACACTCGCGTGAGACGAAACCCAATCACAACTAATTTTGTTATTGACAAGGAAAGACAACCAATCAGATCAAACCACACATTTAAAACCGGGGCAATCATCAACCACAGTTCTCTCTCTGGCATCCACCTTCCTCCACAGTCCACGGACACTCAGCTTGGAATACGGCAACTCCACCATTGCATCATTTCATCGCACTTTATATGTAACGGCCAGGGAGAAAACGAAGAGAGGACATATGGGCTCATTTCACATTCCCCAGTTTCGAAAAAAAGCCCTGTGTAACCCATGCAGACACTACGACACGTGCAGATCAGCCATGCTGAAACCTATGCAAAGGTAAGCGAGTCACGTTAGCTACAAAATGCGTTAGAATGTAATGGAGGCATGTAATTATTATTCAGTGTTAAGTTTTTCAAAGTTGTTGCTCTTGTCATGTTTGGTTTATCGAGTGAAAATGAAATTGATTCTAAAATGTATAAAGGTATCCACTGATTAGGCTGAGGAGCTAGCTCAACACGTTAGCTGTGTAGCTAGCTCAACACGTTAGCTGTGTAGCTAGCTCAACACGTTAGCTGTGTAGCTAGCTCAACACGTTAGCTGTGTAGCTAGCTCAACACGTTAGCTGTGTAGCTAGCTCAACACGTTAGCTGTGTAGCTAGCTCAACACGTTAGCTGTGTAGCTAGCTCAACACGTTAGCTGTGTAGCTAGCTCAACACGTTAGCTGTGTAGCTAGCTGTATGTAGCGTGTTTAATGACTTGTCTGTTCCAAATGTACAAGGCCACGATGGTACTAGGTTTTATGTCAATTTGAAACTCTTCAGCTGTCTTCTAAAACTAAAATAGCAGTTGTCAGTCACGGTGAGCTGTTGTAATTGTCACCGCTGCAAAAAGATGTGTCTCAGGGAACAGGCTTTTTTGGGCAAATTCTGTGTCTAATTGCAAACTTCACTCCGTTTCGATTTGAACCATAACATGCCGCCCGTGAAGTCAAGTTTTTTTGCCATGCTTGGTAAGGATATAAAACAAGACGCGTGTTTCGAGCTTTCATCTTAATGTGGCTGAACAGTTGTCTGCTTGCACGAACTTTTTTGTAATCAATGTTAATGTGGTTCTACTGTGAAGCGTTTTGAATAGAGTAGTAAAACCTAGCAATGATGTTGGATTGTATTGGCATTTCCCTGTTGTAATTCCCTCTTATTTCCACTGCAGTTACAGAAGACACAGCAAAGTGACGCCAAACAACAGGTGGAGGAGGTTATCACGAGGTGGATTGGCTGGACATCTTAAAGCTGTCATTCTATGTTTATTTCATTATTACTGTGTTCTCCATTGTTATTGAATACATCGTGTGTTGGTTCTATTAAAAAACGCCCGGATTGCTTTGTTTTAAGCCGTTTTTGCACGGTAGAAAAATGATTTTAGGTTGAACAACAGTTTACCGGTACTTCCTCATACATGTCCATGAGGCGTCTTTGATTGGCTCAGAATGCGTGAAGGATCCCCCTTCATGCTGTGTATGTAGTGTCGAAATTTCAGAGGACCTGCCTGAAATTTCAGCAGGTCCTTTTTTCTTTTTCTTTTTCTAATCTTACTAGTTGATATAATAAAGGTATTTGCCTTGATGTATCTATGGGTTTTGTGCTGCTTTGATTATGCACCACTATAACAATTGTTTTCAACAATTAATTCAAGTGGAATGAATTGGTGAAATCTTATGTGCATTACAATAAACACATTGAGTTTTATATAATTTTTAACAAAACAAACATTGGTTGTCATATTTTCATATATACTACATTTTAATAGGCTAAAATTAGAAAGTGAGTAGTCATTTTAACATAGACTTTGCGCCTTGGCTCAGGGTTCACTTTGACAGAGATTCATATTTTAAAATGATTTTAGTCGACTAAATTGTGATTAAAACTAAAATTACATTTTCGTCAAGAGATGAAGACTAAAACTAAATTTTTTTCTGGATCAGGTTGTCATAGAAACTTGATGGGCACAAAATGGGGGTGAGATTAGGCATTCTCTGAATACTTGTTGGCTGCTGCAATCAGGGTCATTCTGTCTGTCTCACCATGTTTTTCTGAATGGTGTTATAAATGCATGTAGCAGCACAATCAATTACAACATGGAGCTTAAACCAGCCATATATCAATTATTTGATTGGTGTGTTAACAATAGTGAGGGGGTGGGGCTTTTGCTTGGATAGTCCACAGATATTTGCTATAGACACAAAGAGAATCAGGTTTTTATTTATTAATCAGAACTGGATTTAAATCAACTGTCACAGCTGATCTGAAGCTTTCTGAGGGTTTGTTCTAGACATGTGGAACATAGAAGTTGAATGCAGTATCTCCGTGCCTGGTTCTGACTCTGGTGGACTGACAGCAGACCAGCTTCAGATGAGCTGAGGGGTCAAGTGGGTTCATACAGGGTCAGGAGGTCACTGATGTATTTAGGTCCTAAACCATTCAGAGCTTTATAGACCATCAGCATAACTTTAAAAGTCTATCCTCTGGTATGGGCAGTCTGTAGCAGCAGTGTTCTGAATGAGCTGCAGTTGTCTAATGGATTTTTTTAGGTCAACCTGTAAAGACAGTGTTACAGTAATCAATCTGACTGCAGATGAAAGCATGGGCCAGTTTCTCCAGACCTTGCTGAGACATCAGTTCTTTTATCCTTGAGATCTTATTATGGTGACAGTGGGCTGAATTTGTGAATGTCTTTCAAATTTTCGGTCTTGAGTCCATCACTACACTCAGATTTCTGGCTTGATTGGTGGTTTTCAAGTCTATAGATTGAAGGTCTGTGGTCCACAAAGCACTATGTAATGCAGTCCATTTACTTTTTAAGTAAAATCTATAACTGTCATTAGTAACAGTACCTGGATTTTATTTGTGAATCAGTGTTGCAGAAGACAATGGTGCTTTGTTGGTCACTAGAGAGCATTTGATTGGTCAGACCAGTCATATCTGATTCCAGTGAAAAGCTGATATATTGAATTTTACCCAAATTACTTCAGTGCATTGATAGGATTAGTAGAAGTGTTCCCAAAGTGGGAACTATGAAGCGCCCTGAGGTCATAGGTCATCAGGAACAGGTTTACTGTATGTTCCCAAAATCAGAACCAAACATAGTGAGCAGTTGTTCTGCTCCTCACCTGTGGAACGAACTACCTCGAATACCTGAGGTCTGAGGAAAACTGTCAGTTCATTTAAATCAGGCCTGAAAACATTACTGTTCACTGGAGCTTTTACTGAAATTCTCAATTGTTTTTTAAATGTTTTAATGTCTCTTCTTTTAATTGTCTTTTAATGCTTTTTAATTTTCTTACATTTTATATGAAGCACCTTGAATTGTCCTGTACATGAAATATGCTATATACAAATTTGCCTTACATATGAAAAAATGAATAACTGCATTTTACATGAATTATTTACATGTATTGTTAGGTTTAATGGATCTGAAGTTATTACACATTTTATATTAGTAGATCATTTCAGTCACCAGTGGTTGTTGGCAGTTTTTAAAAGTACACTCATTCTGTACTTAAGTAGAAGTACGGGTACTTATGTGAAATAATACTCTGGTTACTGTACTGATTCAACTCTTCTACTTAAAGAAAGTAAAAAATTAAAGTTTCTCAATTGTAATGAAGTACAAAAGTAAAAAAAAAAAAAAATTATGCCAATAATGCAATAATACTTATTTAACCAGGAAAAATCTGAAAAGTATCAAAATTAAACCTTTTTAAAAGTAAGATTGTGTTTGAGGTCACAGTTACTCAGTTTTGTGGGTGTGGGCAGGAAATTTAGGAAAATAAAAAATATAAGTCACAATTGTGATTTTTAAAAAAGTCATGGCATTTAAAAAAAAATTAATAAATATGAGATAAAGAAAATGCATAATTTCTGATAAAATGTTAAAATATGTGAAATTAAGTCAACATTGTGAGATAAAGTCAAAATTATGAGATAATAGTCAAATAACTACAATATATAAAGTCTCAGTTTCTCTCCATTGAGTTTTCTCTTTGAAGTGACTTATTTTCATACTGTCACATCTGTTTAGTTTGAAAAAGTAATAAGTCTATTCTGAGAATGTAAAGAGTATAAAGTACATATATTTATACAAAAATGTAGGGAGTAAAAGTAAAAAGTTGCCAGAAAAATAAATACTCAAGTAAAGTACAGATACCTAAAAATATACTTAAGTACAATAATGAAGTATTTTTTACTTAGTTACTTCCATCTTTGGTTGTTTGGGTCTTTATAAGTTAAAGTGTTGGAGCCTGAGGTGATATTTTTCATGTCAGTTTTGACACTGGAGAACTTCTTCTAAAACACCACTAGAGGGCAATGTGGCTCTTTCCTTCAACCTCGCTCATGCTCTTTTTTTTTTTTTTTCCCTCTGAGAATCTTTCAGTTCAGCTCAATTTATGACTATTTCTTCAGAGTCCAAATACATCTGAATGTTTATTTTGAAAAAGTCTTAGATTGCGCCTCGCAGCAGGAACATTTCCAGGCTCCTCCCTAAACTGTAATGACTTAACACTTACTTGCATCAGTTTCATTACTAACTTTGCATGTTTTTGTGCGTGGGAGTTACTGGCTATGTCTTTGACAAACACTGGGGTCACATATACTCGATGCATTTGGACTGATTCCAGAACCGTGTAGACAAAAAAAAAAAAAAAGAAGCTAATTAAGTCTCACCTTCTGCATATTGTTGTTCATTCTTAAAGACTGAGAAAACTGGTAAGAAATATCTGTTGTGATTTCGTCACAGCTCAAGAAAAGGTGTTATTAATCAACGGGTGAATTTGAAAAGGTAAAAAAAAATAAATTAAAGAAATCTGTGTGTCAAGTTAGGTTTCACTGAAGTATTTTCTGCTTTGAAACACTAGAGGTGGGAAGCAGAAAGCAGTATTAATGTGAAGCAAAGCTGCTGTAGATGCAGGTATCAGCAAAATGGGTTTTAAAACTACAGCACACAATATATTTAGAAGATTTTCACCACTGTACAGCTTTTTCCTGATGAAAAAGAAGGTAGTTTACAACTCTTGAAATCCAAAATATCCCTTTATTTCACTGTAGAATGTTCATTATATCTTACTGTTAAATTAAGTTGGTATTTTCTCTTATCTCAGACGTATGTGTAGGTATTTCTCACCTGACATGTTCCGGCGTGTTACTTCTGCCGTTGTCAGAGGGTCACCTGAATGTTGCAGTGACGGGCTTTTAAAAACAGCTGATGTTGTGGAGGTGTGACCTCCCTGTCAATATTGACAGGTTAGCCACACGTCCTGCTGTTAGAGTTGTCCTCTGAGGACGGTGCTCCAGGTGTGTGAGAGCATGTATGCCTCCTCATCCCGGTTCATGGTGGTGGGCTATGCTTTCTGATTTCTATGGACTCCTTAATCCAACGGTGATATCTATTGTTTTCTTGTTGTATTATTTTTCCATTGTGCCAGTCCATAATATGATGTTCCCTTGTGCAGTGGTCTGTTATTGCTGATTTGAGGTTCGTGTGCAAGGCTTTGTTCAATTTCTTTTTCACATTCCTTTTTGTGTTCATTTTTCCTTCTGTTGAATGTCCTTCCTGTCTCCCCAATATACGTCTTGTTGCATGTTTGACATGGTATTACATTGCATATGTTGTATTGATCAGTTTTGGTCCTTTGGGTGCACCAATAACTGTCGTAGTTTAGTATGTGCTTTGATAGAAGTATGTATGTTGTGTTTTTTTCATTGCTTGTTGGATGCGTTCTGTATTGCTCTGATGTATGGTAGGGTCACTATTCCTTTTGTTTCCTATTTCGGGGTACCAACCCCCCACTCCGAAACCCTCTGATGAAGGTGGAAGTAACACCCCGAAACATGTCAGGTGAGAAATACCTCCACATATGTCTGAGATAAAAGGAAATACTGACTTAATATCCCTCTTTTTATTATTTCTATCTTTTTTTAAATTGAATTGAACAATAATTTCAATGTATGTCGCAGTAAAAATGTGCACCACTATTGCATACAAAAAGAAAAACAATGACTATGAAAGACCTGTCTCTGCCTTTCTATTCAGCCGCCCACATCATCAAGAGTTGGCACATTGCATCAAACCCAGAACCAAACAGAAGGAAAAAGACATAAACAAACAAACAGATGAAGAGAAGAGAAGAAAAGGACAGATGATGCAAATAATAACTGAAACCGTGAGTGTATTCATGGAGAGTCGGAGCAGCTGCAGAGGCTGAGGTACAGAGTGAGTTCTCAGATCATGTTGTTTTATCCTTCGATCGTAGGACGTATGATCAAATAAGGTATTACAGCCTGCATAAGACAGCTGCAAAAACCACAAGACTGAGTAATTACAAAAATATACAGAACCTGAAAGAGAAAGCTGTCATAAAGTGCACTGGAAATCGTCATGAACCTTGAACATCCCCTGTCATTTGGCTGTAATCTTTTACGTTATTTATTTAACCTTTTTATCTGACCAGGAAAGTCGGATGAAAACCAAATCTAATTTCCAACAAAGAATGAGAAGGAACGAGACACAGGTGCATGGGGCAAATTATACAAAAAAAAAAGAATGAGCATCGTACAAAACCAGTCAAATGTTAAGTCAAAAACTGTGAACTGTGTAATCTGGGGGTGTTGGAAAATATCACTTCTGCAGTATATTGTGATATTTATTGATGTTGAAAAGTAATGTATTGACATTTTTAGGTATTTATTGAAATGCAGATATGGCAGAGATTTTTATTGTTATGTATTAATATTTAACAAATCATTGTTTGAAGCATTCTGCAAGGACTTTTTATTGTCTGAAAGGCAAATGTACTATTGGAATATGAACATTTGAGCAGGATCTTAAACTATTGTGTTGTATGGTTTTTAAAAGCAGACAAAGGGTGTCCTCTAGTGGTCAGGTTAAACACAGTAACGTGTGGTTTGTACTTGTTGCTGTAGTGTTGCAGATTTAGCAACTTTGTCGCTAGATTTAGTGGCATTTGTCCATCTCTGGTGACAACACAAAATGATTTAGCATCTTTTGGGATGTATCTGGCAGCAGTGTTAATTTTTTCAGAAAGTTTAAGTTTAGTTTTAGTCTTTTGACAATTTAGTCAAAGTCGTTTTAGTCTAGTTTCAGTCATAACATTTTAGTCGATCTAATATAATTTTAGTCGACTGAAATATGCCGACCAGTGTTTTGATTTTGTTAAAAATTATATAAAACCCAATGTGTTTGTTGTAATGTTTTAATGTGTAATACACACAATATTTCACCAATTCATTCCACTTGAATTAACAGCTATGATATTATTAAGGGACTATTCTGTTAAAGTCGTGGTGCAGAATCAAAGCAGCACAAAAACCTGAGATGCATCATGGCAAATATTTTTATTATACTATAACTGTTAAGATTCAAAATCACAAAACAAAAAATGCCACATAAATTTCAGGCAGGTCCTCACTGAAGATTTACAATTTAAGCATTTTTCATTTCACACCCCTTTCAGGCTTTAAGCCGTCCATCTAGTGATAAGCCCCTCCTTCACCTGTTGTTCTTTGGAATCATTTTTGTATTTGGAGCAGCCCACAAATGAAGCAGAAATGCTCTGCTGTGTTGGTGTTGTACTACTCAATTCAAAACGTGTCACAGTAGAACCATATTAATGTTGATTAAAAAAAAAAAAAAAGTTAGCCCACACTGACAACATTGGTCTGACACATTGAGCTCCAAATTCACGTCTTGTTTTAGAACTTTAAACAAGCTCGAAATAAATCCTGACTTAGCAGGCGCCATGTTATGGTTCAAATCAAGATGGGGAGAAGTTAGTAATTGGACACAGCATTTGCCAAAAAGCCTGTTCCCACAGACATACATTTTTACACAGTATTGACAATCCCGTGTTTAGTATACAGCTAGCTACACGGCTAATGTGTTGAGCTAGCTTGTCAACCTAACCTTTATGTCTTTTAGAATCTGTTTCATTTTCACTTGATAAACAAAAGGTGGCAAGAGCAGCAGCTTTGAAAACCATAACACTAAATAATAATTACATATTTTGGAGCTAACGTGACTCTGTTCCCTTTGATTACGTTTCATCATGGCCGGTCTGCATGCGTCGTTTCAGATTTGTAGTGGGTTTGCCGGTGATGCTCCACATGTGTTACACGTGGTTTTGTTCGTGAACTGAGGAAGGTGAAATGAGTCGCCCGGACATTACATATAAACTGCCATGAAATAACTGTGGTGAAGTTGTGGTATTCAGAGTGCCTGTGGATGCCAGAGAGAAAACAATCTGTGGTGGATGATTTTGCCAGTTTTAGATGCGTGGTTTGATATGATTCATTGTCTTTCCTTGTCGATAACAAAAGTAGGTTTGATTGGGTTTCGTCTCTTGTGAGTATTCTAGTCACATTTTTATTCATCAACGAAAATGTAAATAACTTTCGTCATAGTTTTAGTCCAAAAGCATGCTCTATTTTTCATCATTGTCTAGTTTTCGTCAGGGAAAATTGGGTCATTGATGAAAACTGACAAATTTTTTGTCAACAAAATGAACACTGTCTGGCAGCAATTAAACTTATCTTGTGAGTGACAAAGTCATTGCCCTGTGGCACCATATAAGCCGTTTTAGCTAGTGAGAGAAGTGCTGCATATGAGTTCTGATCTGTACACAGTACACTTCAGCGTTCTTCAACAGACATTCAGGCAGGTTTTCTGGGGATCAGTGTATCATGCATGATGCCGTGACATGATGACACAATGCAACCGAGTGACTTCCTGTTTATACACAAAAAGGAATACCACTTGAGTTAAAATCCACTTGATGGTGTGAGGTCAAACCAAACCAACTGAAAAGTGATGAAACGGTGCCATCTGATGGTGAAATATGATGACACACTTAAACATTTGATGATTGTGTCACATGCTATATGGGCGTGGTTATATCAGATATAACCAACAGTGACTTCTTGGCTGTGTCTGAAATCACCCACCTATTCCCTACATAGAGAAATAAATGTCGTACGCTACATAGTGAACTCAATTGAAAACTTTTCGGACACTACTATGACGCTGTTTAATCGCGTCATCACAGTCAAACAATTTCAATGTAACCATGTCGTCTCTAACAAAATTAAAAGGGTTTAAAAAAATTCAATAAAATACAGTGAAACTAATAAAAAATTAATGAAACAATTCATCCTAATACTTATATCTGAAATAAAATATTTAATAATTAAGTTTATGTACTATAATACAAATGTATGTAAACTACTACTACTCCTTATTCACTCTGATACAGTCTGTGGATACATAGCCTTATGTGGTTATTAGTTTTGGTTTCGGTATGCGACTTCCCCCTTCTGTCAAGCATCTGGAATATCATAACCACATACGACACCTTTAATACATGTCTTACTGTGACACGTGGGTGTTGTGGAAGGAAGTACGAGAGAGTTTCAAAGTTTTTGGAGTCTCTTCTCAGAGACAACTTGTAAAGTGTAGCATTTCCAATTTGAGAAAAATCATTACATGTCAAAAGTACTGACTAAGCGTGGGCAGCTACCATCCATTTGACTCTTAGCCTGTTTGTCTAAGAGTCAGGCAAAAGCAGCTATTAGCCAAGGTTCTTCTACGTCTGAATCTGGATCTAGATTTCCATTTAGGATATGTCTCCCTACTACTTGTTGGTGTCCACACAACCAGTACATGTGGACATGATAAACACTGGAATTCATCTCAATATGAACATGTTAAAACCAGAGGTAGAAGTACTTCCTTTATTGTACTTAAGTATTGTTTTTAGGTATCTATACTGTACTTTACTTGAGTATTTATTTGTCTGGCAACTTTTTACTTTTACGCCCTACATTTTTGTATAAATATCTGTATGTTATAGTCTTTATAAACTAGACAAATGTGACAGTATGAAGTCATCAATTATTTTTTAATCTCCTAATTATCCAATTCTTATCTCATAATTCTAATTCTTTTCCTCATTATTTCTTGTTTTTATCTCATAAGTTTCACTTTTTGTCTCCTGATTTAGATGATTTTATCTCATAATTGTTTATTTTCATCTATTTATAACTTTTGAATGTCTATACTGTTCATAACCACTAGAATGAGTACCATGACCCAATAAAACACACCATATACACAGTAACTCAGTTTTAAAGGCTTTATTTTTGATATTTTTTTTTACTTTTTTGTGGTTTTTCCTGCTTAAATCAGTATTATTTCTTCCATGGCAAAAAAGCTGTTTTACTTTTTAATTTATTACGATTGAAAAGTTGTACTTTTTTACTTTCACGCCAGTAAAGGAGTTGAATCAGTACTTCTACTTTTACCAGAGTATTTTTTCATGTTCTTCTACTTAAGTACTGAATGTGAGTACTTTGACCACCTCTGGTTAAAACACAACATGAGACAAAAATCTAAACCAATTAAAACTACTGAGGCAGTGGTAAAGCAACAGATGGCATATTCTGCCACTCATACAGTAGTAGAATAGTATGAACACAGTGGCTCAAAACTGCTCATACCATATGAATTTGGGACAGGTCCAAACAGGTTCTTGGCAGCACAGTCTTCTAAATAACATAAAAAAGGGCTGAACATCATGTGGAGCTCTGTCTCATATAAAGGCGATGTGAGCTACAGTCTGTCTATTCCAGTCCTTTGGACAGACTATGTATTAGTGTCCTTGTAAAAAAGATGTACAGTCGTGGAAGCTGGATGTGATTCATATGGCAATGATACGAAAGGTCGTCACTGTCCTGTTTAATAATGCTGCTCCGCACGTTGTCCTTTTTTTTTATCACGTTTGTGAAATGTTTCATATAAAAAGTTGCTGGGAAGCAACAGACATTTATTCTGCACAGTGTTCGTGGTAGTTTTCTCCAACTGCAGCATAAAAGATCAGAAATAATCAGTCGCATCAAATCACTCACTATCACTGTTATGACCCAAAGATCTGTCTGTCTGTCTCTACCTATCTGTCTGTCTGTCTCTGCTATGTGTCTATCTGTCTCTGTCTGTCTGTCTGTGCTATGTGTCTGTCTGTCTCTGTCTGTCTGTCTCAGATCAGGGGCGGCCATGGCTCAGTTGGTAGAGTGGGTCCTCCACTAACCGAAGGGTTAGCGGTTCGATTCCTACTCTGTTGTGTCCTTAGGCAAGATACCTTGTATGTATGAATGTTTGGTGGTGGTCAGAGGGACCAAAAGTGCGTCATGGCTGCCGCGCTTCTGTCTGTCTGCCCCAGGGCAACTGTGGATACAAATGGAGGTTACCACTACCAGGGGCAGCATGTGAGAGTGAATGAATAATGGATCACTGATGTAAATCGCTTTGGGTGCCTTAAAAAGTTCTATAGAAACCAAATCCATTATTATCAGCCCCCCTACCCCCCCGCACGCGCCATATACACGCTGATCAACACCAAACATTTATCTCTTGTTCCTGTATCGGTATTTCTTGAAGTTTTCTGCCAAATCCGTCCATAACATTTTGAGTTATGTTACACACAGACAAACTAACAGATAAATCCAGTCAAAAACATAACTGGCTTAATGTAATAAGAGGATTACAGAGAGGTTCCATTAAATACTTAATACATTGGTTTATAGAAGCTGGATTTTGTTTGGAAACTTAAATTTTACTGCTGTATATACTTCACATATACAGAGACTGAAAAATGCTATTGATGTGTACATATAACTTTGCTAAACTGACAAAGCTAATGTTAGCCTTGGATGTTTGTGCACCAGTACATTTCCATTGGATAATTACTGCAGTGATTAATGTTTCTGCTGCAACAAGTTCTTTAATCCCAAATAATGCAGTGAGAAGCAAATCATTTCTTAAACAACCATCGATTCATTGGAGAGCATAAAGATTGGATGATGTCAGGATTCATTGAGTTCACTGGGTTCATGATGGACAAGTTCAAGGAGCATGAAACCTCATTTTCACACATGGACTGGAACCACAGAGTCCAGACCTAGACTCCATTGAGAATCTTTAGGATATAATTAGGGGTGTGTGATATGACGATATCGGATCGTGAAGGATTAGAACGTATCGACGATCTGACAAGGCAGAGAGATAGTTGAATAGACTTTAACAGTGTTTCTCAAGGGGGGCGTTAAGACGCTGTCGGGAGTGTTTGGAATAAGTAAGTTTAACCTGAGAGAGGGACACTGAGATGGAAATGGAAGGAATTATCAATATTAAGCAGCATGTCATAATAATAATAAGGCTGTCAAATTATTAAACATTTTAATCAGATTTATTACATGCTTGCTGTAGATACATTTTTATTATTCATATTTAAATATAAATTTTTTATCTATATTAACTGAGTTTAATGTTGTATGAAGGGACTCAACAAAGAAGGGAATAAAACAAAGCTAAAATTCACCCCCAAAAAACGTAGTATATCTAAAACGTATTCAAAAACTCTTCTAAAATACAGAAGAAAGCATCAAAATGTGCTAAAATATCCAAAACGTATGTGAAAATGATCACATGAGGCTGCATTTATTCTAATGGGTTGAGAAACAATGGTCTATAACAGAGGTCACCAACCCTAGTTCTTGAGGGCTTCTATTTTGCATGTGTTAGCTGCATCCCCCTTCAACACACCTGAGTCACATGGTCGACCTATCATTAAGCTCATTATCAGCTAGAAGACTGATAACTGTCAAGTGTGCTGGAAGAGGGAAACATCTAAAACGGGCTGGTCCTCAAGGATAAGGGCTGGTGACCCCTGACCTCCAATAAGGCTCAGAGCCTTAATAGTCATTTCAATGGCCCTGGATGTAGGTACAAGGTGACACACAGAGGCATCGCGTCAGGTCATGTCACATGGATTTCACAAATATTGTATAGCAGGAGTCATGGCTGACGACGAAACGGAGTTGTTTCCTAAAAAAAGTTCCACTTCCATCATATGGAAATGGTTTGGCTTTTCCCCAAACAACAAAACAAACAGTAATTTGCAAAATGTCCAGCCACCTGTTCTGTAAGTCTGGGGGATTGTTTGAAACAGGGATTTCTTCATTGATGATTTGTTCTGTTTTGGTTTTTTTTAACCTTCCATTTTGTTGAAAGCTGCTTCAAAAACCTAAGTGCAGTTTATTTTTTATGTCATAAAAAGTGCACTTTAAATTGTCCCAAAATTGCACAATCTATTAAAGGGATAGTTCACTATTTTTCACATCAATTTGTATGGAATAAACATCTTTACTTTGGTGCATCCACAGTGGCTTACCCCGAAAGTGTCCTGTGAATCGAGTTCTGGTCCGATTTTGGTCGAAACGAAAGTAGTCCCGGCACGTTTCCCGGGGTCACAAAATTAAAATGTGTCAACACGCATTGATCCCTATTGAGAGAAAGTAGCTCCAAGCAATTATAAGGTGTGAGTTTTTGTTCTGTGATGGTTTAGTTATGGAAATCACTCATTCAACCACATTGTTTTGAGAAGAAAGGCGTTTTAATTTCATGACCCTAGGAAACCTGTCTGGACTACTTTCACTTTGACCAAAACTTGACTCAAAGGACACTGTCGGGGGCGGTAAGTCACTGTGGGTGCACCAGAGTAGACGCTGATTCTATACACATTCGTGAGACAAATAGTGAACTATCCCTTTAAGCTCAATTAAAAATTTTAGGAAGGTTCTTTAGGTAAATTATTATTATTTTTTTGTATTCTTTTAGGTCCATGTTTCACATAGTTAAATTGTTTGGTTGCACTGTTCAGAAGTGTGCAAATTGGTCTCAAAGATCAATGTAAAGAATCATGAAAAAAAATCAGGATTGTGATTTTATTCTTTGAAAATTGTGATATATCACTCTCCCCTATATGTGATGGAGAACATTTATTGAAAATTTAAAAAAATATATATTTGTAATTTTTATGTGCTTAAATGGGCAGGTTCTGCATGTCATGCCAGTGGATACGATGAGTTACTTCCAAGATCTGGAAATGAGACCATGAAAACCCCTCTGACCTGGATTAGAAAAACCACTAGGATCATCACATTTAATAGTTTTCATTTATAGTGGCATATAAGACTATTTACAGTAATGTTTTCCACATCAAATCTACTGACACCTAGATAGGTTTTCATGTCCCAATTTAGGTCAGATTTTTGGCCCCAATATTTTATTAAAAAATCATGAATATTTGGACAGCTCAGAGCAATTGTATGATTTATTTTTATTCATGTTTTTACATTTGAAGACTGAAGACTATATCTAAAGCTCTTTTAATTGAGTCTAAACTAAAGCCAGTTTTATAGACTCATCTATATCCAAGTATATAAGAAACATGACAAAGTTCTGTAAAAGTTTTTCTTTTTTCCTCATAAAGACTCAAAAGTGGAAAAAACATCCCTAAAAAAGAAAGCTAATTAGTAGTGTCACACACAAACCTATGTCTTGCTAAGTTCTTAGATTTGTAGCGGAAATGTCTTTTTGTTTGGAATAATTATACCTGTCTAGATGTTTACAGTTAAATGTTATGTGACAAAGCCTGGCTGTCCATTATACAGACACTATTTATAACCACAGAAATGACATGTTCTATTCAATATAATTGTTTTTTCAAACAGACATAACTGGATACATCTTCTCTACGGATTATTCACAGCTTGATGGCATTTATATTTGTATGCATGTTCTGATTGTTCTGGTATACCTAGTTTAGAAATGATGTTGATCTCTTGTCCACATTGTCGGTATTTGCACAATAATGGGGTGCCTATTTGTAAAGAGTAAAAAAAAAAGAAAAAAAAAAGCCAAACTCACTGTTTAAAGTCCACAAACTGAAAAGGGAATTCGTCCACTTTATTGTCTGCAGAAAAAAATGGAAGACTGTGGTTCTTGCTGAGTTTATTTAAGTGCTTTTTATGGAGCCTTCAATCATGTCATCCTCTTCCACAAAAAAAACCCGGCACTCACATAATCCAGTGGGAATCCCAGTATAGCACAGAGCCTCAGTTTATACATTAACTGAGTACAAAGCTATGTCTCGGTCTTCTCAAACTCAAAAGAACTTGTGACAGGAAGAACCTGGCTGAACACACGTGTGTAATGTGGGCGACAATCAGGACGTCACCTTGGAGCTCGGCAGTTGTCTGCAATTTGCAGGAAGACAAGAAAGAAACGAAATGACATGAGAAATATCACGGCTGTTAAAGTCCTTGTCGGAGAACTCATTCTCCGTGGCCGATTTGCTCTGCTATTCCTGTGCACAACAGAGTAATTAAGAAAAATCTATTGAGACTTGACATCGCTAAAGAAAAGGAGGGCTGTGTGGGCTATGAAGAAGAATAGACCATTAATGTGCTCCCACTGTGGAGTTTTAACATGACTAGAAACACAGCCCACTCTATAGACAAATTACCTGTAATAAACCTTCTGTGATATGGCACAGGCGACCTGCGACAACCTGCTGCCTGACGGCTCATTAATGCTGTGTGTGTACACGAAGTCTGAGGATACACACTGCATCAAAAGGGCTTTGGCGAGCGCAGATTGGTAATGCAGCTAAGTTTGTTCTAAAACGCACCTTTTAATTAACACTGCAGGCCTACACTCAACTCCACAGTGTTGACACTATAGACCGCACACTTATTATGACTTATGAGCCTGCCCGCAGAGAACTAATAATCATTTACTGCAATCAAAACTGGTTTTATTTGGCTATGCTAGGAACAAAATGGGACAACAGTGTCATTCATTTCAGTGTTTTTGGGATTTAACTCAGAGGTGCTGGTTAAAACATCAGTGGATTGTACTTTAAATGTACACAATGTAGTGACAAAAAAAAAAACTGTATCAGTCAATTTGTAATATGTAAGGGACTTGCACATTTCTACTTTGTTTTCCTAATCTTACCTGTATGTAGCCATTACATTATCTGTCCATATTTGCAGGATTATTTCTAGGGCTGCTGGAAAAAGTAAGAAGGACACTGGTTCAAATCCCACACCAGACCTTTCTGTGTGAAGTTTGCATGTTCTCCCCGTGTCTGTGTGGGTTTTCTCCAGTTACTCCAGTTTCCTCCCACCATCCAAACACATGCACTGATAGGTTAATTGGTTAATCTAAATTGCCCATAGGTGTGAATGTGAGAGTGATTGTCTATATATGTTCAGCCCTGAGATGAACTGGAGACTCATACAAGGTGTACCCCGCCTTCATCCATTGTAGCTGGATTAGGCCCCCACAGACCCCCGCGACTCGAGTGAGGATAAAGCAGGTTCAGATGCCATACATGGCTCTGGGTGAAGCTTACGACCTAGTGACGTTGCTGGGTTTTGCGTGCTCTGAGTCGCTCGTATGTTTGTCTGTATGGTGGGTTGACCAGTTGATTTTCAGTTCTTGGAGTTGAAATAGAACTTGTTGTAAAAACAGCGATAGAAAGTGGTTTTCAGCAGAAAGATCCCTTTAAACATTGAATGTTCAATTTGGTACTGATATGAAAGCACATGTGCGTTAAGGTGAATGTTTCAGAAAAGATGCACATTACCTCTAAAACATGAAAAATTATAGTGATTTTGGACTTTTGTTCTTGAACTCTGGGACCAAAACATTGGTTTCTGTGTGGATTAAAGCTCATTACAGATACTTAACTTGTCTGTGTGTGTGGACAGCCCCTATGAAAAGAATAAAACCACAAGATGCATTAAAACAGAAATGAGTTTTAAAATTTACAGTTTTGGCAGATGGATCAAACACCCAAATCTCAATACATGAATAAAATGTGTAGTTTTCTGTTCAGTCATGTCAGAAGACTGCTTTCACTCTCAGCTTTTCTTACTTTATATATAATGTAAAGTCTGGCTCACCTCTACCCGATCATGGTGTTCCTGGAAACCATGGCAACCTGTGTAGTCGGAGGACTCAGGTGGCTCTAATAAGGTTGTCCTCTTCTGCCCGTTGGAAAGGCAAAATAAACAATAACTCACTTGTTTTGATTCGATATGTCAAAAGATGTTCTTTCAAATGGAAGCCTTTTTGTAGTCTGGTTGTGGACTGGCATCTGTCTGTTGCTGTCTGCTGTATTAGTGATATTTTTGCTGTTTTAAACTGGAACAATGCATTTGAAAACATTTCCGTGTAGTCTACATAAACTGTAAATGCTATGTTTGGGTTTGAATTCTTCATTAATTCAACTCCACAGGTCCATCTTCAACACTTTTGTTTTTGATTAACGACCCCAGGAACGCTGTTTGGAGCACTGGCCCTTTAAATGTACACGAACAACTTCAAACTTTGTATCCTCCAGGTTGCTGATTGCACTTCTCTGTCCTGTTTAACTAACATTATGGACTGGGGTTAGTGTGTGTATGTGTGTGTGCGTGTGGGGCCAGCTCAAGGGGAACATCGAGGGACGTCATTGGGGATTCCCTCCAGGTGCAGCCACTCACCTGACCAGCTCTACCTCATCACATGATCACCTGCCTCCTGGATAAAAGCCACCCCTCCCTTCATTAGTGGCAGACTGTGGGTGTGATGCAGTTCTGCCTTCGCGGTCATCCTCTGAGAAGTGTCCCGAGACTGTTTCTAGTGTGTGTCCTGCTGTGTGTGATTGTTTATTGTCCCGTGTGTCGCCTTAGCTTCTGTTTTTCTTTCTTTAGTGATTACTGGTCCTTATTTTACTCTGTGTATTTGAGTTATATTTGTGCAGGCCATGAGCCTAACCATTTTGTCTTTTGTCAATAAATTATAACATAGCCAAATTACGAACTTTTAGAATAGTCTAGACTTTTATTGATCCCTTACAGTGAAATTCATACGTTACTGCACCATTTTCTCTGCTGTTGTAACAGGCTGCCCCTTACAGGCGCCAGGTAAAATTTCTGTGAAGGAGAATGAATGGGGGGAAAATGGCAGTGCACACTTAGCAGTTAGCATCACATTTAGCACAAAAACAGATACAGTACTCAAGGTTCATGAGATGAGAGTTTTTTCCTGGACATAAAAATTAATATAAGTGATATAAACAAAGATAAAGTTTGTGAAATAGAGCACAGACTTGTCGCATTGTAGGAGATTTCAAGGACTTGTGACTTCCCTTATTTTTATCCCTTGACTTTTACATCAGTTTGGGTCATAACAACTAACAACTGAACATTTTACTGTAGGTAATTATCTTGAAGTTTGGACATAGAGAATTTTCAGTGTTGACTAAAACCATTGCTGATAAGAATTGTGTCATAATCAGAGAAATGTTCATCAGAAGTCTTGACCTTATACAGTAACACAAAATAGTTTTTGGACACCCTTAAATTTTTACACAATCTAAAATATTCTTGTGTTTCAAAAGGTGTGACTACATCAGACAAACAAACTAATGGATTTCTTTCATTGCTACTCAGAAAAAATACCAACTTCATTATTGATAGTTTGAACAAGTCAAGTTTATTTATTTATTTATTTTTTTACTTTTTTTAACCAGGAATGTCCCATTGAGATTAAGAGTAATAGTCCTGGACAAGAGGCAGCAAAAAATGACAGACGTAGACAATTTATAAAATTACATACAGTTTTAAAAACAATTATATGTAAATGACTTGACCTCAAGTGCTCTCTGTCTGGATTTAAAAGCAATTAAAGAGATAAGTTCGGGCAGCTTCCAGTCTTTTTGGAGTGTGTTCTATATAATGGGAGCAGTGTAAGAGAAATCCCCTTTTCCGAGTCCCGTGCGGACAAATGGAACACACAACCAAAATTGATCACTTGAAGGCAATGAGTATGAATCAACACTTCACAGATATAGAAGGGCAGCAGACCAAGCATGACCTTATGAATAAAAGTGGACCAATGTCTCTGCCTCCTTATGGACATAGATGACCATCCAACACCAGAATAAAATTCACAATATTGTTGACCCAAGAGGTCAGGGGTCACTGGGTCAATTGAAAAAAATAAATAAATAAACTATAACGACAAAGCGAGTGGAGATACTGACTTACTGTAGGTTCTATTTTTGACAGATAGGAAACTAAATATAGGCATCATGACTTTTGACCTTAAGCCTCCTTGAAAGGTCAAAGGCCATAATCTCATGTTTTGAGATGGCAATGTCCATGAAGTGCTAAAAATATATTTCTGTCCCAGATTAGGATTAACTGTTGAAATGTTTCTACAGTGACATCCAACCGTTTCCATGTTTTAACCATCACCCATCACCGCATGCTCATCTTATCATTTCCCGTTCAAAATTTTTTTATTTATTTTTTTTTTTTTTACAATAATCTTAGTTTAAACAGAGCTGTTTTACAACTGGTGAGATCACCACAAATACAAAATGCATTGGACCTTGTATTTCCTTGAGTAAACATACTACAGAGTGAGTTTGGTCTATCCTGACATAATCTTAATGAAAATGTCTGTGGGGAAACAACAAATAGTAGCAGGTTAAGGCCCGGGTCTACAGGGAGTGCAGACGGGGTACCGATTGGTGGAGGCAGGAAGGGAGGACTAAGCCAAGCAGTGCTGAGGTGGATCGGGGTGAAGTGGTGGGGGCACCTGGCACATTAAGGTCCAGGGAAGACACAGATCAACAAAGGCGATGGGGAACACAGAGATAAACCCAGGACTAGCAGGAGCAGAAATGATGATCTCGGATGTGAAAAGACTATTACAAGGTTGACTGAGTCTTAAATGTAGCAAAGGCACGATTAATATTAAAGTAGCAGGTGGGTGAACATGTGTGTTGATGGGGGGGGGGGGGGCAGCAGATGCCTTATAATCCTTGACCAGAGGTATTTATTATCTTGTTGAACTAGTTTGGCTAGTGAAACAAATATTACAAACAGAAGAGATGGTTAGTGGCATAACATTATACAGTAATTATAATTATGCATAATGACACTAATAAAGTTACATGTATAGCACTTCCAAAATAATTTTTCCTCCAACTTTTCTTTACAAATTTTTCATAGGCAGATAATGTGTACTCTATAGTTCATATTTTTTTTCTACCTTATGATCAGAGATATTCTATATTGTTCTATTTTTTTATGGGTAACACTTAAATATCCTCCTGAGACACAGCTATGTAAAGGTTTTTGCTTTAACCCAAATATTGTTTTTCTCTCTATTTAACATTTCCTAAACAATTTATCACAATTGATTCTAATGTCTGTATTTTGTGTTTTTACAGTAAAAATGAAATATACTAGCTTATTTCATTCACTAACCCTGTAGATGTTTGTAAAAGCTCAGATTAAAGTTGAGGGTTATTATATCAGAAACAGAGAAAACTGAAGAAAATGTGTTTTTCAGCAAAATATAAGATAGATAAGATACTATATTGTTATCATACAATTGTAGAATGAAATGAGGCCTCTGCATTTAACCCATCCTGAGCAGCCATGGGTGGCGCCCAGGGACCCATCTCCAGAGGTGGAGCCAGGCTCATGGTCAGTTACCAAACTGGAAGTTTTTTACCCTAACAAACATGTTTTTGGGTAATGGGGGAAACCGGCGCACCTGTCAGAAACCCATCTGGACACAGGGAGAGAAACATACACACACAGAAAGACTTGAATGGTCCGGGAATCGAACCCAGGTCTTTGAACCTGAGCGCTAACTGCTCCACCTTCATGAAATATATCATCCACTGTCGTCCATCCACTGTTACTGATCTAAAACATTTTTAAGCAGATTAATCATGGCAATGGCGAGAAATTAATTTTGACAGCCCTAAAATAAAACCATGCAAAACAAAATGGCAGAATCTGATTCAATATATTTTATCTGTCGTCATTGAGGTTGTATTTTTCATGGTGTTTGCAGACAGATTTCTTAAAATATCACAAACTCTAGCTAGTCCCTGTCAGACTTCACACAGTTAAACTGTGAGCTTTTTTAACAGCCTGTGAGAACAGACAGTGTTATTTGGATGCATTAAATGAAAAGTAGGCTAATCAGCCTGTGGCAGAAACAGCAGCTATCTTGTATCATGTCTGAAGGGAATGTGGAATTAAACAGACAGTGACTTCCAGGGCGAGTAAAGTAAATGTCTAGTCTCAACACTCGCATAGAGCTTGGCTCGTGCTCTGAGGTAATTAAAACACAGTATCAGTTAACAGGTTGGACAAAATGAATACAAATGACACAAATTCAGCCTATTTTACCTTCACTTATTACGCTTCAAGCTAAACACAACAACTGGATAGCACCTTGGAAAGTTGATAGGGAAGACTTGTTAGCATACAGCTGAGATTCTAAAGCTGACTCTGTGTCACTTCTGTATCAGTATAATCACATCTTTATCAGCATAATTTCCAATCCAGTCTATTAGAAGTCTGAGAACAACTGCAGGTGTTCAGTTTATTGGAACAGATGCTCAAATTATTTTTCCAATGTAGTAACTGCGTATGCATTTCAGTGCCTCATTCTTTAATGTTTACTTTCTAGCAGAAGATGGAACTTACCCTTACATGTTTCGATATTAAAGGTTAACACTCCATATTTACTGCACTGTATATTGCACACATAAATCACATACAATATGATTATGGATAGATCTGAATTTTATGCAATATTTTATTTTGTGTATTGAAAATGCATACATATAATGGACCATAAAAACCAAAACAGCCACCGTTGACTAAAACCATCCATTTATCTAAACTGTTAAATACCTCAAAACTACAAATTTAAGACAAAATCCAAAATTGCCATGTCTGAACCTGAATGACCAAAAGACAGGAGTAGAAGTGTAACTGTCAGTACGTTTACATGCACTCATTATTGCCTTAAAAAAATCAAAGTTTTCAAAGTCACGTATACACCTTAGAGTATAATTGAACTGTTTTAGAAGTTAGAGTAACCAAGTCAGATAATGCAGTTCTAATCAAGCATCTTTGTGTATTTAAACACCACCCAATGGTACAGTAGCTCAGTTAAGACAAACCAGATGTGACCAGAGACATGGCATGATAACATGTACGTTATATGTAATAAATCAGAGTGAACAGTACATATAAAATATAGCGAGCTGCTGAGTGTTGTCGCTCTGTGTTGTTGTCCTTCTACTACTGTACATCTGCTTCAAAGCATTTGTTTACTGATTGTTTGTCTTCTATGGTGCCAACTGGATGAATGCCAATGTGTCTGGGAGTGGAACAATAATTGGATTCTCTTTCTCCACATACAAAATGAGATTTCTCAAACTCTAGTTAAGCCATGTTTTCAATAATAATAATAATAATAATAATAATAATAATAATAATAATAATAATAATAAGATCAAGATGTCTTTCACAAGAGTGACCTGGCCAAGAGGTCAGCAGCACATGACATACAACAATTACAGGGAGGTAACACATAACACATCCAGTTTTGAGCTGCAACAGTGTTTTAAAATAAAGACAAACAAAAAATAATAAATACAAACTGTCACAATGAGTTAAGATTTAAAACACCAGCACTGTTCAATGGTCTCCTGTTGTTTAGCCCTCAGGTTGAATGAAACGCTCCAAGTGGGATCAGTTCAGAGAGTTTTAGTTCAGTCTGTAGAGCATAACACAGGGGTCTCAAACATGCGGCCCGGGGGCCAAATGCGGCCCGCTGACAGTTCCAATGTGGCCCGAGGGATGAAAAGTATAATAACCTATTAAATGATTCCATGTTTTCTTCTCAGCTTTTTCTTTGCCTATAAATGATGACAAGTTCCAATTTGTCTCATTGTTTGACTGCAGAAAAATATAAAATGACGAAAATATTTACATTTGCAAACTATCCCGTAACAATAAAATGTGAATAACCTGAAATATCTAAAGAAAATTAGACACAATTTGAACCATTTTCTGCTTCTGTTACTAAACTTTTAGTGTCTTTGTAGAACTGATCCATAAAAAATACAAAAAACACACACGGACTAATGATAAGTCGAAGCAGAATATTGTTAAAATTGCCCTTATTTTCCTTTTTTAAATATTTAGATAATTTATAAAAGTATTTTCTTAATGTAATGGGTGTTTTTTTGCACTAAAATGATGAAAAAAATGTGTAGTTGTCAATATTTACAGGTTATTATGTTTTCTTTTTCTTGGTCTGGCCCATTGGACATCAAATCAGGCTGAATGTGGCCCCTGAAGAAAATGAGTTTGAGACCCCTGGCATAAAACAAGGCATAGCTGCTATTTATCCTATGTAGAACACTGCACAGATAAATGACCTTACCTCAAACCTTAGCTCAATAACACCGCTCTACAATTTTTTTTTTTTAGAAAGTATCTGCTTCAGACATTAAATGTACTAAATCTTCTATATTTTAATAAAATAAATCAGAAAACAAATAACAAAAGTATTGGTTAGCATGATTATGTGCTGACCGTAAGCTAGTTTTCATTCATTCGACATGGCTGGTGACCCCATCATGCTGCTATCAAGCATAAGTGTCAATGCAGGGGAAGTAGCCATGGATTGGCATCAGTGAGTTCCACCCCACAAACAAACAGGAAACATTAGATGAGACTATCTGGTTGTTTGGTTGTTTGATGTTTCTTAGGGGGTGAAATGCATGACACATTTTTTTAAAGAAAGTATTTGCTTCATTAAATGTGCTAAATCTTACATACTTTAACAAGATTAATCAGAAAACAAATGACTTTAGTGTTGGTTAGCTCATGTTTTAAAATATATGATGGTGTGTTATTACACATATATGCTGGTTTATGTACATGTATATAATGGATTAGTAAATATTCCAGTAAAAAGAACCTGTAAAGTGAATGGATCATAATGTCCAAACAATGTTTTGAAGTAGATCTGAGAACAATATTCCTTTGGACTAAAACATATTCTCTTGTTAATTCTAGGAATTTCACATTTTGACCCAAAAGTTATCTTGGAAACTTGAGCCAACCAGCATTTAAGACTTGAGTTTTCTTTATCAGTAACACACATGTGGTAAAATTTCATTAATTTTATTCCGGAAGCATCTTACTTGTAGAACTGTGTAATGATGGAAGATGAATTTTCAAACCTCTTACAAACTTGTTGACCAATATAATCCAATCCAAAATTATTTTTAAAGCCCTTTAACAACAACAAAAGTACTGTACTTTTGAGTTTGAGTTTTCTTTATCAGTAACACACGTGGTAACATTTCATATGTTTTATACTGGGAATGTTTTACTTGTAGACCAGTGGAATTTGTAAATATTTGCCAGTATATATACTCACACACACCAAAATAAACTCTGCACCTTTGAATGATCACTAGCTGAATTTAAGACATGTGGTATTAGTTTTATTCTGGAAGCTTTTTACTTGTAAACTAGTGTTATTGCCAATAGCTTGACTTACATGAGTATGTAAATGTAAATTTGTTAAAAACACACAGATGGATTGAAATGTACAACACAAATCTGTGTATCATGCGTTCATTCATTTTTCAAAATAAAACCAAATATAGGACAATGAAAAAAAACAACTTGTTTCTTTATTATTTGTTTCTAAATCCAAAATGAAAAAAAACAAAACGGATAGTGATGTGTTTTTTCAGTTTTTCTTTTTGTGTTTAAATGAATAGAAAAAATGGAATATGGACGTTTTCTGTTTAATCCAATTTTGACTTGAAGCAAATTGAGTAATTAACCTTAACAACCCAAAGAAACATGTCCACCGGACTTGAAGATCAAAATGGTATGATATAACACATTTGTCAAATTTGTCACTGAGGGTCAAAGGTCATTTCTAGTTTACTCAACTTGCTTCAGGTCAAAATTGGCTAAAATGGGAAAGGCCTGTTATCTGTTTTATCCATTAAACACAAAAAGGGAAAGTGAAAAAACACATCGTTATTTGTTTTCTCATTTTGATTTTGGAAAAAAATTATGAAGAAACACCTTGTTATTTTGTTGTCTTATTTTTGTTTTTATTTTGAAAATCGAATGAACAAATGATACACAGATTAACACAAAACAGTCTTCAGGTGAGACTTCCTAAACTTCACTCGGGGGCAAACTCACCTTGAACTGAGCTGGTCTCAATCATCCAAATCATCCAGTGTCGACTTGTGTGTAATGAATTAAATTCCTTACCACAGTCTGAACTTTTCCCTGACAGCCAGACTCATGACATTGTTCTCACAGGTTAACTGCTCTTGAAAGGTAAAACAGCACTTAACTGCATAAGGTAGAAAGTTAGGGCAGCTTATTCTGTCAGTTGTCAGAGTTAAAACATATGGCCACAAATTAAGGCGATTTCTTTTCTTTTCTTTCTTTCTTTGTTTTGTTTTTTTTTCAAGTTTTAAAACATTTGCAGATGTTTTACTTCAATTTATAACAGCTTAGATTTTTACTTCAGTTACAAAATACTGCAATGATAACCCCTGAGTTATAACAAAGTATTAAAACTTCAGTAGAAAAGTCTCAACAAAGTCCATCTGTCATCGTTCATTCATGTATGAACCAAACAATAAAGCTATTGTCTCCTCCAGGGCTGATGCTGCTGAAGACATTTTCTACTTTTTAATCTGGGAATTTGGGATTTTCTGAATCCAGGGGGGGAATTTCTATTCTATAAGAAGAACAAGTTGTAAGTTAGATGAATAAGGTAAAGTGATCTGAAAGAAAATTCTTGCATCAGATGAACTTCTAGCGTGGGATTGAGGTCAACAGGTTGTTAGAAGCTGCAGGATAACTGTTTACTGTTAACTTAAAAACCAAACACTGAAGTACAATGTACATCACAAACTACACATTACGCTTATTTTACAACTAACCAGCCTACACTTGAGCAATTTATTATTTTTCCCAAAAGAATATACACAACATTGGCCAACTCAACAGCATGATTTGATTTGATTGCTTTTCGACTGCTGTCAAAATAGGTGACTACTGATAGGATTTGGACTGAATAGACTGCAGTGCATCTGAGGACTGGGCTGTATTCCCCCCACCACATTCTGTCCAAATGTTGTCAGATCAATCCAGGGTCCACTATAATGTCCCCTGCTGTTTTCACTGGTCTATAAGTGAAATTATAAAGTAAAAGTAATTTTGGTTAATCTTGTGTAAATCAGGTGTTACTGAGGTTTGGTCTTTTTATTTTATTTTCCTCTCGCTCTTTTTAAATAACTTATTTTAGTAAGATATATGGTCTTATGGAGTCCCTAATTTCTGTACAATGCAATTAATGTATTGTTCAAGTGCTAAACATTTACAATGGTGTAGTGATTTGTTTACACGTATTTGATATAAAAGTGCATCACATTAGAAAAAAATGGAAAAAGCAACATTAAATGTGTTGTGCCATTTAAGTTAAAATTTGCATGCATAAAAAAGGGGGAATTTCATTAGTTGGGAGATGGGGAAAACATAGATGATGCACCGGAAGAACTAGAAGAAGGATGTGTTTAATACTCGCGAGAAGAGCTCCACGTGGTTTTGTGTTGTGCTTTTTTTTTTTTTTTGCTTGTCCGCGCGGCAGCAAGGAGAGAGTGAGAATATGTAGCAGGAGGCGAGTGATTCTGTTTATGTAAACGGTACGTGAGTACCGGGTTAAATATGGTATTCACCACGGTGAGAGAATTAGGGAACATGTTTCCACCGGGTCGCTATCTGCGGGGTTGAGAAAGTATAACGCCGGGCATGCGCACAGCGAGCTAAACGTGTTAGCATCCTGCTGGACTTAGCTGCTCAGTTAGCACCCTGGCTACCGAGCAGCCAGTGGTTCCACTGAGTTGGCCGGCGTGGGAGCCTCGCGGACTGGATATCGCCATGGTGACCTCCAGCAAAGAGAGAGTGGAGTCGTTAGTTGTCTTTCCGGCCATCTTGTGTAACGAGCGGAAATGTTTTTTTTTTCTCTTTTCTCTCTCGGTTCACTGATGAAGACGGAAACTACGGTACCGTGAGTAAAGGACATTTTTGGAAAAGAAAAGACTATTAACAGGCCTGCAACGATTTATTTTCGGGGTTCTGTTTTATAAATGATGGCTATGATGTTTGAAACTTGCGCAGATATTTTGAATTACATGCTAGTCTTTTGTTTTTGACTGTGGCCACACGTGTGTTCGGACATTTCAAATGTAAGGTGCCCTATGTGGGTAAGTGTATTTGTTTTTATGATTGTGGGTCCTTGGGTATAAATCTACATGTGTTTGTAAGGAGATTAAGCAAATTGGGTTTGTGGTAACAGCCGTTTTTGTTTTTGTGTGTGGGGAGGTTCTTTCAATATTTATGGCACCATAACCCCTTTGAGGACATGTCATGTTCCTTATTAAACCTTCCATTTCTTGATTGGGGATATAACTCTCTTTGTGTTTGTGCAACATTCAATGATCTAAAATATATACCCGTCTAAAGTCTGACCATTCACTGAATAGTTTCAGATCATAGAGGATAGCTACAGAGTGAACCGAAATATATTTAAGTGATCATTGGACATGATTTGGATTAAACTTGTGTGTTGGGAAAATTATAAGATGTAAGTGTTAATGTTTAAATGTATTCTTTGGAGTTTAAGATGACCAGGAGACACAGGTTAAAGTAATTTGCATACAGACATGGAATGCATGAGGGATGGGTAATTTACATTAAGGACAAACAGTGGCAGTTTCCAGAGACAGAACACCCCCGATCGGGAGAAAAAAAAAAGCCTCTTGGTTGACAAATCCCTCATGGAAATCTACAAGATACCTGAAGAAGGAGGAAGGGGGTCAGCGGAAGATGCTAAACGCTGCTCATCGAAGGACAGCAGAGCAGTGGTGTGTGTCTGTCTGTAATAACAGGCAGCATGCATCACTCAAAGACTCACGACTGACTCTTAATTTCTGATTTATTTGCAAACTTTAAAGTAAGCTCAAGAGAAAGAAGTTTCTGTAATATTAATTTTAATTAATTGTAAACCATATTTGTGATATAAAAATGTTTCAAAAGACTATGAAAATACTCAAAGTAATATTTTTTCTAATCATTTGGCTCATAGCCATAAGTATGTTTTTATATATTTTTTTCTTTGACACTTATTATTAGCATTAGGCTATAGCCTAAAAGGTCTGAGTTACACTATTACAAAAGTCATTATTATTTGACTGCGATGACATTATAAGTTCAATTAAGTACCTCTATTCTATTCTATTCTATTCTATTCTATGTGGAGTTCAACCAGATATCAAAAAACAGATTAGGCATTCTCTGAATACTTGTTTACATGTATTAATAAGATTAAAGGATCAATCATATCAAACAATTTATTTTAGTTGCCAGTGGCTGTATGGGTATTTATGGGTTAAAACAAAATATACATGTACAGTAACTGCCAGCACTGACTGTAATAGATCTATATGTGTTCTTTATTTCATGTAGGGTTATTTTACACAATAATGCCTCCTAGAGTTAGTTCTAAGGCATCTACTAGATATGATTATATAAAATCTGATTATATAAAGCAAATATATTTTACTTTTCTATAGCTACACATTGTTCTGACCTTTGTACCACTTGCCTGTTTTCATCCTTGGTTATGTAATTTATGTTCAAAACCTGTTCTACATCAAGCAAAAAAAAAAAAATGCTTGACCTGTTGATGCTGTATATTGATTGTGTTTTTTGGGATTGTTTTTAAAAGCACACTACCCGAAAATGTACTCCACTTCAACTAGTTAAAGCTCCCATGCTGGAAACAAAACAAAACCCCACACTGACACATGCACACAATTTTGATCTAATGTATGACCTTGTCAGATTTCTTTTATTCTTTTATATTAACCTTTCCGGTGTGTGCGTGTGTGTGGGCACTAGAGTTGTTTGTCAAAAAGCATAAAACATTGTTTTTATGATTGTGAAAAACATGTTAGATCCCTTTCATCATGGATTGGGCAAAATGACATGAGGTCAAGGTTGTCAATTATCCGAATTTAAGAGTTAGGGTACTTCAGAAACTAACCTTGGATCCAATAACACTGAGCGTTTTGAACAACTGGCTCTAATATTGTCGACAATATGTTTTATTTTTTTTAAATGTTGGTCTGTGTCGCTCTGACAAAGTTTTGTCTTAAAATCTGTTTCAACATTTATAAAAAGGTAATGAAGGATGCTTTTGGTTAAGTTTTTGCAGATTATTTGCATATTTAAAATGAATACTTGGATAAAATGAACAAAACTTAAACCATTATAACCAAAGGCAGCAGGGTACAAACACATTTTATGCTTTGCACTTGGTTTGCAATTCAGATCCAGATCAACTTGAATAATTCCCAGAGGAAAATTCATAAATCCTTTTCTTTTTGGGACATTTCTATGAATATTTCATAATCATCCGAATTCTCTAACGGGGTTCTTACATTAAACACTCATTTAATGCCTTTCAGTCTGGGCTTTAGTACTACAAACACACCTGTTTTGTGAGAACTTTGCCAACATAAGGGCAGTAATGGGGAGGTAGGTGTTGATTTTGGAGTATGTTCTGCACTTAAGTGTTCAATTATTCATTATCCAGTCTTATGGGGGATTTTCTGAAGTTGGTGTCACACATTTAATCTAAAATATTTTCATATGAAGTAAACCACAATATACATTATAAAACCTGAACTGAAAATATCCATGTGTCTTTGCACTATAACACTCAAACAAATTTTAAATATATTTTCAAAAATGTTATGGGTCTCTGAAGTGTACAGTTCAGCCAAATTAGCTTGTCCCCAATGACACATTTACTTTTTTAATGAATATAAAAGTAATAAAAAATAGCCAGTAACCACAGTTTTTTTGTTAATATAATCATGTATCTGTCTATTTTAACCTTAATATAAGAAATATGAAAAAATACTTTAATTATAAAATAACACTATTTAATTTTCTCCTCTAGTTTCGTTCAACCCTGTAACAAGATACAATCACAATCACATGTTTTTATATATATATATATATATGTATATATATATATATATATGTATATGTATATATATATATGTATATGTATATGTATATATATATAAGTATATGTATATGTATATATATATATATGTATATATATGTATGTGTGTATATATATATATATATATATATATATATATATATATATATATATATATATATATATATATATATATATATATATATATATATATATATATATATATATATATATGTATAGTAGGGTACTTCAATTTCCTAAGCACCCAGGAAGTGACATCACTCAAGTCTTTTCCCACTCAAGCTGTAAAGACAGGTCAGTATTACCATACTTTCTTACCTATATTTCATGGTTTTTATCGTCATATTAACATCTTTGAGCTCAACCTTTCAACGCTGTTACAAGCATAAATTCTATTTAGTAGTTTTTGGGGAAAAAAACAATAATTGTCTTGGAAAACGTTATTAATTTCTTGTTTTCCTCATGCTTTCTAATATTCCATATACCCTGACTAATGTGGATCTAAGGCTATTTTTAGCTAAAATCTTCAACCTTGTAACATTCAACCCATAAGCAAAACACACTGTTATGGGGATGAGTCTTTGTTGTGGGGTTGAAGGTTGGACTGTTCTGTTCACCCAATTCAGAGAATCACTCTTTTAACCCTTTAATTCCTGAGACTTGAGCAGTTCCATAGTAAAAAAAAAAAAGCAACAAATGAACAAAAACTGCCAAAGTGATCAATAAAAATGAACAAAAAAATGAATAAACCAGCAAAATAATATATAACATGAACAACGTAAGATGCAAAGGGAACACAATTGAAGAAAATTACTAAAATAAAAAGTAAGTGTACAAAAATAAACAAAATAAGCAACAGAAATAATATAAATATTTACAAAATAACAAATAGCAAGAAACAATTTGCAAAACAATTTAGTAAAAAAAAAATGTAATTCGGTTCCCATAGTTTTAGTTTGTTGCTTTTTGACATCTGATTATTTTATTTATTTATAGCTCAGTTCTATCAACAAAAGTCAGTAAAAACACACTTTTCAAATTAAAATTTTCATAATTTTTAAAGTAAACCATCCATTCAGAATGCGTCAGCGCTGATGCATCAGGGGTTAAAGGGTTAACATTACAACAGGTGGGAAAAGGCTCCAACTATATCAGACCAGATACATGAAGTTTTTCCCAAAAGTTACACAAAAATATACAGATACAGATCAACTTATTTTATCCTTAGAGGGAAACTAATTTCCATGCAGCTGAAGAAATTAAACTAAAGCCATATAAAAATAAAATCAAACAAGTCATTATCTACCTGTCTGTCGTCACACTCGTGTATTGGACTCTGATGACAGTTAGGTTGAAGGATCTTTTGCAACAGTCAGTCGTACATTGTAATGAACTGAGTCGTCCCCTGCAGCTGCTTCTCTGGTTGATGAAAATGGAGTGAAAAGGATGATCCGAATTGTCCAAGATGTCCTCTGTCTGATTCCTATTCTGTTTGCATCTCTGCACCACAGTCTCCAGTGATATGGACACATCACAACCAGTCCCCTCTTTAACAAACAAAAGGAAATATTGTGTGTAGATATGTGTTTTTTTATGCTTTGAAGTTTGTAAAATCCAGTGTGGAAATGGGTTAAAGTGAAGACTAAAGCCAGCCAGATAAAGATGATACTAGAGATAGTGGAACGTATTATCCAATAGAACAGCAATTTTTATTAATATCAGTGTGACAAAAGTAAGAATAGAGCAACTAGAAAATTACATCAACTATAAAAATTTGGCTGAATGATATTAGAAAAAAAACTGACGTGATTATTTTTTTTTTTTTTACCCTGCAATATACTATATATTGTAATATTAAAAAATGGCAGCTGCAGTCGCTGTAACCATAACAACCATAGGCTGCTGGGACACGAGACCTACAGCCGCCATCTTGGAATACTGATCAGGGTGATTCCTACAGTAGAAAGAGTGAAAGCTTAATTTTATTATCTGTTAGTTTTTGAATATTTAAGTTGTTTTTTACAGATAAATATATTCTCTGTTCGTAAAGTGTCAATTGCAAGCACTGTGTAAAAAGCACTACATACATTTCTAATTTGTTGTTGTTGTTAAATGCTGAGCATATTTACACTTAATATTTCGACCTAACAATGTAGGGACCACATGTACAGACCCTTATGATGTGAGCCAGACAAGTTCGTGCCTTTAAACAGTTTGCCAGGGACTTTTACTAAACGAGAGAATTAGCCGATTCATTCATGCTAATGCTATCAGGGTGATAGCCAATCTGAAGCTCTGAAGGTGACGGCGGTGAAATCTCATGGGATGATATTTCACGAGAGTTACGACGCTCCTGCCTAGAACAACTGTCAATGGAAACACGTTCAAAGTGCAAATATACTTTGTTGCAATTTTAGGAATATCACTATTGTTTTGCGAAAAACTGTAATTGAAATGCAGCTTCTTACTCTATACTTCACTGTAATTCATAGGTCAGTTTAATGAAATCTATCCAAAAGTTACATTAAGCATAACTAGACTACTATGGTAGCAAATTACATTAGTTACTGCTAGGTGGGTCTAGTGCAGCTTGGCTAGAGTAGAGTCACTTTTCCCAGGACCACTGCACCGTTCATTAACAGAATGTGCACCTATGAACAATATTAACAGTATGTGTTATCATGAATAACAGTATGTATCGTTAGAAACAGTAGGTATTTCTTATAAATACAGAAGATTTTGCTGCTGCCTCCTCCAAACAGCCACAGCTTTTCCAAAATATTAACTACAAGTATATTTTATTTCATCAGCAGGTTTTCTGTATTGCAACTGAAAGTGGGGACACAAAGATAAAATGGAAGAATGTATGGCACAAACATAATATAGTTTTGTTTTGCTGGTTAATATGGAAGTAAATGCTTTACTGGTAGTTTCTAAATGTCTTATCTTAGCAAAGCTATGTGGAAACAAAATCCACCCAACAACCCAACAAAATAAAAAGTAAAAAATAACAAAGAAATACACACATTTCTGGCAGTAGAAAAGTCTGCAGAAATGAACATTTTTAGCAATTCATGATATTTCTGATTTCAGGTCCTGAGGTAAAACCCGATCCTTCTTTCTGGGTCTTAAGCCGAAAAAGTTTGGGGAAACAGAGGCAATTTAGTGCCAACAGCGATTTTCTACAGTTAGGAGAATGGGGGGAGAAAAAAAAATCAACAAAAACAGAGACTGGTGCCCTGTCCATACTATGAAATATTTAACAGTGAATATTCTTCTTCATATTTGGGCATTTTGGCCAGATTTAAGTATTTTAGTATTGTTTTATAATGTTGCTTTATGTCAGTGTCAGTTAATAAGGATAACAAAGGGACCCAAAAATGACTGGTACTGTTTATCTGTCAAATGTTCTTTATGGTCGGTGTCACTTCTTTCATAATTAATTTATTAACTCCTTCAGTTATTGTTTGTTCAGTATGATCTGTCAGTCTTGTAAATACAAGCTGGACTGACTGTACACATCCTGGCCAAGGAAAATCCCTTTGTGCAGTAATTATCTACACTGATAAAGTAAAATATTGAATCAACTTAAAAAAAAAATTCTTCAATTTTGTCTTTTTATCTCATGATTTTGACCATTGTTCTTTCTATAGTGACATTAACCATTTGATGCATAAATTATGAGAACCTTTATTTGACTTTATTCCTGTTTAACCATGAAAAAAGATTGAGATTGAAATCTTTTTCATGAACCTAGTTTTTATGGAGTTACACAAATATCCACTCAGCTCGACAACATGTGTTTAAGCTTCGAACCAAAGAAACCTTTATTTAAAACGCAATATCAGAAGAACGCTATGAAATAAAAATGTTTTTAATGCAGTTTTGTTTAAAAAGACTATTAATTACAGTCTAATAACAAGCATTTTATTTATAGGTAAACAGTAATGGTATTAACTGACTGATATGGAATTAAAACCACAAAATCCATGAATATACAAGAGAACAACTGTAGAATAACTGTCCACTGTAGTGACCAGTATCCATTAAAAGGTTAATAATAAACAATAAAAATGACAAAGGTAGAGATCAGGGTGTTTTGACTCTCCGTGTACATAGAGTGTGTTTGTGAAGTAGGCTCATCCATCTTTACGTACAGTCAGTGGGTTTAATGCAACAGGCAGTCCTCTTGGAAAACACTTCAAATGTTCTTAACTAAGACTACTATTAAATACAGAACAAATTACTGGCGTATATTGCTCAAAGCCTGAAACTGCCTCCTGGGTTAACCCACTGTGTCCGTAGTTGGATGTATGTTGATATAAATGTTAAGTAAGTATAGTCGAGCGGAGGAGGATGTTTTTGTGTCACGTCTCTGTGAGCATTGGTTTTTGTGTAGGTGTCGGCAAACCAAGTATCTCTTTACTCGAAGCTGCATCACACATATTGATCAACAGCGCTTATGTGTCCACAGAGGCCTAACAGTGAGAGTGTGTGCCGTCATGTTTCTGCTGTTAAAAGGTGCAGTGGTGTAGGAGTCCATAATCCAAACACCTCTTTAGAAGAGATGACCCACAGTTAAGCAGCCATATACACTCATGTCCTGTATTTTGGACACAGATGCTACAATTCGCCGCCACTATTGTTAAAGAACAATAACGCCTTGGTGGGTTTTATCGTCGTCAGCTGCTCGATAACCTCGCCGTCAGTCTACCCCTTCAGGGATCACTTCCAAAGTTGATTTATGCAAAGCCACTGTGGAAAAGTCATCTAAATCCTGACTGCTGAATGCGAGCTGTTTTTCTACGTGGTGAAGCGCATTCCTGGAAGCGCTGTCAAGTCACAGTAACTCTGAGCTGTGATGATGGAGGCAGTCTGCAATGAAGTGCAGATAAGTGCCAATGTGAATGGGAAGAGGAACTTTACAGGCAGAAATGCAGCTTGATGTTTCAGCCTGGAAATTGAGGGGCTTTCAAACAGTCGTTTTATGTGTGTGTGTGTGTGTGTGTGTTTGTTTGTTTGTGTGCCCATGTCGGGGGTTACTTGATTAAACTGGAAGAAAGCCTAATTACATCAAGCTCGACTCGCCTGGGTGAACAACTGTGTATCCAAATACACTCGGGCTGCATCTGCAAGTTTTAGATAAAGATTTATCTGAAGAAATATAAAAAGGAAATGCGATTCCAATTACCATACGGAAGTGAGATTCTCACATTCTGTCTGCGGTTGTACTGCTTGGACATACAGTACTGTCCTGGGGTCGTGTTGCAGCTGAACTCTAATTTCTGTTGAATTGTGTGTTCCAGATGGACCGCAGTTCTGTAAGCTTCCAGTTTTCAGTCAATAATTCAAATCTGAGCGGAAACAGAACATGATGGAACATTACAAACGATTTAGCTTGATCTGCTAACACTGAAGAGAGAAGATGACAGTGAAAAGATAGAGATGAACTTTCTTAAGACTTAAACAAAAATCATGTAGTGATGTAGCAAATGGTGCCAGGCACAACAAACCCTGCCCCCTCGCAAACATTTTAGCTCTTAATGGACATCTACGTCTTAAAATGTAAGACTATGGCTTTGGCCAGTCAAGGTCAAATGTCATGATGCAAATTTGGAGCCTACACATACTTTTCTGTCTGTCAATAATCATAACTGAGTACTTAATATTAGTCTTTTTTGGAGTTAGAGCTATTCAAAATCATGTGACCTTGATGTTGTCCTTTCAAGGTCAAAGGTCATGCCGTCATTTTGAAGCCCATGCCAGGTTTCGTATCTGTCAATAATAGTAATCAAGTCTCTTCCTCCACTCCATTTTCAGTTATTGTCCATTTTAGTTTTTTTAGATATTGACCCCAGTGACCCCTGACCTCTTGGGTCGACAATAGGTCAAATTCTATACACAGAAAATGTAGAATTGAAAGACCAGCATTTTGGTGCTTGGCGGAAGTTTCTAAGATGAGTAGCTTAAAAGTTATATCCAGAATTTTATTGTGACCTTGACCTTTGACCTAGAATCTTCAGATGTGTCCTTCAAGGTTGTGATGTCAATGCACATCAACAGTGAGAGCAAAAAGAAGCTCTATGCTAAACTAAATATACAGGAAAGAAAAGGAAAGACCTTATTTGTGCACTTATCATTGTGAAAACACATTTTTGTTGACTTTGACCTACATTGACCAACATTTAAATGGATCTATTCTGGATCACCTCATAACTTTCCTGAGAATTTCATGTAAATTCGTCCAGTAGTTTTTGTGTAAAGTTGCTGATAAATAGACAAATAGAAAGAAAACAAGACAAAAAGAAGGGACATGATTAGATAAGGTTAGACTTCTCCCAACTCCTTTTTGAACAAACTTTTTATTGTCTGTTGTTGTGTTTTTTTGGTTGTTTTGTTCAAAAATATATTTCCAAATAAATAAATAAACTTGAAAATCACTCTGAGAGCACAAACCTCCACCAAGGCAGATGCCACCCTTCAAATGAAATCAAGGAGGCTATGTTTTTGCCAGTTAGTTTTTCTGTTTGTTAGTTAGCAAGATTACTCAAAAACGTATGGACAGATTTTGATGAAATTTTCAGGATGTGTTGGGAGTGTCACAAGGAACAAATGATTACATTCTGGTGGTGATCTGGAGGACATCCTGGATTGTAGATCACTTTGAAATGTATTCTATTTACCACAATCCAGAAATTTTTGAGTTATCTTCAGCCCCCTCCCCCCCAGATCACCACCAAAATCTAATCATTTCCAAATCTCCTCATGACCAACCTACCCTGTAAATTTGATCAAGATCTGTCCATAACTTTTGGAGTTATCTTGCTAACTAGCAGACAAACAGACAAACAAGAAAAAACATAACCTCCTTAACAGAGGTAATAACAAATCATGCCTGACAATAGCTAACTCACAATGTACATATAGGCTATATTATATACTAACCTGTTCATAGACCACCAGAATATCCATCTGTGTTCTCACCACTTTAATTTTGCCAATAAATCCAGCTTTGAATCCAGGCTTTTGTATGCTTTAAAGCTTTGCACTGTATATTTTCTCGGCGTTGAAATGAGGTTCATATAAATGTCAGCATATGTGATTTCTGATATATCACTCTTCATCGACCACTTGTTGTTTAGTAGCTTGCATGCATCAATGTCAAGTCCAACTGTCCTTAATTTAATGTCTTAGTCCACATTTTCCCCTGGTATTTACCGATACAGTCCACTATGTCAAGCTTTTTTGATTTGCCACTCATTCTGACTGAGAGGAGCCTGGCCGAGGGGGCTAAGTGATGTATGAACATACCTTCTATATCATTTCCTTCAGGAGCCACATTCAGCTTGATTTGGTCCAAATTTTTGTCATTGCTTTTGTGAAAAAAAAAACATGAAATTATGAAAGTACTTTTATTAATTATCCAAAAGCAAAAAAAAAAGAAAAAAAAAGAAAAAATAAGGGCAATTCTAACAATATTCTCTAAATTTATCATTTGTGTCATAGTTTAGACTCTGAGTGTCTTGTTTTGTACATTTTTTGTGTGTCTTCCTGTTTTTTTGCCCAATTTTTTTCCCCAGATCAAAGGGCAAAATATTCCAAATATATACATTTAATAATTAAATGAGGTCACTCTTGTGGTGAGTTGAGTAGAATCATGTAATCATAATCACACATTGCAAAATAGTCCACAATAATCACAATCACACATTTTCTTCAAATCTTTCAGCATTAATTTTAATGAACAGAAAAAGCTGTGGATAATGAGTTCTTTCACACATTAGATCATACAAGAAGTATATATAGTAAGACCTTGGTAACCACCTCGTACTCTTATTAAAAACAGTTGGCATGCCTTTGAAAACAAAAGAAATGTGTTAAAAAAAAAAAAAGAAAAAACTTTTAGACTATGAACAGAACATTGGGTTATTGAAATGAAGGTTTGCATCCTGGTCAAGACATCCTAACTTGGCCTTGGTACTTGCTATCTAAAAGTACTTTCTGTTCTCCAAAGTACAATAACATCATCTTACGTGCATGAATTGCATGTGTGCATGTCAAAGCCTTCGACAGTGAGGAGTCACATACGCAGCAAACGATGGTAAATCTGATCAATCATAAATTTCCATCACTGTGATTTCAATTCACAGCTCCTAAGTGCTAATGCTAATTGCTAATTCTAACTACTAATGCGGAGTATGTTACTATGGGTAAAATTTACCTACAGGGAGAATAAAATTAATTCTATTTGTACACTCACTCACTCACTCACTCACTCACTCACTCACTCACTCAGTATAATCTCAAAAATAAAAGATTACACACACAAATGTAATGACACCTGCTGCACTGATATAATGGAACTAAACTTTCCAAAACTACTTTTGAAAAGTCTTCATAACGTTGAACACTGACGTTCCACTCTGCTGCATTTGAGCAATTTTTCATTTTTTGTTGGTTGGAACATTTTCAGAGCCAAATGGAGCCATTTGTTATAGGTCAAAACTCACAGATTGTTCATGCTTCTGCTCCGACAGTAAACACATCAGCCCATTGTTTAAGACAGTGGTCAGGATGATGAAAAGTGTTAGCTGAAGGTTTTAGCCAATTTTGCAAGTCTGTTATTGTAACATGGACAAGTCAGAAAAGCCAAATGTTTCTTCCAACATTTATTGTTTTGAAAGAACTTTTTCCTGGCATGAGGTTGGATTTCAGTATCATTTCTTCTTCCTCTCTTGGGTTTCTGGCACATTTCAACTAACATAATATCCTCCTGAGACCTAGCAGTGCATTTTTGTCCTCCGTAGTGGGAAAAGTGTTGCACAAAAAAGTCCACTAAAAAGGACATTTTATATATATATATATATATGTAAAATAACTTTATTTATATAGCACATTTTAAAAACAGTTTACAAAGTGCTTTGACAGCCAAGCAGAAAGGCACAATAGCAGAATAAAACAACACAAGAAATAAGAAAAGCAACAGAAAGTAGAACTGTTGGTTAGGTGAGATGAGGTAAAGAGGCAGAAATAACAGAACATGATGGAGTTAGATCCATGCAACATAAGAGAATGGAATGGAATCAAACAGCATCATGTCAGACAGGGTAAAACAAATTAAAAAAAAAAGTTTTGTTTTTTCAACGTCATCACATTACATGAAAGCTAATCTAAAAAAAATATATCTTGAGAAGTGATTTAAAAGTGTGTGTCATCATGCTGTTTCCAATCAAGGCAATTATTTAATGGAAATCTGCTAACATTTTTAATTACTGGGTGCATCATTGTAGAAGGTTAATATTATTACTGATCTACCCTCAAAGACATAAACCGCCAGCAAGATCCAAAACACTTAACACTTTTGATTCATTAATCCAGTCGTTCTCAAGCCCCCCTTTGGAGGACAAAAAAGTCTCCATGCCCCCCTCGACACTGTAACAATGGTGCAGTTCTAACTTTTATTGAAGGAAACATCAATATTCTGAGAGTACTTCGTGCTTTTACTTGAATAATTTGTTGTGCAAATTAAAAATAGTTAGATATTTGCTTAGACAATACAAATAAACTCAACAGGACTACTCCGAGACAATATTTTTCAAATAAAAATAGAAAACATGCAATTATCTTCCAACTATGACAATAAAGTTGTTGTGCATTGCTAAAATGAGTGTATGATTAAACGTAAAGAATGTATAACTTCTCATATTAACCTATCAATTGCTAATTTCCTCAGAATTTTTTTAATATTCTCCACTCATGCACTGACCTCTGCACGGTATCCTTAGATGTTTTGTTTTAAAAATGGAAACTGTAAAAAAAAAATGGTACAATTTGCTGCTGAAATGACTTCCATTTCCGCTTGATAGTCTGATTCCTCATTCCATTCACTATATCTAGTCACACAACTTTTTTAGAGAGTGTTGAAAATGAAGTCATAATGCCAGAGAAGGATAAAAGTACGTAATATGAACAAATAAAAGCACTAAGTAAACTACCTGTCATGTCCTTGTAATTCTCTACTGCACTCAACAATGGTTTCATACTCCATTCACGTCCTGTCTTCTGTGTTATATCACTGATGACTTGGATCATTTTAAGGATCTGAATCATTCACTGATAGGGTCTGAGTTGTACAAGTAATTTCAGCCTGAATTTCCCAATTACTCGTGCCAGTACTCTCAGTGCAACGGGTCGACTATGTACCACAGTCTGGCGCAGATGACTGGCATTCCAATCCTGTGAATAACCGAATCTCTCTGTGTGAGTGGTTCCTTTATCTGTGAATGAATCTCAGGTAAAAGATCTGAGAAGGAGTTCACGTAACTGCCTCAAACTAACTCAATCTGTTGGAATCACAGATAAATTAGCCTCTATCAGTCAGTTTTACTATAATGTAAAATTAAGGAGGTTGACCAGATGTCCAGAAGAAATTGGGACAGTACCAAAATCTATGAATCCTGAATCCGGCTCTAAATGTTTGGAAAATGACACTTAAACAGAATACTGAGAAGTGATTTTCTGATAAAAATTATAAACTGTTTGTAGAGAAGTTGAGTCGACTGTAGTGATGTGATGCTTGACACCGTCTGCTCGAGCACAATGAAACAAAAGTGTCCGAGGGCAGTGTTTTGAACACTGTGTCACTAAACAAATTGACGGTCGAAAGTGAGGCCTCATTAGTTTTGAACTGTTTCATGGCAATTTAAAAAATATATAGAAATGCTTTGCCCTATCTCTTATTGCACAAACACATTTTGCAACATTTTTTGGGATCAATTTAGGGCCACCTATTTTTCTTTTTGATTTTTTGATCGTGTAGATGTCCATATAAGTTTGTTTTAAAGTTGAGGGTTATTTAAAAAACTGAATAAAAATTGACAATTTTTTTTGTTTTCCAATATATCTTTAAAAGAACATAAACTAAGTGTGTCCATCCACTGTCCATTGGTTTTGTGTCAAGCAAACAAACACACAAACCGACTTAAAAACGATACCTATCTCCTCTTCGGGGGGCAGGGTAATGAATAAATAAGTGATTCAACATCTTTTGTTCTTTGTTCCCATATCAGAATTTCGTGAAATTATGTTGACAGACAGACGGACAAACTACACAAACCACAATTGTTCCATCACCTCCACCATTCCTTGGTAGAGTAATGACTGATGTAACGGTGAAAATCAGACCTTTCAGGCTATAGCTTAATGCTAATAACAAGCCTTGCCAAAATTATTTTGACAACTAAATTGTAGGTCATTATAGAACTAAGAAAATTAAATAATTACATTAGTAGATATTGTTAAACTGACATCAGGCATTAGGTTTAAGTATTTTTTTTTGCACTGCTGCACTGCCTGCACATTCAGTGAATATCTGCGCCTAATTGAAGAACAACAAAAAATAAAAGTAAATGGACGCACAGATCCATGAGTCAGAAATAGTTTTTGGGATTTGGGTAAAAACTCCAAGTAGGGACCTTCTCCACATTATATTCTTTAACATGTTCCCCTCTATCTTAAATTGGACACAGTTTGTGTCTCGAGCATTGGTTTGTTTTTCCTTCAGTATGGTTTAATATCACATGTACTTTGTCAATTTCATCATTTTCCTGAGGGTAGTTTAGCTATAGTTTAACTTTTCTGGTGTGAAATAGCCAGTGTCAGGGAAAATACTATCAAATCATAGCCTTTCCAAAACACTGTTATATAGTCGACACTCGCTGTTTAAAAGGTATGACTTGTGGCACTGCAAAGCACAGCTAAATGTGTAGCATTGCCTGAGGGGGCTGCGAGCAGGAAGGTCATGGTATTACTGAATTTAAATGGGTTTATCCTTGAATGTGCTCTTTTTCGACATCAGTTTGTGATTTTGGTCAGTCTCACATTGCATGGCCTGAAAAGGTTGTGAAAACATTGCAAATTAGACCAAGAATAATACTTTCTTGTAGGCTGCATCGCTATGAGCCATGTTTTAGCCAATTAACCCTCCTGTTAAGTTAATTTGTCAGGAATAGCAACGGTGTTACTGGGTCAATTTGACCCAGTCCATGTTTAATTATCAAAAATCCGAAACAAAAGAAAAAATAGTAATATTCCAATATCAATATCAATATTCAGTGCAATGGTGTTCCTTACCTCTAACAAGTAGTGGTTTAATTACGATAATTTACCTGTTTTTCATTAAAAAAAAATATGTTCAAACTTTTTTTTTTTTTATGTTTCAACAATTTATTAAACCAACATATAAAACATGACATTGAAACATAAAAATGTATGTCTCACAGTTGTAAAAAAAAAAAAAAAATAGTCTGACATTTTTAACACCTTTTTTTACTTCCAGTTTGACTGCTGGGTCAAATTGATTCAAACTGTAGCTATGTGATATAAACATGAAAGACATAAAAATAATAGATTAGATTTATGTAGCATTTTTCTATGGACTGCATATACAACGCATGTACAATGGATCCATTATTCATTCACTCTCACATTTTCCCTCTGGTGGTGGTAAACTACATATGTAGCCACAGTTGCACTGGGGCAGACTGACATTTTGTGCCGACAGCCACTCCAACCACCACCAGTGGCAGCACTGGAGACAAGGAGGGTGAAGTGTCTTGCTCAAGGACACAACAGCACATGACCAGGATAGAATGAGATTTGAACCACCGACTCTTTGGTTATTGGACAAGCCACTCTACCAATTGGTTGATCAGGAATTACACTAAATATGGCAAGCAGAAGAAATTGCACAATGAAAAAAAAAAACTTTTTATACTATTTTTCCTGTAGATGTTCAAACTTTAATATTGGTCAATTTGACCTGGACATAAAGAGAGGGTTAAGTAAGCAAATTCATAGAATCAATTTCAGTTTGAATTTCATCATGTGGTTTTGTCCTTGAGATAATATACATGTTTAACATCTTCTTTTCAAGGTTATATGTCTGTCTGATATGAAAAGCTTATCACAGGATGGAGGATGATATATGCCTACATTACCAAATTACAACTCGGGTTATTTTGAATAAATTGCAGACAGACGCTGTGTGCACATCATATTTTGTCAGCACCGTCCTCCAGCAGGAGATTACTGCAGTGTCCAGGAGAGAATCAAGGGTCAGAGCTGATCTGCACAATGGATTTTGTTTACATTCTGGATGTTAAATCCTGCCACAGATGCATATTCAGGAACAGGGGAGTATTAGTTTTTTTCATCAGGAAGCACTCGAGTCAATTAGTGTCTTTGATGTCACATTTCATGTCCCTTGTTATGCAAATTGTTCCCTGTTAGAAACACAATGAGAGGTATTTATCGGATCTGAATGCATGCAGCGAATATGCAAAATGAATGATTAAAGATTAAAAGGGGAAATAAATAAATAAATAAGAAAGGAAAGAGGTGTGAATGTGAGCGATTGAGGAGGGGGGTAAATTTAGCCAACATACTGTAAGGCAGGGTATTATTTTAAAAATGGAAAGCTGTGAAAATGGTGCAATTTACTGCTGAAATGACTTCCACTTCAGTCCGACACAGTTCTGGATAGTCTGCAATTTCTCATTCTATATATTCTATCCATTGTCACACTTTTTTATGGACTCCATGGAAATTGAAATTGAAGTCGAGATGTCACAGATCACCAAATACAGCACGATCAGCTGAACAGGCTTGTACCAGCTCTGCCTTGTACAACAAGTCTGAGAGTTTCCTCAGCCACTCATTCAGATTCTGCGAATATTGGAAAAGTGGAGCTGAGGGATGGACTGAACTGTGGACAGAAAGTTACTGAACCACTAGACCACTTCCTCTTTATAGGAAAGAACAAACTTTTTTGGAGCGTGGCACTAAAGCTGATGTCCCAGCCAGCATGTCCATGTGGGACACAGAAGGGTTATATTTGGGCTCCATAGAAGGGTCCCAAGCAGGTGGTTTGTCCACAGTTTCTATGTGTTCAGAATCAGCAACATTAATATCTTATTAATTATTTATTAATATTTGTCTTATTTGTCGCACTATTTATCCCACAGTATTTTTCATGTTACGCCGGTCACTAACTATCTACAATTAAGCAAAAGCAAATGTATTTGTATAGCACATGGACAATTCAAGGTGTTTTACATAATACATATAAGAAAATTTAAATTATTAAAAATGCATGCAATTAGGCATGATTATGTACTGACCATGAGCTAATTTTTATTCATTCGACATGGTGAGTGACCCCAACATGCTGTTAAAAAGCAGAAGTATATAAGATATATTTTTATTGAATTTGGGAAGGAGGTATAGGGTGCCACTCTGCAAAACGAAGAGATATAAGCACTCATTCATCCCACTGTCAATCACACAAAATAATAAGCAAATGGCACAGAATGGACCAGAACATTAGAGACATGGTGAAGCCTTGACCACATGTGTTATGTTTTATGTGGATGTTGAATTGTTATTAGTGTTTATTAAGTGTATATGTTTTATTAATGTATTTTAATTAATGTATTTATTGTGGGTATGAATGTAATGAGTGGGAGGGTGAGTAGAATGTTCTGTCTGCAGCAGACCCCTCTGTTCAAATTTAATTTCTCACTAGGGAGACAAGTAGATACTTTGACTTTGACGTTTGAATGCATTGGAAGTAGCCATGGATTGCCGTCGGTAAGTCCCATCCGAAAAACAAACAAACAAACAAAAACACAAATAAAAAAACATCAGATGAGACTGTCTGGTTGGTTGTTTACTTGTTTGATGTTTTTTGGTGGTGGGGGGGGGGTAGACAACACTGCTTGACAATTTTTTTTTTAGAAAGCATTTGCTTCAGACATTAAATATACTAAACTTTACATACTTACATATTTTAATCCTTGAAAATTCCCCTCAATTTCACCTAAATTTCTTAATAAAGTCAATTGAATGCTGTTTTTTTGTGTTCATCACACTGCTGTACTTTTTTTTTGTGGTGTTGACCTCCATCTTGAACAGAATTATGGGAGTTTTGTCATACTCCTCTGTTTATAGTGTTATCCTGGAAAATCTCCATTTCAACAACTGACTCATGGAGAATCGACACAATCCAAGCCCTTCATGTGAACGAGAAAACTAGAGGGGTAGGAGTAAGGGGTGAAATGGGATTGAGCCTCTGTATCCACTGACTGTATTTTCTGGTGTCTGACCTCCTTCTATTGAGACTCATTTTAGTGATACACATAATGCCTTTGACACAGATGTAGTGAGTTTTTAGGATTATCTTCTGAAAAGTCAAAGATGAGATTTCTACCCCAGACAGAGAGACCAGTTTTCCAGACTTTAAGCTCATAAATGTAACTATGGCTGTGTTGAGGCTGACCACATGGAGGTAAAACAAGCTTGTTTTGAACAATTGGTACATTAACGAACATTTTGATTATTATTATTATTTTGATATTCACTTTGCACATGAAAAAAAAAAGTGAAAATGACAAAAATCAAAGCGGAAAAAAGTTGTCAGTGATAGAAAAGTTTCTGTATGGATAAAAGGTAAATGCAAATGTGTGCAACTGAAAAAGACAACTCATTATGTGTCTGCGTTTGTGAACTAATGAGACTGCAAGGGGGAAAAAAGACAACAGCTACAAATTGCGACCACCACTGAGATCTGCAGACTAGAAAAAAAAGCTTTGGCGAACTGTCCATGGTGCTGAAACAGCTTTATGGGATCCAACTTTATAGATGGACAGCAAGTTTCAGTAAAAAAAAAAAAATGGAGTTCATGAGCATTTCAATCAGCATTGCATCCTTATTGTATGAAATATGATTCTAAACAGAAAGGTTTAAAACATGATGATTGATTAAGAGCCACGTTCACAAAAATGATACCAAGAAGGTCTTCAAAATCTGATGTAATGAATTCATTCTATTTTTTCTGCTCTAATATAGAGATATCTGGTGCTTCTTTCTATTTTCTTAGATATTTTCAATAAAAATATAAATGCTTAAATAATAATAGTAATAATAATAATAATTAGACCGCCCTTTTTAATGCCTGGTACAACTAAAGGTATATTTGTTCGTACAAATATAAAATTAACAACAAAAATAGCTCCAAATAGTTTAATTTCAGAGCTGATATCTATACATTGAACATGTTTTCTTAATAATAACCAAAATCACTTCAGTTCTTACAGAAAAATCATCAAAATTAAGGTAAAGGTTTTTCGTTACTTGGATTATTCATTATCTGGGTCTTTTGTAAATAGAGATACCACTTTACTTTTATTTATTCCGTGTTTTCTTTTCTGTTTGCTTTAATCACATGATACTCAGGGGTTAGTACTCAATTGCATAACCATTGTTTTGGTCTATTTTTATTCCCACAACAGTATATGCACTACATGAACATCTTCAATATATACACCCAGGATTTATCACATAGATGAAACTACAATATAGGGCTTGTGGACATTATTATCATGTTACCTGAGAGCAAATAATGGGTTTTAATGAGAATATTACACTTTAGACCTAGTCCACTTCTTCCTACAGTTATTCCACACATTACTATCATTTGTTATTGTTCTATACTACATATGAGTGATTTGTTTTTCATTTATTTCAGTTCATTTATTGATTTATAATCCCTGCCCCTTTCCTGCCCCTCAGTTGCTGTTTCAGCTTTTACAATAAACAGTTTACATGACAGTCAATGAACATGATTACCTCATTATCGATTTCTATGCAGCATCTCTATTCTTTTCCAATACAACCTCTTAAACTGAAAAATATTTCTGCATTTCTTCTCCTACATCTGTTTTAAGTTATATTCAACTAAAATACTATCCAAATACCATTATTATATTATCAGACATCAATATAGTATTACTTCGACTGGTTATGTTAAGTAAGGAATCTCCAAGATTCTCCTCTTGGTAAGAAAATATTTAATAAACTAACTAGCATAGATGGACTCTTTCATGTTGTGTAATATTCTTATGTTTCCCACTGTGGAAAAAAAAAGTAAAACTGAATTAAAAAAAAAAAAAAGATCATCCACAGTGTGTTTTCCACTCAAAACAAACTCAAGTTTGACCTATCACATTTGCAGTAATTGCTCATAAACACAGTTTTCCTCAACTCACAGGTGTAATTGTCATTCTCCGAGGTGTGATTTAAAATTAAACTCATCTGTACCAACAACTGTTAAAGCTAGTATCACTACAGAAGACAAACGTGTTTCATATCACAAATAATTTATTGTAGTGAGTTTAATTTTTATCATAATTATTCAAAATAATGGTCATACTAGAGGAAATAGAATTAAGAATTACTAGCAGTTTTTAATAGTAGCAGTAAAACTTAAATTATCAGGAACTAACTAAACTAAATCAACATTTTTATTTGCCCAAATGTGTCACATGAAGAGCTCAATTTTCTATCAGGGTCACGGGATTTAAACTGTGGAGCCAATTTTCATATGTTCTTTGAAATAGTACATCAGAGATATCCTTCAAGAAGTAATGAAGGAAATCAATTACAGTATGATAACGCTTTGATGTGTATTTATGTATATGAGGGGCTGTTTGGGCCATATTTCTTTCTGGCACTTTTATATATATATGTATATATATATATGTATTTGCTTCACATTAAGATAGATAGATAGATAGATAGATAGATAGATTTCATTAATTCCCACAGGGAAATTCAAAGTACACTCACTACTACACACAAAAAACAACCATACTACATCAGCACTTAAATAAATGAAGAAATCCAGAATGTATGTAGCTCCAAGATAAAAACAAATGCTAACAGATCTGCTCTAGAGACTCATTTATTGTTAATTTATTTAATGGGCAGATCTCATGAAGCTAATACTTATACTAACTCCTAACTGATATGTTAAATACTGCCAAATAAATTAGCACTTTCAGTCATTTTGACAGTGTATGCAGTTTAAGCCATAATATAATGTAAACAGGTCAGGTGATCTATATTCCTTAGACCAACCTGACATTTAAATGGATTATTTGAACCATCACACAATCTCTGACGGCGTCACAGCTCTTGTTTGCAGCACAGAACAGTGCTAAGAAGGAGGTGGAATGAGAGAAAAAAACGCTGTCTGATGGATACTGTTTGTTTGTGCATCTACACCATATACTCTCATAATGACGACTGTTCACAGCCTGCTGAGTTGTTTGTCTTTCTGATGTGTCGATATTGTCCTTTGGGTTGTGATCAGAGGCTGCATGTGTCAGTGTACATACAGGTGTTTCCAACAGCTTGAGAACTTGTGACTGGGTTCTTGGAGTGTAATAGTGATGGAAGGAAAAATTCCGCTCTAACTATTGCAGGCTCTTTATCCCTGAGGTGTCATGGTGTGTTCATGTGCTGCCAGTAAATCTCTGTTCCTCCTGAAAAGAGATCATTAGGAGAATATTTTACACCTTTGTATAATTCTATAATGCTTTGTCTGGACCTGTGGCTAGAACCAACTACACATGTCGCAGATATGTCATTTGGCACCAGTTTTTTTTTTTTTTTCTATTATATTAACTGATGTTCATCCTGTAGAGGGCAGACTGAATACAGATTTAACTCTAAAATGAATGTTTGCTGACATGATATTGAATTACTGTTTTTTTTTTTTTTTTTTTTAATTAGTCATTCATTTCACACATTGCAGATGTTGATACAAGTTTATTTGTCTCCAAGAGGGATATTAAGTTGTATCTGGTTTTATTAAAAACACAGAGAACAGACACCAAATAGTAGTTTTGTTTATTTTCTATTACAAAATTACAGCACTATCATTTATAAATAAATAAAAAACAATCCAGTATAAAAACCAGGATAAAAATCTATGTTTAGTTATTTAAAAATCAGGTCACAATAATAATGAATACAGCAAATAATAAATAGGATAAATAAATAACAAAATAAGTAAGCAAGTGCAATGCCACTCCAGTGACGGCAAGGTATTTTTATGACTCTGTTTCATGCACCTCGGGTCTAAAAACCCCCTGTAAACCATAGGAGTCATTATTAAGAATTGATGAAGCCATCCTCTGTACCTGTTTAATGTACGGGGAGGCGGAGCCAGACTGAGACTGACCAATCAGATGACTGCACCATCTGACTATTTGACTCGGTTCTACTTATTTTGCCTTGTTTTTTATTTGTTCTTTACACAGTCGAAATTAATAAATAAATCCAATAAAACAATTCTCTTGGCATTTGCATGCAAATAACATTAACAGTAACATTGTACAATTGATTTCCTTTTTACAAAGCTCTGACGGGCTGCCATCATGAATTCTAACAGGTTTAATCTGCAAAGAAAAAAAAAACAATTGAGTTTTCATTTGCTAAAATGTGGACAGAGTTTTTGGAACGCCCTGTAAATATATTAATAACTAATTTACAATGCTTAGGAGTTATATTATGAATATTCTCTTGTTGTTTTTATACATGATTATATTTCAAATACGCCAGAGAAGTCACATTTAATGTGTAATATGAATGAGCACACTAACAATCCCAATAGTATATTAAGACCTGCTTTCTGAATTTAGACTCCGTGTCTTTTACAAGGACATTTTTGTACTTCTGTGATCATTATGCAGCTACTTTCTACTTCACTAATTCTCTTAAAATTAAATATCATGTTTCAGTAACTAAACTGTGACCATGCTCTCTTCCATCAGTCTCCACACAACCTAAATGTGTTATTTTTAACAGGCTGTGTGCAAGGCTGCTGAATATCTGTGATAATGAGAGCTGGGAACAGGTGAAGTAGTGGCACAGTAGAGCCAGTCATAAATGTTTCAAGGAGCCCTGACATGGACAGAGAGGTTTAATCTCTGGAGAATATTCCCGTTTCTTTGCAGGTATAACACTGACACGGAAAATGAAGAGGTGTCAGCTTAACAGGTTCAAACCCACTTACCACACAGTCCAGCTTTCATTCTCTATAGAACGACTGCACCAGCAATAACGTACACACTGTGGAGCAATATATAAAGAGATTTTTTTTTTTATTTTTTTATCCCGCACCCTGAAGGGGAGACAAGGGTTATTATTTTTGGTTTGTTTGTTTGACTGATTTTTACAGTGGCCGACGGGGGCAAACGCACCGCATCAACAAAACGCTGCAAACAGAAGAAAGATGCAACATTAAACAAATGCAACACAAGTGAAGCTGCAAGAGAAAAATGCTGCAATAACAGAAACAAAGTAGAAGCAAAAATGTACAAACCCCTAAAATAAATGTGAAGGAAAAATGCTGCAAATACAGAAACGCACAAACTCCCAAAACAACTGCAAGAGAGAAATGCTGGTTTAGTTCACCAAAATAAAACGAAATAAGAAGATGGTGGATGAAGATGAAGTTCATTAATTTAAGAGTGTATTAATTTTTGTATTAATTTAGAGTGAAAATGTATGTTTCCCTTCGTCTTTTTTAAACACTTGACCATAATCTGCTACAATATAATAGAAGAGCAGCAGAGGTACGGCACTAAAATTAGCTCCACACTCGTCTTCTTCTATCATTTTTCTTTGGTGAACTCGTTTTATTTTGGTGAATTTCCATTTTGTTGTGGAGTGAATTTACAGCGTTTCTGTTCCCCTGTCGGCCACTGTAGATTTTTAGCAAATTTAAGCAAAAAATACTAAAGCAATTTCCATCAAATTTTCAGGACAGGTGCGCAGTGGTCCAGAATAGATTCCATTACATTTTGGTGAGTGTAGGTCAAAGTTCAAGGTCACCAAAAAGAGTTTTCCCAATGATAACAGATTTTACTTTTCATTTCTGTATTTTCAGTTTTACATAGGCATGGGAATTGAGAACCGGTTCCAGTCAAGGACCAGTTCCATCTTTATCAAGTTCATCGAATGATTCTCTTATCAATTCCAGCCGGCATAAATGACATCACATGACTTACGCAAGTTATGCATGCTCAATTCCAGCAAGCACAACTAATTACATGATACAAGTTACACCGGTTTTGCACGTGCATTACAATTGGAAACAACAAAGGTGCCCACCAGGTTGAAACACCTTAAAGGGTGGCATCATTTTACCAAAACAGATGGTAACAGGGTGATTTGCAGTCATGTCAAAGTGTCGGGAGGGAACACGATGAAAATAGAGAAATATTTGCGCACACAACATGCAATCATTTTTAACGAGTGTCCAAATTAGAATTGATAACAATCGATAAAGAATTGGATCGCTAAGCAGTATAGATAATGGCATCGGAATCATAAAAATCTTATCAATTCCCATCCTTAGTTTTACATGTATGTTCTTTTTGCACTCACTGTTGACGTACATTGACATCAGAGCCTTGAAAGTCAAATGAAGATGAAGATGTAGTGCTTTGTTTAGTGACCATCCATATCCACTACATTTCATGATGGATTATGGGATACATTGAGTGCACAATTTAGTGCTTATAACTAAAGATCCGGGCACCCCTACAAAATGACGTGGTCCCTATATAGGGGTGAGAGAGTGATTTTGGATACAGCCATAGCCTCACATTCTGATGAGGGAGATGTCCATTAAGAGCTAAAACATTTACGAGGGGTGGGGTTCATTGTGTCTGGCACCATTTGTTTAGTTTTTTTTTTCTGCAAAGACCATCTAAATCTGTTTGCCTTCTCATTTTCCCCAGTGTTGTATCTGCTGAATTATCAAGCACTTATCAGCACAGATGTTCTATCAGCTGGGTTTCCTGTGCACAATAAACAAAATACTTTCAACATGAGCTAGCTGTACGTTATGCTAATACATGCTATAAAACATATGGTGCACCAAACGCTGTAGCACCATCTCCTTCACTCCATGGGGGCTCTGGCTGTACATTTGACTCTAAATCACACAGCAGCTTTCCCCCCTTTGTTCCTTTTGCATTTCCTACATCTGAACTTTTGGGTTGTGACAAATTGATAGGATAGCAACAAAAGGTTTCCACAATGCTATAAGTTACAGCGGGCAAAGGGCTAAAAACAATAGGCCATTAGCATACTTTACCCCTATCCATCAGTGGCGAGTGCCAGCCGCTGGCAGCAATTCATCACATCCATGCTAGTGAGCAAGCAGGCCCCGGGCCCCCGCCACACTCCTTATAAAGAGATGTATGAATTCAACATGAACACGGCAAGCTAAGATAAAGACTAATATAGCCCAATTCAAGTGTGACCGCCAAGATGAATGTGCTCAAACAAAACACTGACAATATGACTGATAGTTTTAATACAAGTAGTGAATAAGCAATCTGCGTCGAGGTTAGCTTAGCGTGTTTATTTTCATGAACTGTGACTATAATGTGAGCTATTGTAAAGGTGCTAAAGGCAGTACCATGCCTTTCCATAGTAAAAAAAAAAAAACTGCATGGTTTCTTGAGGCTGCTTTATTACCAGAACGGGGGGAAACACTTTGAAAGGAGTTATTTCACACTGGAAGGATTTCAACTGCAGAAAATACACCTTAGGTGTTTTATTAACCATCACAGCTTTGAAGAAGTGGTTGGCACTACTACACTGCAAAAATCCTAATTTTACCAAGTGTATTTTTCTTATTTCTAGTCAAAATATTTCATCACATTTAAAATAAGATGCCTAATAAATAACTTAAGAACTTATTTTTAGGCAATACATCTTGAAAATCTCATTTCAAGAAATCTTATCAAGGTAATTTTTACTTGTTCCATTGGCAGATTTTTTTTTTCTGAATTCAAGATTTATTTATTTGCTTAATTCAAGCCAATGGATTATTGTTGGTTCATTTATGTTTGACGGACAACTGAGTAACCGTATGAAGCGGCTCAGGCCACAGTAGTTACTCAACTTCTGATTGGGTATGCTTGCTTAGCTGTCTGTCAAACATAAATAAACCAATAATAATCCACCAGAGTAAACCCCGCCCCCAACAGCCACGTTTGAGTCAAAGCCACAATCAGAAAATTAGAGAGTGCAAATGAAAAGGCTGAAGTCATAATAAAAGAAAACAGCAACAACCAAAACTAAGAAAGATGCGAAAGTAAATATTTTACACAATCTGTGCATTTTATTCCATTGCAGTCTAATATTTTTCATTTTAATTATTAGTATTTTTTGGGGGGGTGGTATTTTGAATTGATATTTTGTGCTTGAAGAGAAAATCCAAAGAGCTCAGGAATACTGGAAAACATTTTTGAAGGTGGTCTTTGGGGGTAGCGATAAAATATATAAAATCTAACCAAAAAGTTTTCCTTTTTTGATTGAAGAGATCCATTGTGATAATGGATCAATAACACTGACCTCCAAGTAAACTGCTTCTTAAATAAAACTAATGAAATGTTGCCACATGTGTGATACTGATAAGAAAAGTCAAGTCTTAAATACTGGTTGGCTCAAATTTTTTTCGTATGTGGTTGAACACCCCTGCCTTACAGTGTTCATTTGAATTGGTGTCATATACTTGCGGCTTCTGTTCGTTGTATTTTAATAAGACCGACTGCACATAAGAGAAAACGACACCCACGGTTAGAACATCCTACATTCTGTCAGAGGGACTAAAATATCTCTCTGGCAAAGTAAATAAAGCTCATTATCACTAATAAAAGTAATCCTACACCTCCAGATGTGATCACATTGGAACAGTTTGCTCTTTATTTTAAGGCGCTACAGACCATGCGTTGAACTACAACCATATGTCACCATGATTCAAGTAACTAAAGAAGCCTGCAGACGACAGCAAAATGTATTCAAAGTAACAGTTTAATCACTTGTAGTCCACTACTCCACCACACTGTTTAACACACAACCACGCCGTTTAAGTTTCTCACACAGCTCATGTGTGTCAGAGCTCAGTTCGGTTTGGGACTGTGAGCCGTACACTGCCTAAGCTGCTGTCCATTAAGCTAGCTCTAGGGAGAGACTAAAAATTAACTTTAATGGACACTTTTCTCCCTGAATACTAACCAGGGGATCTTTACGAAGCACCGCAGTGTCTCTCCCACTGAGTGTTTGGCTATTCTTAACTATTTATTTCACCACAGAGGAGCTAATGTGTGAGAGTGTGGAGCTGACAGACAGAAGAAGCTTCTACAAGCAGAGTCACTCCACTGAGGATGCTCATTCACCGCCTCACATTCCTCACCATCCCTCTTTCCTGCTGAGCAGCTCTCCATAAATGCCAATTAGCAAAAAATTTAAAACCAATTAGAGCTGCTTTGTGTGCAGTAAATCTGATTATTAAAAGCCATGTACATCTTCTGTGCAATCAGCGACTGATGCTGTACTACAGACAGACCATGCCAAACCTATCAGTCTGCCATCCAAGCCAGTGATTGCCTCAGTACCCCTCTGCCCCCCCCCCCCCTTTGCCTTCTAATCTCACTTTAATGACATTTGCGTAAGGCAATGAACAGTGTTGTGCCGCGCTTTTTCAAGACTCCAACACTCCCACACACACAAACGCACACATATCACAGACATTTTTATGATTCCTGGGTGTAATAGTTCCTTCATTTGCATAATGATGTCCCCTGTTTATTATAAACCTGTGCATCCATCTCACTAAGGCCCATTGAACAAGCAGTGGATTTGTACAAAATTAGAATGCAAATAGAAAGTAATACTGTTGCACTAGCAGTGATGGGCCAATAAACTACCTGACACCCCCCCCCCCCTCCACCCCACCCCACCACCAATACCTTGAAGCAATATGCACTGCAGTCGCACACCTTCCAATCACTTTAAAATACAAAGATGTCATCAATCAAACTTGTGAAATCAACTTTTCTACAATATAAGGCTGTAAGCAAAACACAAAAAGGTGACATTGTTCCTGAGCTGATAAAGGTGCAATACGAAACATTTGTGTGTACTTGAAGGTTGTGTTGGAGTGGATATTATGTTGATTATTCATTAATGTCAGCTAACTTTGGGGCTTTTTGGTGGAAAGTTACTTACCTCATCTTGGCATGGCTTTTACAGTAGATGTCTCCATTGCATGACAAAAGAGACCACCAGGTACTTTACGACAATCAGATACTTTTTCTAGTGCAAATATGACTAAAAAAGTCAAAGGAAGCAAGGAAGTAAAATAAAACGAGACAAAGTGAACATATAAATAAAAGCCCGATACTAACAATGACATACAAAACATGAAGATGAACAGAAAACTTACAAGATATGACAATAAAATTCCATATTGTAACAAGGAAAGGTTAAATACAGAGGAAAAATTCATTTGGGAAGTACCACAAAAGTCATGCTGGGTCTTTACAGGTTTAGTTTAGTTTTAGTTTAGTCATTTTTATTTTGAATATGTCAAACACAAAAACATTTTATCTTTCAAAAGCCAATAATTGATTAAAAAATAACAAGACAAGGTCAATATAGCATAAATAAATAAGAAATAAGAATATTCAAAAGCAGTTAAAGCAGATATAAAGATGTCTCTTTTCTTTGCTTTTCTATTTCCATCACGTCACAGACTCTCATATAAACTTCATGTAAGCGTATCCATACATCCTAATCTTACATTTTCGATGTTTTAATATGACTTTAAGTTGAGACTGACTTCCTTCTGCCCTCCTGTATCTACGGAGGACAGAGTGGTCTCATCAATAGATTAATTTATCATGTGAATGAATAATCCATCTGAGTTTTATGTGACTTTTTTCTCTGAGGGGCTCTGAAGCCATTGACCATGCAAGGGCATTCTTTTCAGCCAAAGGACCATAATCTATACCCTGAATATATTTAACATGAGGATTGTAATGTATTCAAGTGCCAATTAAGATGCACGCCAGAGACATATCTTTAATGTGTGGCAGTGTGAGTTTAGATAATGCTTGATCAAATGCCACTGCAAAATAAGAACACTTTTGATTATACAAAGAGAATGGCTTTCCCTCATGAAATATTAATGCAGATGTTCTATCTTTGTCCCTTTAGCTGGGTCTGAATATCAACTTTTTGGCACTCGGGCCATGATAGTATGCGCCACAGGGCCCGCTCTCTCCTCCCACGGCATTTAAATTAGATTACTGGCAAGATAAATTCAAGTCCGTAACGAAATGCGGTGTGACAAATGCTGACTCAGGTGGCCACAAGCAAATCTAGACAAAAATCACCAGTGCATTTCCAACCTAATGCTGCCTTTTTATTTTATTTGCCTTTCCGTGCCAGCATAATCTGAAGCCGACTTCTTATGGGACTGAAACGCAGAATTGGATTGAGATGAGCCTCCAGCAGCCATTTAATATTCATACTACCTTAAAAAGTTTTTTTTTCTCTCACAGTGATACCTTACTGAAGGGCTGTAACACCCCCCAGAAGAGAATTTCCTGGTTACAATATATTGAAATCTTTCATACAGTTGTAAGAAAAATCCTGAATGTAATCCTGTTATTTAAAGTTGAGGTACTGGCGAAATGATCTTTTCAGGTATTTTATAATACCCCCACCCCCACCCTCACCCTCACCCTCACCCCTGAAGGGAAGGCAAAGGGTATTGTTTTAGCTTCCATTTGTGTGTTTAACACTCTAGCAACAAAACTATTAGTTCAATTCATGCCAAATTTGGTTTATAGATTGCCATTGTCATTAGATGTCATTACATTTTGGGAAAAATAGATAAAAAAAATTATATGTATATATATATATATATATATATATATATATATATATATATATATATATATATATATATGTGTGTGTGTGTGTGTGTGTGTGTGTGTGTGTGTATGTGGTTTTTTTAATCTCTTTTCTTCCCTTTACTTATAATGGATGAAAATTCACATGTTGTTAAAAACATCCATTGTGTTTCAATGTACTTGGCCAAACATACAGTATATTCCTAAAAGTATTGGCCCACCTGTCTTGACTTGCATATGAATGAATTCTTAACCCATAGTGTTTAATCTGACGTCAGTTCACCCGTTTGCAACTGTAACAGCTTCAACTCTTCTGGGAAGGTTTTCCAAAAGGTTTAAGAGTGTCTTTATGGGAATTTTCGACCGTTCCTCCCAGAAGCATATGTTAGATCACACACTGATATGGGACTGAAGGCCTGGCTCTCAGTCTGCGCTCTAATTCATCCCAAAAGTGTCCTGTGGGGTTAAAGGTCAGGACTGTGTTCAGGCCAGTCCAGTTCATCCACATCAAACTCTCTCATCCATGTCTTTATGGACTTGGAACAAGAAGGGCTTATCCCCAAACTTGGGAACATAGAAATGTCCAAAGTCTTTTTGTCCAACATCTCTTGCTTCATCACCAAGAGATGTTGGACAACGCAGCCTTTTCACTGGTAAGGTTTATTATAGATAGATAGATAGATAGATAGATAGATAGATAGACGGACGGACGGACGGACGGACGGACGGACAGACAGAAGTTCATCTTTGACAGGCAAATAGACACAAACATTAAAAAACATTTAAAACACCTGTGGAAAAGCTGTGTCATGGCTAAATCATGCATTTACCCCAAAAAAAAAAAAATCATCATCACCGTTGCATTAACCTTACATGCCCCCTTGTCATATTTAACTGTACAGATTAACAATGGGATGTCACCTAAGTATATTTTAAGGCAGGTGAATGAATATTGTTAGCAATATGATGTGTATTTAGAGGCTATTGATATGCTGACATCAGCACACACATAGACATGATGACATCAACTGGACTGTTACCAAAATTAGGTAGTGGGGTTTGTTTTGTGTAACACCAGTTAGTTTATTGTCATTGTTAACAAGACAAAAAAATTGAAAACTAAATCCATGTATAAGGCTGCGGTTCAGTTGGTAGAGTGGGTTGCCCTATGACCGAGAGGTTGGCGGTTCGCGTCCCGACTCTGGCTGTCCACGTTAGGCCCCCAGTAGGACTGACCGTAGACCATAGAAATGGGTGAATGAGAGGCTAATGTAAAGCGCTTTGAGCACCATGAAGGTGGAAAAGTGCTATATGCTATATAAATGCAGTCCATTTACCATATGGGGTTCAAAAGTGTCACAATACGTGGCAGAATTCAATCCATTAAAAGTGATTCTTGCTTAATTCAAAATGTATTTATTAATTTATTGTTGTTATTATTGTTCTTGTTGTTGTTATTATTATTATCATCATCTCTAGTGTCCTTGAAATAATATTTTCATAATCTATTGTATTATCTCAAAATCAGTTCTTATATCACTGAAAAGTTACTCTCTAGGTGATTATGTTACTTTAAGTGTGATGTGATATATATATATATATATATATATATATATATATATATATATATATATATATATATATATATATTATTTTTTTTTTTTTTTTTTTTTTACTAAAAATGAGTAAAAATACACTTGGTAAAAGTTATATTTCTGTAGTGCTGAAGGATGTTGAGTTCTTCGCTAGAATATTTACTAATTGTAAGAAGCAACAACTTTCTAATCACAGGATTCACAGGCTGTGAAAGACCTGTCATTTCAAGCCACTGTTCAAATACATGTAACAAGGTGTGAAACATATATGGAGCCGTGCGAAAGCTGGAGGAGATTAGTTTCACTTATGAAGCAAATGAACAGCAGGGGTCAGGGACAGAGAGGCTTAAATTAATGATAGGGTCATACTCTATGCATATCAAGCTTTAATACTCCATTGAATAAGCTGTAAAAAGAAGATGATCATCAGTATGCTGTAGACGAACTCTCAAAGTCTCCCAGACAGAAGAGGTGCTATTAAGTTTTTAATCCAAATATCAATTGTAATTTTGCACAGAAATCAGGTTAAATTCAGAAAACAGAATAAACACTTAAACTTAAACACATTTTAATGTAACAAAGTAGTCAATATATGTTGTATTTTACAAAATCACATATCACAGTATTTAATCCTTATTTAATTTTACAGTTGTTCTCTTGTATATTCATAGGTTTTATTGTTTTAGTTCCATATCAGTCAGTTCATATCGTTACTGTAACTTAGTCTGATCTACACTAACATGTTTATGTGTAAATCAATTGCTTTGATATTGTGTTTTAAATACACATTTCTTTGCTTCATTGCTTAAATGCTTGTTGTCCAGCTAAGTGGACATTTTTGTAACTCCATAATAAATAGGTTCATTAAAAAGATGTCAATCTCATTGCTTTTTTTCATTCATAAAGAGCAATAAAAACACTTAGGAAAAAAAATCTTGACTAACACTCTCATAATTCATGCATCGTAGACATAAGTGCATGTATATTCGCTTCTTTCTTGAGTCTGTTCACGAAATGCAAAATGAAATGTAATACATAAAGATTAAAAATAAATATTTCATTGTGATTAATAGACATGAATCTACAACAACCCTGTGATTTAATCTGTTGAAAATATTTAATAATTTACTAGGACTAACACATCTATCCATACATACATACGTACATATATCTATTTGTGTGTCTGCCTTTACACTCTTAGCTTTCACTACAGCTGACGTCTATGTCTGTTCTTAATATTAACATTATAACACACTCACTAGAACCTCTGACCTCACTTATACATTGCACTCCCACAATGCAATCCTTTCACAGAGGAGGCTAAGCTGGTGACCTCAAGGTTCAAGGTAAAGGAGAATGTTCACATTATCATGAAGTTCTTTGATGTAAAGGTTTAACTCTATTGTCACATTGTTTCATATATAATACATTCAAAATCAAACATCGGTGCATGTTTTTGTTTGGTAATAAATACATCATAACATATTTTTGCACGGACAAACACACCATAGACAGAGGTGGTTAACCTGCGGCTCTTTTATCCTTATCCTGAGGCTTTGATTAAAAAAATAATAATAATAATAGTATTTAATTGAAGTGTATTTTATTTGTTAGTTCTTTTGTATCCTTTTATTACTAAATTGTGAAATATTAAAATATTAATAAAATTTATTTTTTTGTTTTTCATCACATACTTGTGGAAGCGACCATATACCCACCAAAACACCATGGCTCAGTTGATAGAGCAAGTCGTCCATTAACTGAAGGGTTGGTGGTTTGAATCCCACTCTGTCCTCATTGGTCTGTTGTGTTTTATGTAGTTTACCACCACCAGAGGGTGCATGTGAGAGTGAATGAGTAATGGGTCTCTAATGTGAAGTGCTTTAAGTGGCCAAAAAAGCACTATATGAATACAATCCATTATTATTATTAAAATTTCATTAGGTTTATTCCAGAAGCATTTTACTTGTAGACCAGTGTTATTGATCCATTATTACAAATATATATATATTGCGCCTCAAATTTTAGTCTTTGGTTTGTTTCAAGTCCATGCTGTGATATTTTCCTTGCCTCTTTTGGTGCAAAAAAGATGTTTTACTAACAATGAGTCACTGAAAAATGAAGATACTTGGCATTAAAACTAGTTCATGTTTTAAATATATATGATGGTGTGTTATTCCACATATATGCTAGTTTATGTACATGTATACAATGGATTTGTAAATATTCCACTAGAAAGAACCTGTAAAGTGAATGGATCATAATGAGCAGACAGTGTTTTGAAGTAGATCTGAGACTAATATTTCTTTGAATTCTAAGAATTTCACATTTTGACCCCAGACTTATCTTGGAAACTTGAACCAACCAGCATTTAAGACTTGAGTTTACTTCATCAGTAACACACATGTGGTAACATTTCATTAGTTTTGTTCTGGAAGCATTTTCCATATTTATTTTATTTTTTTTAGACCAGTCTTATTAATCCATTATTACAAATATATACTGTATATTACACCTAAAATTATAGTCTTTGGTTTGTTTCAAGTCCATGCTGTGATATTTTCCTTGCTTCTTTTGGTGCAGAAAACAATGAGTCACTGAAGAATGAAAATACTTGGCATTAAAACTCGACGTCTCCCTGCTATGGTGAAGGAGCAGGAATTATGGGAAGGTAACATTGGAAATAGAAGGTAAATATACAATGTGGGTGCTGATGTTGCCAATAGAAACTCCCTGGTTTCATTCCCAGCTCAAATCAGTATGCTGTATATCACTCCTCTACTTCCTACATTTCTCATCTATTTTAACTATCAAATATAGGCATAAAACATTTTTACAGCATCACATTTACAAATAATTCAAGCCCAGCAGCTAAACAAGCTGTGGATATATTAACAGTAACTCTGAGTTATATATCTACACTATGTTCAAACTGACTGCACACACAACACATGAATAAACCTTCAGCTAAACTCACAATACATAATCTATATTTTCCCAATAAAATAGTTTGATTTGTACATCACGATGCGACACATTTCCATCTACACTGACTTTTATGTTGTTTGGTGTTGAGCTAAGTTTCTAAATATCTGTGAAATATGCTGAATTTATTGGTAGTGATCTTCATGAATTTCAGAATAAGTGTCAACTGTTTTTTTTTTTCATGTTTAAATGACTGTAATTCACATAAACACATTCTTTGGTTCACATAGTTTACTGATACTGTGAATGTGGTGGATATTTTTTTAAAAAGTAGACTTGATAATGAGTGAAGTATGAAAAGTGTTAATTTTTATTCCAGCCCATAATAGAATTTATGGAGATGGAAATTATCTCCAGTTTGACATAATAAATTACATGCCGAGAAAAAACAGTTGGCAGCAAATTTGTAGATATATTTTTTTTTTAATTTATTTTTGTTTCCATCTTTGTGTGTGTATTATTTCCAGTTAAAATATCACTATTATGGTGGATATTTGTATAAATATCAGTAACAGTGGAATTGTACTGGGACATCCTGAATTCAGGTGTTTCATTACTAACAGGAAGCTAAACTACAAAACAATTAAACATTTCAATTATTTTAAATATCATTTGACTAATATTTTTTTTAAATTTGTCTTTGCCTTGTGTAACATTTCTTCTTGAAATTAATACTTTCAAGAAGAAATGTACAGGTTTAATGAGTACTGCAATAAAAACTGCTGTACTTGTACATTTACATACCCTAGCAGAATATATTCTGAGATTCTTTGACCATTTTTTCTGAGTATATAAATAATAATTCAAACACTTTTCTTTAACAGTGGTTTATTGAAGCCATTTATTATCAAACAAATGTGTTTGCTCTTCTTAAATCCTACTAATGACAGAAATGACCCTGGTCATAAGTTTACATACTACAGTTCTTAATCCTCTGTATTTGCCCCTTTAAAGGATTAAAGGAGAATTGACATTTTTATGATTTGAACCTTATTTCAGTGATAAAACAATGCCATTTACTCACCTGTTTCAGTTTAGTGTCATTTGGATTATGTCTGAAGGTATTGCATTTGCCAATAACCATATAATGGGAGTGGTCAAAGCACTGATATGCAGCCAATAAATACGTTGGTTTCTCAAATGTCTGTTGTGATATGGTTATGCTATGTCCTTTACAGTTAAAAGTATTCATTTATAACATCCACAGTCTGTATATTGATAAAAGAGACCCTTACCTGGGGCTCTAAAATGATGATGTCATGGCATGACATGGCAGAAGAGTCTGAGTTTGAGTTTGAAGATGATTTTGAATACAATGGTGTTGAGCCTGAGTATATGGATGAGGAAGTATTGAAAAAAAGATGTGGGGACAGGCGGAGGTGCCCTGGCCACTTCTGTTCTATGGATATCGGCAAACGCAGTGTCTTCAGATATACTTCATATAACACCAAACTGAAACAGGTGACGACATTATGTTGTTTTTATCACTGAAAAAAGGTCCAGATCGAACAAACAGGGATTCTTCTTCCGCATCAATGACACAAAGAAGTCTTTTTCTGATAGTTGATAAAACACTTTATTTTCTCAGATGGTAAAGTTGTCCATTCTTCTTGGTAAAACACCTTCAGTTCCTTTCAGATTCTATTTTTGTATGCTTGACACCTCCTATCTATCTATCTATCTATCTATCTATCTATCTATCTATCTATCTATCTATCTATCTATCTATCTATCTATCTATCTATCTATCTATCTATCTATCTATCTATCTATCTATCTATCTATCTATCTATCTATCTATCTATCTATCTATCTATCTATCTATCTATCTATCTATCTATCTATCTATCTATCTATCTATCTATCTATCTATCTATCTATCTATCTATCTATCTATCTATCTATCTATCTATCTATCTATCTATCTATCTATCTATCTATCTATCTATCTATCTATCTATCTATCTATCTATCTATCTATCTATCTATCTATCTATCTATCTATCTATCTATCTATCTATCTATCTATCTATCTATCTATCTATCTATCTATCTATCTATCTATCTATCTATCTATCTATCTATCTATCTATCTATCTATCTATCTATCTATCTATCTATCTATCTATCTATCTATCTATCTATCTATCTATCTATCTATCTATCTATCTATCTATCTATCTATCTATCTATCTATCTATCTATCTATCTATCTATCTATCTATCTATCTATCTATCTATCTATCTATCTATCTATCTATCTATCTATCTATCTATCTATCTATCTATCTATCTATCTATCTATCTATCTATCTATCTATCTATCTATCTATCTATCTATCTATCTATCTATCTATCTATCTATCTATCTATCTATCTATCTATCTATCTATCTATCTATCTATCTATCTATCTATCTATCTATCTATCTATCTATCTATCTATCTATCTATCTATCTATCTATCTATCTATCTATCTATCTATCTATCTATCTATCTATCTATCTATCTATCTATCTATCTATCTATCTATCTATCTATCTATCTATCTATCTATCTATCTATCTATCTATCTATCTATCTATCTATCTATCTATCTATCTATCTATCTATCTATCTATCTATCTATCTATCTATCTATCTATCTATCTATCTATCTATCTATCTATCTATCTATCTATCTATCTATCTATCTATCTATCTATCTATCTATCTATCTATCTATCTATCTATCTATCTATCTATCTATCTCTCAAATGAACAAAGGTTATATGTGCAGTATGATGGAGATGTGTTTTTTTTTTTCTCACATACTGTGACCCTGTAACTCAGTTGACTTCTGTACACATGCAGAAAAGAAACTCCTTCACCTTCACCTTTTTTGCACTGTGGTCAATAACACTGGTCTACAAGTAAAATGCTTCCACAATAAAATGAATGAAATGTTCCCACATGTATGTTACTGTGAAGAAAACTCAAGTGCTTAAATGCTGGTTGGTTCAAGTTTCCAAAATAAGTCTGAAATCAAAATGTGAAATTACCAAGAGAATAGGTTTTAGTCCAAAGGAATATTGTTCACAGATCTACTACAAAACACTGTCTGCACATTATGATCCATTCACTTTACAGGTTCTTTCTAGTGGATTATTTACTAATCCATTGTATACATGTACATAAACCACCATATATGTGGAATAACACATATATGGTGAATTATTTGTAAATGTGATGCTGTAAAGATGTTTCATGCCTATATTTGATGGTAAAAATAGATGAGAAATGTAGGAAGTAGAGGAGTGATATACAGCATACTGATTTGAGCTGGGAATGAAACCAGGGACTTTCTGTTGGCAACATCAGCACCCACATTGGAAATGTATTGTATATTTCCAATGTTACCTTTCCATGCTCCTCCACCATAGCAGAGAGACTTCTAGTTTTAATGTCAAATATCATCATTTTTCAGTGACTCATTGTTAGTAAAACATCTTTTCTGCACCAAAAGAGGCAAGGAAAATATCACAGCATGGACTTGAAACAAACCAAAGACTAAAATTTTAGGTGCAATATACAGTATATATTTGTAATAATGGATCAATAATACTGGTCTAAAAAAAAATACAATAATGGAAAATGCTTCCAGAATAAAACTAATGAAATGTTACCACATGTGTGTTACTGATGAAGTAAACTCAAGTCTTAAATACTGGTTGGTTCAAGTTTCCAAGATAAGTCTGGGGTCAAAATTTGAAATTGTTAGAATTAACAAGAGAATAAGTTTTAGTCCAAAGGAATATTGTTCTCAGATCTACTTCAAAACACTGTCTGCACATTATGATCCATTCACTTTACAGGTTCTTTCTAATGGAATATTTACTAATTCATTGTATACATGTACATAAACCAGCATATATGTGGAATAACACACCATCATATATATTAAAAACATGAACTAACCAACACTTTTGTCAATTGTTTTCTGATTCATCTTATTAAAGTATGTACCATTTGGCATCTTTAATATCTGAAACAGATACTTTATTAAACATTGTAGAGTGGTTTAACAGGTCAACTTGGCCTTATATTTTTGGTCATTATCATATTGGAACATTCTAGACTATCCCATGGGTGTTCAGTCAGGTACATTTAGAAGCACAGCTGTATGTGCTGCAGTTCTTCAAGTGTTTTTCAGTTCATTGTACATTGATTGACAGTTGATTTATAGCAGAACAAAAGGCACAGACGCATACATGTGGATAAAAAAAAAAAAAAAAAACTTCCATGTATTTTTCCATATGAACCATTGGTGTGTTCCATGCATGTTACTCTATATAATATACATCTACTGACAATGAAATAAATTCTTAAAGCATGCTGCAGGGGGCAGTAGTTGGACACGTATACACTGCTCATCTCTGCTGCATACAAACTCAACACAGCATGACTCCAAAAGCTACATTCTACCTTTTCATCAGCTGGTATGTAAGAGCCAATGATTCAATAACAACATATTAATATTCACTTCAAACTCTGCATTTTGTTCCTTGTTTTCTACAAGTTATTTTCATACCACTGACACATAAAGCCATTAGTGTCATCGCCACTTTATGACAGCAGTGGTTTAGTTTTAGAAAATCATAAGAGAATGTATAGGTCTGATTGATTTATTTGGCCTTTTAAAAGATTATAGAACTGTCGAGAGTTAATGGTGATAGGAGGGAAAACTCTGATTAGAATGCCGCAGACACTTTCCCAGTTCCTTGGGATCATTTCTCTTGAATTAAATTACACTCAAAGGACGTGCCATTGAGCTTGGGGTCCCACTAGAGACCTCTTAAGGACTGCAAGAACTACTAATTTGGTGATTAAATCATCCAGAGAAAAGCACCATTAGAACTGTTTTTACATCTGACCTGGAGAAACAAATGCGATAGCTTTGATGGGAACAAATAGGAGACATTCAAAATCCAAAAAAGGACAGCGCTAGTGTTGAACTCTGCTGTTACAGAGACGCACGTATTTACCTTCACACAATAAAATCTGATCATTATTTGCTTCCTGGAGTCATTTCTAGAGAAATCAGATGAAGGGAAATTAGATCAACACACCTGGATTTATTAATAATAAATAATAATACCTCAAAATTATATAGGGCTTTTTTTTGGACACTCAAAGATGCTTAATTTGTCCCCTATACCGTGGTCTCTCAGTGCATGTATACCAATTAACCCTGTACAGAGCACTCAGACAAATACTCTGGTATTAACGAGGGGGGGGGGGTATTATATCTCAAATATATATATTAAGGGTGTGAATCTTTCACTCATAACGATCTGATTCAAATCTTGATTGACTTTGATCTGATTCAGGGATGATTCATAAAAAAATAATGAAGGATTTGGTATAATTCAGTTCAGTTTGATTCAATATAAATGAACAATTTAACCACAAGGATTGATTTTACTTCATGTTACTGAGAAGAAAAAGAGAAACACAAATATAATTTCTAAACCATATCCTGTTGTTTATTTAGTGAAACAATAGAGCAGGAGCTACTGAACATAAATTCACACAACATAAACTGAAGTTTTGACAGTTATACGTGTAGATAAGTCATATTATTGAAATGCAAAACTGGTGATTTGCTGTGCATAATGTACCATATTTGCAAAACTGCTCATATTTAAAATATAAAACTTACTTTCCCTCAAGAAACACAAAATAGAAGATAAAAAAGTCATAAAGTTTAATTATTCCTGCAAATGTGAGAATACACTGAGCATAACAGGTTAGAAATAAAATATAGTTGTTTTTTTTACTCTTTTTGAGGAAAATCAACATGAACATGTGTAAGAATACTAATTGTACTGAAACAATCTCCCCTGCTTTGTTAAAAACTCTTTCTGATGCTACACTGGTTGCTGGTTTACAGAGGTATTGGGTTAGTGTTCGGGTTTGGGAATCATCTATTTTCAGCTAAAGTTAACTAAACAACCAAATGGGACTTAATTAATGATTAACCAATGTTGGGCGAGATGATTGTAATGACTGTGTGTGTGTCCGCAGAGACATATCATGCTATAACTCAATGAATACTTGAGATATCAGCATTAAATTACATGGGCATACACATATAGCTAATGCGCATCAGATGCAATGATTCATGTGAGTAAAGGTCAAAGGTCATGATCACAATTAAGTAAAAGGTCAAAATCACATTATCAGTTATAACTCAAGAACGGAGGGTCACAGAACTTTCAGATTAGTACCAAATGATGCAGAATGAAGATTTCTACACTTCTCAAAATTGGTGTTATCACCTATGACCGATAGTTTTTGAGATCTCTGGAGGTCAAAGGTGATATGTCACAAAATTAACTTCTGTAACACTGTGTGTGTGTGTGTGTGTGTCAAGCAAAGACATATCAAGCTATAACTTAATCAATACTGGATATATTATCATAATATTACACGTACTGATGCATATATACATGTAACAAAATTATCAATATTGCAAAAGGTCAAGGTCGCATTTAGCAGAAAGTTCAAAATCACATTATTGGCTCTAATTCAAGAACAGGTCGTCATAGAAACTTTAGATTGGTACAAAATAGGGGCGAGATTAGGCATTCTCTGAATACTTTACTCTAATATTTAGACTCACTGATTTTGGGTTAGGGTTACAGCTTACAGCACATGTCACAGTGCTATTTCCTTCTTCAAACGTAAACATAAAATAGCTGCATCATTGTTTGAGCTGTGGGTTCACAGAATGGGGGAAAAAAGTATTGGTTTTGTAGTCGAAAAACTATGGTTATTGTTTTATATTTGCACATGTATAAATAAATAAAAATAGGAGAAACAATTCCTTTAGTCTATTTAAAAAATAGAAATCCAATAATGGACTGAAACATGTAAACCCAGATTTTTTGATTATCACATTTCTGACGTGCATGTAAATGCATCAGATCTGATCATTGTAATTATCTGATTATACCCCATTAATGGATTTTCATGGTCATGAAAATGGTCTCTCTGCACCAGTCTAATTCTTCACTCTCCACAGGTGATGATGCGCAACTGGTTGAAACATTTCACACCAACTGTCAAAAAGACCCTGTGTGTATGAGTTCAGCTCATGGCCTTTGTTTCCATTTGTGAGTTAATATACCATGATTGACTTGCTCTAAACCAAAGCTTTGCTGGGTTGTGTTGCTGAGTTTAATAGAGCCGTTCTACAACTTTAATGGCTTCACTCTCCCTCAGTTGTCTTTGCTCTCACCACTGAAGCTTTTTTTTTTTTTGTGTGTCATACTCTGACTTCCAGATCCAGTTTTCCAGTGGTTATGATTATCACTTTAATCTTCATGGCTCCATTCTGTGTGGGTACAACTAAAGGAAGTGACAGCAGACTGTAAAAGCAGTATGTCAGTGTGCATGTTGATCTGGAACACACCCTTATTAAGCCTGAACAATGAAACACATGGAGCAGGACCAGTTATCCCTACGTCAAAATAAAATAGACACTAGACATGATACTGTAGCTTTAAGGAACATTACTGTATGTAACTGCTGCATCTGGCTGAAATTTGTTTAACCCTCCATAGGATGCTCATAGAAATACTCTGAAAATCTAAACTTTAACCATATTATTGGAGGACATAACAAGACTTTATTATTTTTGTGAAAATTTTCAAAATGTTTTATTATGTAGAAAATCAAGGTCAATGATATTATTATATTTGGTTCTTTACCCATGCAGGACCAAAAAAACAACATTCAAAATGGAGCATATGTATTTAGAAATAAACTAAAGGAAAAAGAACATTAGACCAATATAAGTGCTGATCCAGACTCCTGTCCACATCCATATGAACCATTTAAACACTATTCCTTACATTAGTACCATTACTTTATGGTACTTAACAAAGCAGGTACACTCACTGTTCATTCAGAAGTGGAGCTCACAGACCCTGTAGACCACATTGGACCTGAGATTGTTGACTCACTGTCCTCACTGGAACTGTTTGTGTCACGAGTGGCGTCATCTGTGTGAAACTTTACTGATATTTTCTAAATGTAAAAAAAAAACCGTGAAATGTATTGTAATGTCATTTTTACATTAAATGTACAAATCCAATGAGTTCTTTGTTTATTATCATGATATGACATAAGAAGTCATTCTATAAACAAACAGTGACAACATAAATATTGTGATGATTTTTCAGATATATCTATTATTATTGTTACGTTACTCCCTATCCTTTACTAAATTTAAAAAAAAATGATTCAGTTTGATTCATGCTATATTTCTTTTAAAACTCTTGTTTTTTGCTTGTTGTAACAGCCGTCAACATTCTTTTTTTTTTTTATTATTCACATGAGTCTCGTTGTGAAGAAAGGACTTTCCATTTATACTTTTGTATACCAATTGCACTACAGCAGAAAAAAACACCCCTTGCCAGCACAAACCATTAGACACATTTTTATGCACAAGTTATTTTCACACAATTTTGAAGGTCAATGGAAAAGTGAAAACTGTCATAAACAACAACAAGCAACTTTATATAGGGTTAAAAAAATAAACTTGCTTAAATGAGACCTATTATATCTTTGTTTTACTATATACATACAATGTTATAAGGTCAAAGGTTGACTGCAAACCTCAACAAAGTTACAAAACATGAGCTATAGTGTTTATGTCATAATCCTGTAACTTGGTTTCCTGCCACTCTATACAGCTCATTGTAAGTTGTGTACAAAATGTGACGTCACAGAGGAATGCTCCAACAGCATGGAACTGGCCCCTGTAACGTAACATAATGTGTGAATGGTCCCAAATATTAACGTGATTGATTCCTCCCAGTTCAATAATGACAATCTCGAGATATTTATATTAACAGACCCTCCAGCAACTTCAACGCAAATTCAGCCAATCCCTGTGAATTCAGTGCGATGTTGCAATTTTAACCAATCAACGTGACTTTCTGACAGTGTTACCAAACATTTGCAACATCTTCAGCTCCTCCTTCTGCCTTTTCTTGTTTACCTTACAGTATGAAGCAACATGATAAAATAACCACAGCAGATACAATCACTCATTTGTTTAAAATACAAATTGCAAACAGCTGATCTGAACCTTTATGTGTCATAATTTTTCCACAGATGAACCATATTCCAACAAACACAGTCATAGTCCAACAAAAACATCCAAAACAAACCAAAAAAAATAGTCCATATGTCATCTAAAACACATCAAAACATCAATAAATATGCACAAATGACTATTACATCATTTAACAGGACCTGCCTCCAATATCCCAGTTTTCATCTGAATAATTTCATGTATAATATAAGAAAACACCAATTACATGTTATCAAAATGGTTCAAAAACAGCATTCAATTGACTTTATTAAGAAATTTAGGTGAAATTGAGTGGAAGTTTAAAGGGTTTTGATTAAGTTTAATTCAGAATCATCATTTTCAACTGGAATTAGGTGTTTACATGGTCATTTTATAGAGGAAATTAAGCTTTATTCTAAATTCAACTGGAATAAAAACTGTCATGTAAACAGGGCCACTTACATATACTGCTGAGCAACCAAGGCTAAAGAGGTTGATCAGGTCATCCAATAAACAAAGGGTTGGAGGTTTGAAAGCCATGCTGTTGTGTCCTTGGGCCAGACATGTCTCTTACCTTACCATATAAGTATATAACACTTTTTACAGATAAAATCACAATGTGCCTTCCAGTTTAGACATAAAATGTTAATAAAAATGTTAATATAAAATAAATAAAATGTCAGACAGACAACAACACATGTTGGTAGTGGTTGGAGGCGTGAATTGGCAGCCATACATCCTTCAGTCAGCCTCAGGGCAACTGTAGCCACAAATGTACACCACCAGTGTGAGAATATGACAGTGAATGAGTAATGGATCAATAATGTAAAATTCTTTGAATGCCTTGAATAGCGCTATCGAGATCTAGTTCAGTTCTAATATCATTATTGTTGGTCTGGATCATTTTTAACTGTTTTGAACTATTTTATTCAGAGTTTGTATGTTTCTCTCTCCATGTCTGGATGGTTTCCTCCAAGTGCACCGGTTTCCCCCATCACCCAATATATGTATGATGACAATAAAGTAAACACAGGGAAATGGGAGTACAACTCTGTACCTAAATACCTTTTTGCAGAATAATAATGCACTCACTTTTTGATAAAACGTACAATATGGTGATCTCTGGGGTACAAAATTGTACTTCCAGGTATAAAACAAATTTTTCCTAAGATAAAAAAGGGTACAAAAATGTCCTTTGTATCTTATTGTACTTTAGAAGGTACATACATGTTCTGCACTAAAAAGGTACTGATGGTGCGACAACGTAGGTACAGTTTAGTCCTGCCATTTCTGTGTGTTCTAAATCTTATTTACATATCAGTATCTTCACAGTCAAAGCCTCTCTAACATTTGTTGGTTTGTTTCTTGTATTATATCAGTGAATGTTACTATTCCACACCTGTAGACACAACATTTTTTATTAAATCTAATTGAAATGCACTTTTTACTGATAGGCCTCCACGCATGTTTCCACTTGGGTTTTTATGCACAAATTGAAAATGTGAATACAAAAAAAAAAAAAAAGCTAAATAGCTGGGTAGAAATTTCCCATAATATTTGATCAAGCATATGTTTACAAGCCTAGTACTGCGATTTTTTTTTTCATTTTTGCGAAATCACTGCCTAAACACACTTGACAGGAGCATAACATGTTTGTTTATGTGCAAATTCTTTGATCTTTCAGTCGCACAGAAACAGGTTCGTGAGCTGCTTTTTCCAAACCCCCTCTCCTCCATTCCTAGGAATTCTCCAATTTAACAGCATCAACTTTTTCACACAACTGCAAGAGGTCGCTAAAGATGTATACAAATACTTATTGTCTTCAGCCCATTCTAAAATATTCCCCAGTGTTGTTGTTCTTCTGGGGAGGTCAGGTTGGTATGCATGTTGTGCTGTGTTGCTATTTCGGGTATTATACCTTTTGCACTGAGCTGTACAGCAGTGTACGGTTGCTTCCGCCTGCTCGTCAACACCACCCACTGAGGTGGAACTTGAGTGCTTGAGGGAGCTCATCCTATCAGTCATCTCGCAACCACAGCCCTGCCACCCCATCATGAGACTCTCAGCTCTGCTCTATGCTTGGCTCCCCTATCAATGCAAAGTTGCCCATGTAGAAAAGTCTACTGATAGAGGAGACTTGCAGGGTGACTTCTGATTTATTACCCTATCCTCTAAGAACTATGTGAGCTGCTGTCAAAAAAAATACAAAAAAATCTCAATTCCCCTTCATCTCTGTGCTCCCATTTCATCTCTTTCCATATATTTGATAACATTTCAGCTTATTCTTTTAATCCCCTCCATTCTTCTCTTCACTGTCCCCTTTTTCTTTTCATCACGATGCTCTCTCTCACTACTGCCTGATTAATCTGATCCCACGTCCTACACACGATGTTAGCACACAGCTTCTCTCTACCAAAAATAAGATGATACACTCTGCATAACCCATCTCTGACGGTGCTGCCTGTTGGATGAGTGTGCATATGCTGGAATGACTCGCTGTTCTAATTATACACTAGAGGGAAATAATTTACTGTTTGAGAGTTGTGTTGGGTGTTATTGCCACCTTAACCCACGAACACATAGTGCTCCTTTTCTCTCTGTTTAACCTTTAAGAGTTAAACACCATTTATTATAAGTCGGGTCTGAGGAGGCCCTGTTGTATTTGCTTTGTTTATTACCTTCGCTAAGGAGGTTATGTTTTCATCATATTGTTGGGCCGTCCAATAACCAAAGGGTTAGTGGGTCGAACCCACTCTGTCCAAGTCAGTCCATTGTGTCCTTTGGGAAGACACTTCACCCTCCTTGCCTTCACTGCCACTCACACTGGTGCACGAATGTTAGGTGGTGGCACAAATTGGCAGCCATGCCCCAGGACAGCTGTAACTACAAATGTAGTTTACCACCGCCAGAGTGAGAATGCAAGAGTGAATGAATAATGGGTCACATAAATGGGTGGTCATAAAAGTGCTATATAAATCCAATCCATTATTATTGTTATTCATCGGGGCTTATCTGTGAGGAGGGAAACTCAAAAACGTATGGTTGATTTGGGTAAATTGAATGTTTTAGTTGATAGTTTGGGTAACACGGGCATACGCACACATTTCAGTTGGTAGGGCGTGGTGGTGTGGACCGTTGCTCGCAAAAGTGAAACTTAACACTCATTTATCATTTCCATACCTTCTGAACCTCAGCAAACTTTCCTTTTTGTTTTTCTGTGAGCAAGACAACTCGATAGGATTAGGGGATCAATAGACATTCAACATTTTAGAACAATAGATGATTTTGTTCAATGGTGGATGCTTGGGTCTGTCTGGATTAAAAAGAACATAATGGACTATACTGATAAAATCAGATCCATGCTTCTATTTTCCTCACCTCTGTTACAGCTTTATTTTCCGTCATTTCAAATGTAACAGGCAAAGGACCAGACCCACAGCACCTTTTTGTTGAGTTTCATTCCTTTGGCGCCTGGGTTGCATGGTGATAGTTTTCCCTGTGGTAAAATAGCACTTTCCACTTTTTCCTGTCAAGCAAACGAAGTAACAAACAGACTGAAGGAGTCGAAGTAAAAATAGACACTGTTATAATGTATAAAAAATAAAGGTGCTAAGGCAAAACAAGTGATAGATAAGCAGCATCACATCATATAAAAAATAGCAATGGTTAATATAAAGGGTGTTTTTGTAGTTATTTATCATTAACAAAAATGATAGACTATTGTCAGTAAGCTTCTTAATGCATTTAAAACAATCCTTAAAAAATAATCAACCCAAACATCTTGCACCTCACAGGAAAATATTAGTCTCAAGGATTTTTTTTCTGTCTTGTAACAGATTCAACTCATTTGATGTTGACTCTCTTTAGTCTTTGCGTCACAACCTTTCCCCCAGTGCTCATGAGATTCACCCGGTCCGCACCGTGCAGCTGATCTGCAGTTCTTAAGCAGTGAAGCTTGCAGTTGCTGAACAGTTCAGTTTTGTCACCTCCATTACCTGGACAGTCTGTCAGTACCCTGCTCACCATAACCTGGACAGTTCATCACTACGTACTCTGGCTGATCTACCCCCAGGCTTTGTTTGGTTCTAGTTCTGTTTCAGTCTTTGTCTTGATTTTGGTTCTGTTTTTTTATTCATTAAATCTGTTCTCCCTTCAACACTGCGCAATTGAATCATTTTCACTTCACTCCTTCAATGAACACACCAATAAAGATCTAAAAATTATACAAATCAGTGTCGCTTCTACTTTTTGTATCTCCCTGGTACATTATTTCAGGGTTCCCATGGATCCTTGAAAAGTCTTAAGGCATTTAATTAATTGTTCTAAAAATAAGGCCTTAATTGGCATTAAAATGTCTTAAATCCAATTTTCAGAAGTCTTAATAATTCAGACACATGATTAAGATGTTAGTTTGAAATAAGTATTTTGTAACATTTATGCTGTCTATATTATAAAAACAATCTAGGGTGAGTAGAAAAGGAGGCCACATCATTCTGTGGGTGTAGTAATTATTTAGCTATATACTTAGTTTTTTTTCAAGTGTGTGTTCATATGGTTTGTGTTATATATTCAAAATTTTGAAGTTCTGCTTCTTGATGTAAAAAGTTCATGAATGCAGCAGCAACTGGACCAAAAGTCATGTTCTATTTAAAATAAGCAGTTGGTAAAACTGCCCCCAGGTAATTCATCTGTTTTTTTCCCTTTCAATTTTGGTTCATTGTCAGCTTGGTCTTAAATTTAATTTTGAGCGGCATTAAAAAAAAGTCTTTCCCTTAGCTGTAGGAACCCTGTATTTAGTTCAAGAACCCTTAAACAGCTGTTTGGGTATGTTTCAGATTTGTCCAGTGTGAAGGTATAGAAAACTGTAGACAGGATACCAGTTCATCACAGAGCTGACATATAGAAAACACTATTCAGCTTCATGCCCAGACCTATGGGTGATTTAGAGTGACAAATAACCTGTTAAAATGCATGTCATGGGATGGTGGGAGGAAGATGGAGTACTCAGTGGAAACCCACACAGACATGAAGAGAACATGTAAACTGAACACAGGACTGCTGTCAATATGCCACTGTGGAAGACTTTATATATACATAAAAAGAAAAGTAATCAGTTCATGTTTACCCCAAAGCATGAAGGTCCATTCATACTTCATTACATTCCAACAGTGGGGGTGGGTGTCATGAAGGGGTGAGGTGGAGAGAGGACTCAGATGCTCAGTGCTGAAGGGGAAAATAATTGAATGGACAGAACAAAATTCAGACAGAGACATAAAATAAACAGGAACAAAACCAAACAAAACCTGGGGGTAGATCAGCCAGAGTCTGTGGTGATGAAAGAAATGTCTGTGTTATCGTAGGAAGGGAAATAGTGTCCGGGTTATGGAGGCGACCAACTGAATGGTCCAGCACCCGCAACTGCAAGCTTTAAGTATTGCAGATCAGTAACGACTTGCAGCTGCACGGTGTGGGACCAGGTGAATCAGGTGACGACTGTGGGAAAGGACATGATATTACCCTCCCTCTAAGGGGCGGCTCTCAACGCCCCTAAAAAAGGAACAAAAATCTCTGGACGGAGCAGTGTGGAAACCCTTTGGATGGAGAACCCTCTGAGAGAAGTTATCTGGAGGAAGATCAAGGGAACTGGGGGGATCTGGATGATCAGGGTCAAGACAAAAAGCAGCAACACAGACAGGGACTGACACGACTGGAAGACCACCGATTACTGGGCTGAGGACCACGGACTCTGGCTGAGACAGGAACAGGACGGAACAGGGCAAAACTGGACAAGAGGGCCGAGGCCGAAAACTAGACAAGAATGACGGTGCCCCCACAGGTGACCAGTGCCACCTTGGGCAACTGACAATGGGGGCCAGACAAAAAGGGGGGAAAATAAAACACTGAACACAGAGAGTGAGGGAACACAAGACCGGGAACAAGACAGCCCAAAGACTAAAGGAAAAGTAAAGAAAAGAAATTAGACCAAGAGCAAAAACCTCTCTAGACAAGACAGGAAACACCAGGTGGACAGACAGGAAACGTCTATCCACCTGGCCGTGATCTCAGTGTCTTTGTTCTGTTTTTGTCTGAGACACTGCTTCTACTACACAGTACTAGTAATAATCTTTGCTTTTTTAAAACTGGCTGAGACATTTATATTATGTTTTATAACTTCACGTAGTGTTGTGAGGTCATATGAAATTTAACCTTTGAACCAACAGGCACATTTGGTTTATTTTTTGATGTTTTTTCATATATAAGGTACATTAAGTGAAGCTAAACAGTCAGTTGTAACAGTTGTAACACGGAACAAAACTAAATCAAAACTAAATCATTAAGAGGAAAACACTAAATCAACTTAAAAATTCTTCTTTAATAGGTCACACATAAAAACATTGGGTGAATCACACGAATATAAAATAATGCTACAGTAACCCTATGCAATTTAATTTGGTTCACTCAACTAGATTTTTTTGTGTGACCAGAACAAGTCAAAATTATGGGACAAAAAGTCCAAATTATGAGATAAAAAGTCAAAATTATGAGATAAAAAGTCAAAATAATACGAAAAAGCCAAAATTGAGACAAAAAGTCAAAATTGTGGGCTAAAAAGTCAAAATTTGGAGTCACTAAGCACAACTAAATGAATCCATATATAAGGTCCACTGTGGTTTTTGGAAAAAAATAGTCTTTTAAGTGCACCTTATAGTCTGGATAATACGGTATCTTAATATTCTAAGTCTGTGGGACTTGGTGCCCTCAAGACATCTGGTGCCCTTGGCGACCGCCTAGTCTGCCTATGCCTCACGCTGGTGAAAGTGTTGAACACCTAATGAGCATTTTAGACAGAAGCTCCCATATCCTCTGTATATTACATGTATGTGGAGTTTGACGTAATATTTACTTTAAATCTCATAGTCAACCATTCTGCAATTTTCCCCACATGGAGTCTTTAAGATGTCAATTCTAAATAATTCTTCATGCCAGTTTCAAAGTCAAACTCACCCTCCTCATGCTCTGACTGCTAGATCGGCACCACCCCCTTTTTTTTTTCGTTAAGGAGTTGCACGACAAGCAAAATATGATTGAAAATATGATCATTACCGTTGGAGGGTTGGACCTACAGTGACTAAAACTGCAAGAAGGAAAATGAAAAAGAACATGATGAAACATGCTTTAATCCTTTCATTCACAGATTAATATATATAAACAGGTAACAGATTACATTGTGTATTATAATTTACTGTAACTCTTCTCCATTGGCCAAACTGACATGATTTTGTGGCTCATTTACTTTACAACATGATGAATTCAAATCACTTTTTATTCTTCCCATTCACCTCTAGTATACTTCTACTACCTCTATTGATTCCTCGAATAAACGCAGAGCATATTTACTACATATTACATATTTACTTATCAAAAAGTGTCACGTCATTCAGATCTAGTCCAGACAAAACTAGGAAAGTCTTAGTGCATGTAAACAGCCAGTATTCATTATATTCAGACTTGGACTTGGACTGGTCACGTGTGTTTTTCTTATGAAAACATATTCCCATTTTCACAATTTGAGTTAAAAAACAACTTTTTTGGAATTTAATTTCAAAATCTTTTTTGAAGTGCAAATATTTGCCAAGTTGGGATGAAATGCAGGTGATATTTTTTCTCCTAACACAACTAGTAAATTGAAAATGCTCTCAGCATCAACACCAATTACAGTTGGACTGAAATGAGGGCAATTTTAACAGTATTACTATATTTTACGCACTATACGACACACTGGATTATAAGAGACACTTTCAATTCATGGTTTATTTTTTCATATATAAAGTGCAATGGACTATGAGGTGCATTAAGCGAAAAAACAAAATGATTAGATAAGTCAGTCAGTGAAACTTTATTAAACACATTCACAATAAGGGGTGTCACAGCCATTTAAAATGTGGGGGTGTTCTCGGTTGTGGCACATGAGCAAAATTTTCTGAATCTATAATCCGAAAATTAACGAACAATTATCCATTAATGGTTACATTTTTATATTAAAAAAGTAATATATGGGCTAAAATAATGACATAAATGTGTTTTTCCTCAATTAAACATTTATTCAATTCATAAGTAAAAATTATGAGATAAAAAGTAAAAATTATGAGATAAAAAAACTGATATGTTTGGATTTCAAAAATCAGACACTGATTTTACAGACACTGTACCTCTTTTTTCTTACAAAAATGTTTTGTCCATGTCAGGGGAGACGACTAAAAATATATTTCTAACGGGGAACATCACTGAAAAAAGTTTGAGAACCACTGGCTTTGGGTAAATGTCACAGAACAAGACATAGTTTAGTTAACTTAGCTTAACAATTGTAACATTTCTCATTACTTACTGGTTGATGACTGTTTGCTAACACTGCGAAGAAGAGCTGTTTAGATTTTGCCTGGCGAACTGAGGTGCGCTTCATTTATATATGCTGTTGTGCCGCCCGGCGGGTAAACAGTTTAAACCATAGATATCTTAACAGCCCCAAAATGTTATTGCTGTTTGTTTGGTGTGATTGCAGCATGTGTCCTCCACTTAAGTTTTAATGCAATATCTGAGGATTACTGTTTATCTGAGGATTACTGTTTATCCTGAAATAAAAAGTAGGTGAGACCAACTCTCTGTCTGTTTCGTGGATCCAGTAACGATACAATATATAAACTCAGGAAAAAGTGGGTGGTATGAAATCACCTGGTTGGAGAAGTGGGGGTGTCGCAACAACCCCATCCCCCACGGCTGCAACACACATGTTCACAATTACTCTCACCTTTTTTCAAACACTAATGAGTGTATTCACAATAACTCCCAACCTTGTTGACTTGTAACACATAAAAAAAACACACTGGCATAACAAAACCGCTAAATCAAACTTTAGCGTATTCACAATAACTGTCAAAATTGTTTAGTTATAACACCTAAAATACAACACAATACACTGACTTTTTCCAGTTCAGTCCTTATACACACACTGTAGTATTATGGTGAAGTACAGTATGTTTTACTCTACACAGTGAGTGACACAAAATTGCTTCCAAGTCACGAAACACAATCAGAATGAATCCATTTATGGGTGATTCCACCAAAAGAGTGGTATTTCTGTCTTCCTGAATGTCTAAAAACAAGCAATAATATAATATAAATTATATTTTATTATTATGCACATGAATCATTGTACAAATTACAAACATATATTTATTATTCTTATTCTTATTCTTATATATTTTAAAAAGGCATCTAAAACACTGAGACATAGCATTTCTTGCCTGTCCCCACAGCCAAACTTCTACCATCTTGAACAAAATCCTTCCAAAATCTTTCTTTTTCCATGTAAGTGTGATTCTATATTCTATCTATCCATTCTATTTTAGTTAAAATTCCCATGTTAGTGCTGTCCCCCTCATTGCTGTTATCGAAACACTTTTGAAGAGCAAATTTCACTCTTTTGGTGGAATGACCCGTATAAAGTGCTCTGGATTATAAAGCACACTGTTGAGGAAAAACTAAAGGTGTTTAAGTGAGCTTTATACTGTAGTCCATAAAATCTCAGCTTGTCTAATATACATGTTCATTACAGCTCACATATCACACTGGATCGACGAAGACACAAAACATTTAGAAACAGGCAGAATATTGTTAAAATGTCACTGACTTCGTTCACTGATTTCTCCATTTATCCTGCATGTGTTTTTCTTGGATTTTTTTCAAGTAAATATAGTAAATTCATTACCCTTGATTTTCTACATAATAATGTCTCGTCATGTCCTTCAATAGTTAAAATGTTGAATTTCAGAGTATTTCTGTGGGTGCCCAATAAAAGAAAATTAAGGTTTAATATTAGAGAGAGAGGGAGGGTGTGTGTGTGTGTGTGTGTGTGTGTGTTTTTCTAGGCTGACTACTAGAATATATGAAATCTTCCCACCTCTGGATGTCTGCATTTAAAATTCTCTGCAGTGCAACTTGTTTTCCTCATATTACTGTAAGCGGAGTTACGACCAAAAAAAAAAAAAAATCCAAACAAATTCCATCTTTGCAGAGCTTCTTAGTGTATATAACCTACTCAGTGATTAAAGGTGGATTTTTCTTCCGATTGTGAAACAGCAGGCACCTGAGCTGTGCTGTTGATCAGGCGGTGCTAATGTGCAGCAGACAGCGACCAGTGGGCCGAGAAGAGAGGATTAACTTCACTTTGGAGAGGAGGAGGAAGCATCATTTAAGGATTTGCAGAAGGATATCTCTATTTCCACTATTAAGCTCTCAGTGAAGTGTCAAAGGGAAATATTCTACCTTCTTGGATGACTTTGGGCTGCGTTCATGACAAGGCAGAGTACATTCCCTCCACACATAGCAGAGGTCAGACTGAAAATCATTCATTCTACCCACACAATGTCCAAGGACAGATATGTTGTTTTGTCAAGTCGACTCAGTCCCTGAAGCATTGGTTGCGATCGATCGCGCATGTATTGAAAACACTTGACTGACAGCCTCAATTAAATGATACTTTTAGTCCGAGTCGGAGCTCATCTTTGGGTGTCAATGTGGACATAAGGTGCTAAAACAAAACATTCAGTGCAATGAGGCGCTGTTTATGGCTTGCCTTGACAGTTTTCTGTGGTCATAAAGTGCTGCTTCCAAATTGAAAAGCAGAAAATGATGTTGTTAAGATGGCAGAGTGCTGCTAGCCACACTCTGAATTGACAATTACTTAATGTTTCCTTTGAGGCATGCAAATGATTTTGCAGAAAGATAAAGTTGTTGCGTGTCACTTAAGACTGTCACATGGAGAGATATATTTCAGTAACAGTAATGAGGCCCTGCACTCTGTGTGTGTCCATGTGTTTCACCGAGTGAGAGGTGAGTGTGTGTGTGTGTGTGTGTGTGTGTGTGTGTGTGTGTGTGTGTGTGTGTGTGTGGGGTGGGGGTGGGGGGGGGCAAAGGTGTCTGAACAACAGAACATTTAGTAGTGATGGAAGTCATCTCATTAGAAATATTTGTTCAAGGTATTAGTTTTCTTGATCAATTGTTAGATGAAGTTTTGACTCCATAAGACCACTCACTCATGACTTATGCAGAGTTTCTACTAGTATCAGCTCCACCCATTTCTGCTCAATTCTACTCACTTTGGTGCATTTCCACTATGAAAAAAGGACCTGGTCCCATGGTATCCAGACCTAGATCTTTGGTATCTACTCTGTTCAAGTCCCAAGTGATACTATAACGTGAGTCGTAAACATCATAGACAGTGATTGGTGGAGTTGTTTTTGCATCATTGCACTGTGACCTGCCATTGAGAAAAAAAAAAGAATTATATTTGGAGTGACAGTAAACAGTGGTAAGTTAAATGCAATGCAATGATGGCATTCGGTAAAACTACACTGTGGTCAGTCGTAGAGGTTGAGATCTGTCTTGTGTAGCTCATGAAAAAAATCACCTCACAATGATGTCCAGGTATGATAGTATCTGTATTGGAAACTCTCTCAAGGTATACTGTCCTACAAAGTAAAAAGGCAGTAAGTGCACAGAACATCAAACTAAGAAAAATGACCTTAAAGTTCTCTCGTTGTTCAGCCTCAGTAGTTGTCGGTAGATTATTGGACATGAGGCAGTTATTGTTACTGCATATTACCTAGTTCTGCAAAAACCACAGTGTGCCTTATATGTGGATTCATTCTGGTAGTCCTTAGTGACTGGGAATTTTGACTTTTTATTTCATAATTGTGGCTTTTTATCATCATCATAGTGGTGTGGCATACTTCCATCTCTTCTCACAGGTGCTGATAAAGATGTTTTCTTGTCTGAATTTTTATGTCGGCCACCAAGGACTGAATGTCCTGGACCGGCCATGGTGCAGTTTTGGGCGGTCATCATATGGATTAACGTATTGGTATCTTTACTGTTAACTTCCACATATGTATTTTGTAAAACAGATGTGGGACTGCTGATGACGTAACAGGTCGTGAAGGGTTGTGCCATTTCTTTCGGGGGATATTTCAACCCCTACCCCTTGCCACTCATTTTCAATTGGGATTGGACCCCAGTCTGGTCTCTCTTTGATGTCGGTCTTGTCTTGGTCTTGGCTCTTGTAAGTGTTGGACTTATTTTGGTCTCAATACCCTCTGGTGTTGGCAGTGTCTAAGTCTCGGTCTAGCCCACAGGTGTCAAACTCCAGTCCTCGAGAGCCGGTGTCCTGCATGTTTTAGATATGTGATTCAGTTTAACCCTTTAACTCCTGAGAACTAACAAAGTAACTGGTAACATGAGCAAAGTAAGACACAAATGGCAGAAAATCAAAGAAAAATTTTAAAATTAAAGGAACCAAAATGTAGAAAAATAAACAAAATAAACAAAAACTAATAAATATTTTCAAAATGACAAATAATGTGGAAATTTTAGAGGAAAAAAAAATTACTAAAGAAGAAAACTAGTATTGACATTTGGTCACAGCAATTAAAAAAACAAATGGTGACACCTCTTGCTTTTTGGCACCTTTTCCATGCACAAAGTAAAACTGTTGAATTTTTCTGAATATTTAAACAAAATCATCCATTCAGAATGCTTCAGCACTGACACTTAAAGAGTTAATAATCAGCTCCTCCTCAGACTGATAATGATGCAATGGCCTCCAGGTGTAATGGAAGAGGGAAACATATAAAACATGCTGGACCCCGGCCCTCGAAGACCGCACTTTGACACCCCTGATGTAGCCGGTCTTGACTTCAACACTACCACTCACTCAACCATGGCTTTTAGAGCTAAATGTACAAACTTCGAATTATGTTTATCATTTTGTAGATAATCAGATTTGTAATGATTTCAAATAGATGTCCAAATCCCAGTAATCATCACTCTGGCCAGCCTGATGCCTGTATTGTACATTTTCCTCTTGTTTTGCTGTGTTAGGGACAATTTTTTTAGAGCCTTCAGCCAGTGACTTTGTACCTTCAGTCAATCAATAACAGCATTACCAGCATGTGATGATGGAACAATGTCAATATCAAGCTTCAGGATTCTTGATCCACCGCTTTGTCCGCTTTGGTATTGGTGTGTATTCATTTGTCCTTTCAGAAGGTAGCTTCCATGATAAAATCAGGAAATGTTTTGTGTTTTATTTTTACTATAAGAGCTTGTTTTCACCCCCTGCTCCACTTGATCTTGTCGTTCAGTCTATTGTTCGTTTGACCACTAGCTTTTGTTCATTGAGTGTACAGCAGCAGGATAATATTGAACAATTCTATTTAGAAACAAAGAACAGAGTGCAATATTTACATAAAACACTTGATTTGATTGAAGTGTAATTATTTAAAACATGTCACCTGCACCCCTTACAAACAAATGAACACAAAACAAGAAAAAAAAATTATTTATGTAGTGCTTGAAACAACACAAAATCAGACAAGACTTCAGTTCGAGGTAGCTGCTTTTACATACAGACTAAAAATTATACATTTTAACTTGTGACGTCCATGTACCCCATTTGCACACTAAAATGGCTTCCTTTCTGAAAGCTGTGCATGCCTTAGCAGCTGAGCCACTGGGCCAATCATACCTCTGTAAGAAAAAGAAATGAAGCCAGGATAACTCTGACTATAAATATGAAAAAATAAAGGTTTTTCTTATATTAGTGTAGAGAAATTGCAAAGTCCTCCCTTCAAATTGCTGAAATTACACCTTTTTTTCCCCACACCAGACGGTAAGTTTTTAATCCAATCAATGACATAGACATATATTTAGTTTTTGAGTCACTGAGTGCAGTTTAAAATGGACCAAATACAATTATATCATCCCCCTTATATGTCTATATTTATCAAAACCAAACTCTTTACAAATATGGAAACACTTTTTAAAAAAAAAAAAAAATAATATGTAATGAAATAAATAATGAACAGACCATAACGTTCACAACAAATTGCTTTTGTTGTCTTTTTTTCAATATTTTCTGTACATACTGCACCAAAAATCCTATGAACCTCTTAAACTGATACCACTCGCCTTGATGGAAAATCATTTACTCCGGGGCTCCACAGATCATTTCCTTGTTCCTCTCTGCTGGCAAACATGTACGTATAAAATGGCTCTAATTACAGTAATCAGTGCCATAATCATTTGTAGTTCATTAACTGGATGCTGATGCCTTAGCATGTCTGGCACACACACCCACAAACACACACACACATTCACACACACACACACACACACACACACACACACATTCACACACTCATTTAAATGTTTCATGAGGACCAAGTTTGTAATCAAGTTGCCATTGGGTAGTGAGTGTAAACACATGTTCTTTAAAAAATAAAAAATACATTTTTTAAAATTTAAATACAAATGAATGAACAAATAAAACATAATGATAATTTAAAAAATACAATAAATACAATAAAAATTTATAACTAAAATTAGTATTAATAATATGAAAAATAAATACATAAAAAATTGAAAAAAATACATTGAAAAATACATATAAATAAATAAGAAGAAATAAGTAAACACATCTTCAAACCTCCAAAAAACACATTTCACTTTGCACCCCTTTATAGGGCTACATCATTTATATTTTACTAGTGGGGACCTTTATTTATATTTAACCCTCGTAGGGACCTTTATTTATATTTAACCCTCGTGGGGATCTGAATTTTGGTCCCCATAGTGTCAGAGGTCCCCATGGTGTGACTGTGTAAACACATCAATGTCCCCATAAAGATAGGACACACACACACACATCTGTAACAATATTTTGTGGCCATGAACGCTTCATCACATCCACAGGCAGCACTTCCTCCTGCTCAGTGAATATCACAATGAACTAATCAGAGATCAAATGCCAAGTGACCAGAAAATGAAGTGTGAACAATGAAGTCCATTCCATTGCCTGTGGCGTGTCTTTCAAAGCCTCGGCTGATGTGACCCCAGTGACTCATACTCGGGGGCGTCAACAGGTGGACATGTCCCTTCTCTACCAAGGCTTAGCTCTGTCCATGTAAACAGACTAAAGGTGGATGATGAATCAGAACACAGCAGAGGGGTTTTTCACATCGCATCTCGCTGTGCTCGAGCTGGGTCATGGAGTATAGAGCACCTGCCATCCACTTAGATGAGCTTTAAAAGCCCCCACAGTCGCAGCAATCAGTCTCTGCTGTCCTCTGGAGCCTCTTCACTTTTTGAACACTTGTCACAGATTTTCTCACCAGATCATCAGAGTGTCAAGGGTCCAGGCTGCCTATATACCCTTTTCCTGTTTTGTTAGGTTTGTTTTTAATGAAGACATCCACATAGGTGTTCAGGTGACAGAGCCTCGTACATCTCAAGAGCAAAGGTTTTTGACTAATTTCCTGCCTGGCTTTGGGATGCCAAGACATTGAAGATCTTCAAAGTTTAAGAAGGAAACCATGTGTCACATCCACTGTAACCTCACACCGACTCACTCTGTATTTCTTCTGTTAGAAAAATGGAGTCTTATATGTTCCTGAAAACCAGGGTTACAGAAAATGTCACCATTTCTGGTCTAAAATGAATGACATCTTTTGATTCATGTACATCCAGTCATGTAACTATGATAACAATAATCAATTCATGCATTTTATGTCTTCTGAGTCAGGGTTGCCTCTATATTTACATCTCCTGTAGCCAATAATTCTAAAAGATAATAACAAAAAAAATAGGGCTGTGCAAGGTCAGAATGTTATTCGTGAGGGAGAATGTAGAAGCTGTTGTATGTGGAGTGTTTTAATGGTGAATGAAGCTTTTTTTCCACTTCTATTAACAGATCAGATGCACAGATTTGCTCATAAAATTACATACTGTAGCAGAATTTATGATTCCTTTGACATTTTTCAGGGAAATATTCACCTGCACACACACACACAAATCCGTAATGCAATATGTAATAATTGTTGCCAGTGGATCAAAGGGTGAAAAGCAAAACCTTGAGACAGAGGATGCTAGATTTATTTGTGTATTTATTTGATTATTTTGTGTACTTATTTCATTAAAAGTGACCCTGGATATATGGATCTGTGCTGTACCGGGATACCTTGATACCTTCCCCACTGGTGTCCCATTTAAAGGCACGTTCCACGGCTTATGCCCGAGTATGAGTGGTTGTTACAGGGTCAAAACAGTAAGTGATGTGGAAAGACTTCAGTCGCAGAAGTTAGAAGACAAACCCTCATGTCCATCAACTGAGGGACTGCTCAGTTCATTTGTCTACAATGGCCGCAATACTTTTCTATCTTCTAGCCTGTTTGAAGCAAAGAGAAGAAGAGTGTGATGTATCAGGGACAATGTGGGTCAAAGTGTTTCTGTTGAAAAGGTTTGACAAGTTTGTGCTGCACAGGTCCGAGGTTTTTTCAGAAGACAATGAGAGCACCAATCATGGTCTTGTGGTGATCAGGTAATTTCCAACGTCAGAGTGGTGATTGGGTAATGTCTGTCCTCAGGTAGTCCACATTGAAAAGTACTGTATTAGAATCTATGTACTATAGTCTGTACCCAGGATTAACTTTCTCATCTGAATTTGCACACTGACTGTTTGCATTTACATCAGGATTCACCAGTCCTGGTCCTTGAGGACTACTATCCCACATGTTTTAGATGTTTCCCTCTTCCATTACACTTAGAAATTCACAAAATGTAAACATAGCTATAAAAAAAAAAACTGGTAATGGAAATACCTGAATTTAGAAAAAACTCAAATATTGATAAAACGTTTTCACGCTTTCATGAGGTGGTTTCGATATTCTAGGACGTTTCAATACTCTAATATATCACAAAAGCGCAATGGAAACACTTTGTCCACAATTATATGCCTGCGAGAACTACGGCAGCCATCTTAGAGTGGTGATCAGGGTGATTCCTACAGTAGGCAGTGTGAAGGTTTAATTTTATTATCTGTTAGTTTGTTAATATTTAAGTTGTTTTTTACAGAGAAATATATTCTCTGTTCTGTGTAAAAAACACTACATGCATTTCTAATTTGTTGTTGTTGTGAAGTGCTGAGCATATTTACATTTAATATTTCGACCTGACAACGTAGGGACCACATGCACAGACCCTTATAATGTGAGCCAGCTGGTTTGTTTGACATGTTAGTGTCGCCAGGGACTTTTACTGACCAGAGAATTAGCCGATTCATTCACTCTAATGCTATCGGGGTGATGGTCAATCTGAAACTCTGAAGGTGACAGCACTGAAATCTCAGAGGATGATATTTCACAAGAGTTCTTCTGTCTAGAACAACTGTCAATGGAAACATGTTCAAAGCGCAAATATATTTTGTCCAAATTTCAGGAATATCGCTAACGTTTTGCGAAAAACTGTAATGATAACGCAGCCATTATCAGTCTTCTGCAGAGCTAGATGACAAACTTAACATTTGAATCAGGTGTTTTAGAAGAGGAATACATCTAAAACATACAGGATAATGGCCCCCGAGGACCAGGATTGGTGACCCCTGATTTACATTGATAAACTAAGCAGACATTGGGGTCTAATGTACTAGGATATGGACTATATTCTGTCCCACTTGGGTCATATTTAGAACTCTCAAGTGCCAGTGTCCTGGATTTCATGCATCCACCATCTGTCCAATCTACCTTCTGTCTTTTGAGGTTAAGGAATAAAAGCCCCAGATCTTTCAATGAATAAGCTAATATCAGCTAAATCCTTGTCAGAAACATACAATGGAAAAATTTTTTCCCCTGGTGACCAAGTTGGTATTTCCCTGCATTTGGTCTTACAGAGTTTGAGGCTTATGTTTATGTCATAGATCATTAGATTGATACTGTGGAAAACAGCTTTTCTTCACTGCATATATTTGATCCCTAGGGTGACTTCGCCTGATCCATGTCAGTATCATTTCCAACAAATGAAGCCCCCTCAGAGCCAGAGGAGCTGGGCGACTGTCAAACCTCTCCCCAGTGTAACACATGATCTTTTCCAGCCGTCGTTTCGCCATATGTTAAAGCAAATTGGTGGCAAAACACTGCTGAGTTTGGCATGATTAGAGCCTTGAGGAAGGGGAGAGGCAGTGGAGATGGCATCCTGTTGTCACCAACATATGCTTCCTCTGGCTTTGTGTGATGCATTCTATTGTTGTTGTAGAGTTTTATTGTACAATGCTGAATGAAAGAATGAAGCTTGGGATTTTTTTTTTTTTGAGGCCCAATAGCTTGGAGCGGATGTGAAACTGATCAAAAAGACCTAATGATCCTTTCCGACATAATCCCTTTATCTCGACTGTGCTTGATGTAAGTCTCATGTGATCGCTATTGAGATGTGTGTGGTTTTAGACTTCAAACAGACACTATGAATCAAAGGATTAGTAAATAACTTAAGCCTGATAACACGCCATTTTGCGTGTTGCAGAAATAGGCCACTGGAAGCTGTGATGCAGCTTCAGACTGGATTCACTCAGTTCAGCAAAACAATACTGCAGAGTCAGTGAATCCATTTGCCAGCATCTGTTTATCACTGTTTCTTACCTTCGCCATGGAGTTTGTTTGTCTGTTTCTCTGTCTGATACTTAGCAAGATAACTCAAACGATTGTCGATGTATCTTGATGAAAATTTCATGATCTGTTTGGGGTGTCACAAGGAACACAGGATTAAATTTTGGTGATGATCTGGAAGAGATCCTGGATTCTGGATCACTTTGAAATTTTACACTGCGGTAAATGGAGAATACATTTCAAAGTGATCCAGAATCCAGGACTCTTCCGGTCTTGGGTTAAAATGTGAAATTCTTAGACTTAACAAGAGAATAGGTTTTAGTCCAAATTAATATTGGTGTCAGATCTACTTCAAAACACTGTCTGCACATTATGATCCATTCACTTTAGAGGTTGTTCCTAGTTTTACAAATCCATTGCATACATGAACATAAACCACCATCTCATCTCATCTCGTCATCTGAACCCGCTTTATCCTCACTAGGGTCACAGGGGTCACTGGGGGCCTCGTCCACCTACAATGGGTGAAGGCGGGGTACACCCTGTATGAGTCTCCAGTTCATCTCAGGGCTGAACGTATATAGACAAACAATCACTCTCACATTCACACCTATGGACAATTTAGATTAACTAATTAACCTATCAGTGCATGTGCTTGGATGGTGGCAGGAAACTGGAGTACCTGGAGAAAACCCACACAGACATGAGGAGAACATGCAAACTCCACACAGAAAGGTCTGGTGTGGGTCCTTCTTGATATGAGGCACAAGTACTAACCACTGCACCACTGTTAAAGATAAACCAGATAGACATAAACCACCATATATATTAAAAACATGAGCTAACCAGCACTTGTCATGTGTTTCCTGATTCATTATTAACGTCTGAAGCAGATACTTTCTGGAAAAAAAGTAAACCTGCGTAATGTACTGTGTGACAGGGATAGGGGTAAATAGGATCTACATTTCTTCTTACTCCTTTTACTCTGCTCTAATTCTGTTATGTGGTTTAAATATTTAATAATAAAAAAAATAAACATCACAAAACATTTATTTAGCAGTTGGATTATTCCTCCACCTTGATTATTGAAATGTATTGGTATCGATATCAATATCGACAATGCTGGGTCTGTGTTTACTTGGTATCAGATTGATACCAAAATATGCATTATCACACACCACTAGCTAAAACTAATATAGCAGCTCTTCATCTGTAATCATTTAATTGTAGCAGCATCCTTGCTTATGGGCCAGTTGCTGCTCTGTTTCTATGTAAAACACTCTTACTAGTCTACATTTCATTGTCCGAGGCCGTTATTGAACCCTGTTGGTACAAATCTGGCTGTAAAACCTAACGTTCTTCTCAGAATAAAAGGCAGATTGGATGCAAAGACAGTGACAGCTCAGTGTGATCCATTACACAACAAAAGAGCGAGTACTAAACCGCTACACAGTGCAGCATTAGGATGATTGTTAGCATGCTAGCTCACAGCTCTTTGTATTCCGGTCCATTTTGTATGGAGGAGTGTTGCTTGCTAATGCAATCTTGGCCACTCCTATTAATCACTTCCTCCCAAGGAAGAGGGTTCATTAGGAGGTGATTCTCTTAATGGAGACTGGAATGGCCCATAGTTTAAGTGGTGCAGAGTCAGGGCACAGGAGGTAAATCCGTCTGCTTGGTGTCAGATCTGAACGGGAGCGGAGGGGCTGCTCTCACGCTAAATGACGTTATCTATGGGTGCAGGGACCACTCACATAAATAAACCTGGAGGTGGTCCAGTTGGCAAAATGCATTCAGGCCTGTGCAGGTAAATGAAGGCCGATACTCTGCTGAGCTGCGACGATTAGATCAGTTACAGGAAGGAAAAATACTCAACAGAAGAAATATGACAAATTAATATCATCGGGTAAAGCGGGTGTCACAAAGACAAATGTCGACAGAATACCTGAGCGGGGCAAGTAATTATACCCAAATGAACTTGTCAGAGCTTGTAGGGGTACAATCGCTTGAGTTAGTATCAGCTTTACACAACTCATCTGAGGTGCAATGACATCTCCAAGCCCGGAGACAAACGAGTTCTTAGAGTGCTTGTACGCTGACAAAATGATAATATGTTGCCTGTGCCGCAGCATGGATTTCTGTTGTGCCACTTGGACCTGACAGCACTTCAGTGACTGTTTTTTTTTTTTTTCCAGAAAAAATGTTCTGCTACTTAGCGGTGATGGAAAGTTAAGCAAAGTACAGGTTCAGCTTTGATCCATCTCATTTCAAAGTCAGCTGAGGCAAACTGTAAAGGCTTCAGTTACACCTCAGCCTGTGTTTTTTCCCACACAGCTGCCACATAATCCTTGATTGTCTCTCCAGATCTCAGCAGGGGTTTACAGCTCTATACAAGTAACATAGCTGTCTACAATATGACACCTTTAAGGAAGAGTCTCTTTAATTACAACAGTGCTACTCACCTCACCTTAATGAGTACTTCCTAGAAAATAGAATCATCTCAACTTGGGGGAAATAAAATGTAAATCTTTTTCTGCACAAATCCTGGTTGTATTTATGACCATCACTATGTTCACAACTGGTGTGTTTTTATGACCACATGTTGTTAGTGATAGATAGATAGATAGATAGATAGATAGATAGATAGATAGATAGATAGATAGATAGATAGATAGATAGATAGATAGATAGATAGATAGATAGATAGATAGATAGATAGATAGATAGATAGATAGATAGATAGATAGATAGATAGATAGATAGATAGATAGATAGATAGATAGATAGATAGATAGATAGATAAGTAATTTAAACAGTAGGGGGAGAAAAAAGGATGTAACAAAGTGACAGGAACAAGTGAGAGAGAGGTTTAGAATGACGATAAAGACAAAGACTCCTTGCACATTGTCACAAAAATCTTTATTTTATTATTGAATCATTTCAATTTGACAATGTTATATTTAACACACACCAGGAATTTGTATAGAATTGACAAATGTGGAAAATAAATCCAAGCCAAATCCAGTGACATGAAGAGCTCTTGTACAGGCTAACAATAAAACATGCCTTGGTATTGGGCTGGCACCTGGAGGAAGGTGTGTGTGTCTTTGTGTGAGTGTGTTGGTGTGTCTTTCTGCATGTGTGGTCCTTGCCACGTCCCCATCCGTCCCCATTAAGGTGTGTCTTAGGTGACCTGATGACAGTAGACAGTGCACCATCTGATCATTCACTCAAACGTCATCCAGACATAGTCATGGTCTCATATATCCACCTTATTTTTGAAGTGTGAACATCGTAAATCCACCTTATTAGTGGACGTCATCTGAAAGCAAAACTAGTTTATAAACAAACACCTGCATATGAACATGTTTTCAAAACAAATTAATGCTCAAGGGTTAAAGTAGTGTGGCAGGGGGATGACATGTGATCACATGACATCACATGACCAAGGCTATAAAGGTCAGAGGTGCACAGGCCCACTTCCTCTTCCTGAGCCGGCCTGTGCACATGGTGTTTTACAGTAGTACCTCTGATCTCACTCCACCATTTGTTTTGAAATGTGTGCTTTATGTAAACATATGCTTTAAATAATATGATTAAAACTGGTATTAAAAAAGAAAAGAAAAAATAAATAAATATATATATATATATATATGTGTGTGTGTGTGTGTGTGTGTGTGTGTGTGTGTGTGTGTGTGTGTGTATGTTTGTATTTTGTCATGGGTGGATGTTCGAAAAATGTAAATTCCTCATCCTGTATAGTGAATGTTTTATTTACTTTTTAGTTAATAAAAAGACCTTTAAAAAATTTCACAATACTTGGCAGAATTCAATGCATAAAAAGTGCAATGTCTCAGAAATGCATGAGGTGTCCAAAATGCTTTTGTTTTTCTTTTCACCAAATACAAAATTATCACAGTAGAATTTCAAATTCTGATGCAACCCTGAACTAAATGTTTGATAAATGCTCAATATTTACCCACAACATTACTCACTTGTTTACTGATCCCTTTGAAGCTGTGTGTTATTCTATCAAACTGTATATTCATGTTCATTTGTCCACTGGATAAACTAACAGGAGTTATTGAGCTGTGTGAAATACCTTCATCTCTTCCATCCCACTGTGAGCTGGTGGCTGTTTACCTTGTGCTCAGGTGTGTGATTAGATCGGGTGGTAAAGCCTATTCAGCTCCAATCTTCCCTTAGTCAATACCAGCAAATATTAATGAGCTTTTCCTCATAGGTGTTCAGTTCAGAGGCTTGTGACAGAGCAAACAACAAAAGCCAGAATAAAACTGCAGTCTGTGCATACTGTGCTGCACTAAAAGGCTTCCTCTATATACTCCTAAAATGCTGAAGGCGGCCGTTCGCTCTGTCCTCTACTCTGTCCATAACCTCATCAGGCTGAATAATTGTTGCAGTGCAAAGAGAAGATTACCTTGAGGTGAAAAATGTCCTTTCTGTTCCTGCGCTCACTGTTCACACTTTCAGTTGGTTTCTGGAAAAGAACAGACTGATGCCACGTCCTTTTTCCAACTAATGAGACACGGCTGAACACAAACTTTCACTTTTTATTTTCTCACACCCCAGAGGCTTCCTTCTTTATGGTGTCAGAAGTTGTTACTACGGGCGGAAATATAACTGTAATTATCGCAGGGAAATGAAAAAAGATTGATGCTAACTGGGTGGGTTCAAGCTGGGAAAATGAAAAGACTGAAGTGTTAGAAGCTCTCATGACTTTATATATAATCTCTACAGTAAATGACTGTGCTTACCTTGTCTGGTTGTCACAACTTTCCAGTGCTCTGCGATCTAATTTAGGTCTGGCCAATGTATTAACGTGAACCATTTCCTAAAGTGTGTGGTTGACTCCCCTCCCTCAAATTCCTCAGTTTGCTACTGGTCGAAGCTAGAAAAGGCGGTGTCGAAGCTTAAACCAATCACACCACTCTTCCCTCTGACATATCCAGTGGGGCTAACTGGTAGATTAAACTTTTACCAAAGATGGTTGAGAGCAAAGCAAAAACGTCTTTCCCTTTTAATAAATCCCTCCAGGGCTGCTCTCTGCTCCGTTTTCAAGGAGAATTTCCAGTTAAAATCTTTCAATACAGTATCTACGGCTGTGTCAAAGGCTTGCTGCTGCTCCCTGTTTGCAATGAATGAAGCTCTTCTGTATATAATCCTGGGGTTCCAGTCGCAGTTCGTCACTGCCTTAAATACACCTCTACCTAGAGTTGGTGGAGATGCTCAATGTTGATTGGTTCCCGACAAAGAGGGTGGAGTTCCGAATTTCTCCGGAGCTTGAAAAGCTGTAGGTAGCAGACATGGCCAGAGTAGTTGCATTATGGACCTTTGAGGGTACTGTAGGTTCCTTTGTACCCCAAAAAAAGTAAAACACTGAATCAACTTAAAAAAATTCTTCTTCAATAGGTCACACATAAAAACATTGAGTTAAGTGAATCAGTTCAGTTTGGTTCACTCAACTAGATTTTTTTGTGTGACCTTAACAAGTCAAAATTATGAGAATAAAATTTCAAAATTATGAGATAAAATTTCAAAAACATGAGATAAAAAGTCAAAATTCAAGAACAATTTTTAAGTTAACTCATTGTTTTACTTTTTCAGTGTACAAAGGCTTATCGCACCAACAGTACCCTCACAGGTACATCATTGTACCTTTTAAGAAGGGCTTTTACTGTTTGACATCTAGTTTGTACCTTTTACAAAGCTGAAAAGGTACATATCAGTACCTTAAGCTCCAAATATTAACCTTTGGGGGTACATTGGTGTTTATTGTACCTGAGTCTACAGATTTGTACCCCTACTGTACCTTCTTTTCTGAGAGTATAGGTCAGGCATGTCCAAACTAACCCACAAAGGGACAGTGTGGCTGCAGGTTATTGTTCCAACCAACCAAAAGTGCACAGTTTGATGAATTGAGTCCAGTCTGGCGTGCTGCTACTTGATTGGAACAAAAACCTGCAGCCACACTGACCCTTTGTGGAATAGTTAGGAGATGCCTGGTGTAGGTTAACTAATTAAGCTATCAGTACATGTCTTTGGATGGTGGGAGGAAGCAGGAGAACCCATGCAGACACGAGGAGAACATGCAAACTCCACACAGAAAGGTCTGGTGTGGGAATCGAACAGGGACCTTCCTGCTGTGAGGTACAAGGCATAGGGCACAATTTTGACACTTTTCAGAGAAGTAATGGAGTCTTATATAGTCTAACAATGCACTATGGATGAAATGTTACATTTCATAATATTTCTATGAATGTCCTATGGATTAAAATGTCAGAAAAAGGTAGTGATTGAATGTCCCTATGTAGAATATTTCTAGTCAAGTCTGCAAAGCTGATTCTAAAGTCCTCTATGTATAAAGATTGTGTAGTATCTTCAACAATACAACTATTGTGCCGACCGTACACTCCCTGCCATAAGTGGGTGAGTTCAGAAGATACAGTGAACAATAAACAAACATTTTTTTTGGTAATTAATCAGTATTTTCATCATATTGAAGCCATTAGGTCTTTTTTTTTTACCAACCAATTAACTCCAGCCAACTTATATAAGTTATTTTAAATATCCCTGTGAAAGAGGAAAACAGATATAATATTCACAAGCTGCTACCTTTAAGTGGCTTTTAAGAATTGCTTAAAACATTGGCTAAGGCCACACTGAATGATTTACTATAAAACACTGAACGCGTTGAGTGTTTTATTTAAAAATCTAATGAAAGTCAGCCAACTCAGTAAAATGGAGTTAATCAATTCATCATTTTGTTGAGTGGCAGGAAAATAACAAGACAATGTCAAAAGCCCATCAGTGGATGGCATTATTTTAGCATATTTTAATATGTTATCCTCTGTGGCCATTATAGTTTTAATATCTGATATACCACTTATTAATTTATTATTTAATTAAATGAGGGATAAATACAAAAATTAAATCATTCACAATTAGTTTCTTAGAATAAGAAACGGTGGTGCAGTGGTTAGGACTTCTGCCTCACAGCAAGAAGGATGCTGGTTCTATTCCCACACCAGACCTTTCTGTGTGGAGTTTGTATGTTCTCCTTGTGTCTGCATGGGTTTTCTCCAGGTACTCCAGTTTCCTCCCACCATCCAAACACATGCACTGATAGGTTAACTGGTTAATCTAAATTGTCCATAGGTGTGAATGTGAGAGTGATTGTTTGTCTATGTATGTTCAGCCCTGCGATGAACTGGCGTCTCATACAGGGTGTACCCCGCCTTCGCCCATTGTAGCTGGATTAGGCCCCCAGTGACCCCCGCGACCCTAGTGAGGATAAAGCGGGTTCAGATAATGAATAAAATACATTAATAAAAACATGCAATTAATATTGCATATATGATAAAAACCTAATAAATTAAAATATTAATAACTAATACAAATTCAACAGCCACATAAAACATAACACATGTTATGAATGATATGAATGATAATATTGAAAGTTTAGTTTTATCCATGGCTCGTGGCTTGGTGAAGACATTACCAAACAAATGTTTGCTCTTTTTAAGTCTGACCACAAAACTATCCAAATGATCCTGATCATAGTTTTACACGCACTAGTTTTTTGTCCTCTGTATTGGCACATTTAAGGCAGGTTTATTTCTATGAGACAGTTCAAAGTACTTTACATAAAACATTAAATGCATTACAGTAGAGTGCAATAAAGGTATCGATAGGAAAGAGATAAAATGCCAAAAATATGATAAAATATCAAAAAACAAATCCAAAAACTCCTCAAAAAAACAACAAATATTAACATAGTCAAAACATGTTAAGCAGTTTAAAAAAAAACTCAATAAAAATGCATTACAATTTGTAATGAGATTAATCATGATGATTTCAATAATTAGTTAATTTCGACAGCCCTAGTTTTGGATAATTTTCTTGTCATGGTATGAAAACTATGTACTATGTACAACTATGTACAACAAATATCAATATAACATATAGTGGTATACATAGGTCGAATTATAAAAGAGACAGAAATATTATTTTTGTGGGGGTCAGGTTATTTGCATGGTGGGGTAATGCTTGAGACTTTTTTTTTTAAATCTATTTCTGTAGTTGATTGTGTTTGTGTAAAACCCTATGAGATGACTTTGTTGTGATTTGGGTTTTTATAAATGAAATTGATTTAATTCATACACTGATGCTATGTTCCATACACTGGTATGTATTGTATGTTATTACACTGTGCATGTATTTTTGAAGTGTTGCTCTCTCTCTCTCCATCGTGCTGAGCTTGACCTGATACAACCTTCAGTTTTTTTTCAACGGGGATACGTTATGTGGAGGCGAGGGCTGGAACTCTTTAACGAAGAAGTAAACACGCCAGCTTTTCCTATACCACTGCACCTGGTCAAACAGCACCTGAGGGTTGTTTTCATCTTCCTTTCCTTCACAAAGTTGTTTATCTCTGTTTTTATGTCTCTCTTCCTCTGCAAAAAACACACGCAGCATTTTCCCCTGTTTTTTTGGGTTGTTTTTTTTTTTGCAGATTTAGCCCCGCTGAGCTAAAATCCACCCATCTTACCATTCTTTCACACATATTATACATGAAAATAAAGACTGCGTTTGGCCTTTCCAGTTGTTATTCAATCGTATTTTTGTACAGTCAGTTAGAAAAAGGAAGTTGAAATGATTGTCTCCTTCCTTTTGCTTACTTCTGTCAGATGCTGTGGCTGCTTGTGGCTGATTGATCTATTGAAGAGCAACATTCTTCCTTCTCTTTTGAGTTTGACACTTGTGATAGAGAAAAAAAGCAGAAGCAACAGCCTTCATATTCCGGCTCATATAGTTGCATTCTCACAAAGCTCCTGGAGCATCAACAATCCACTGGCAGACGATCAAAATGCCTCCCCCCAGTGATACCTGAGAGCACAGAGCGAGACTCTTTTAAGTTTTAAGCTCCTTGGAACTTTTTTTTTTTTCTTTGTATTTTTACGAAAGAGGGAGAAACGATAGGGCAGTGGAAAGCCACCAGCCAGAACATGGACATAATGAGGTGTGTTGTACTTCACTATTTATTTGCACTTTAGTATGTTCCTTCCTACATTTTATCACAAATATATGCACTCTTTATTCCTTACATTTTCAAAACAGGCTTTGTTGTTTTGCTTTTGATACAGTCATTTATTCGTTTTCCAAAGCATTTTGTCCTGAAGGTATGAGGGGTGGAGGGGTGGGCAACATGCTCTAGTACAATATGCAATGGTTTTATTGTTAGTATACACATGTACAGTACAGGAACTACTTGAAAATGTTGAATATTGTGAAAAAGTGCATGCATTTCTGTTCCTTTGTACATATTGTATAGACTAGCAGTTGATATCACTGATTTCCTTTTCAATCTGATACCAGTATTTTATATAATGTGACTACATAAAACATTTTAATATCAGGCAGAGCATGGTTAAAATTGTACTGACTTATCTTAAAACATTTCAGGTTTTTCATATTTGTTACACATTTTTGTGAAATTATGCTTTGTTTTAGTGTTAATATGTAAAAAATATGTCTTTATGGATTCTAATGATAGAATATTATTGGTCTGAAACACTTCAGATTGAATTGGTCTGAATGTGAAACCTGAAATAAAATGATTCATATGTTAATATTTTTTTGCTTTTCACAAATTCAATAGAAAGTGGCCTTTTAAATACCGGTATAATGTCACTATTTTTTTTTTATTTTTTTTTTTACTAATGACAGCACTTTGTTTGAGCTGAGGTCAAGGAAGCACTCAGATTGAGGCAAGGAGGTGCTATGCCCTTAATAATTCAAACAAAAAACAAGCAAACTATGAATTGAATTAACCTTTTAGAAATTGTCCCAAAGAAGTTGCAGAAAAAATTTGAAACGAATCTGACCTGTAGTTTCGCTAGAAATTACTGACAACGAAGACGACAATGAGTACAAAAACGACAAAGGAAACGAGGAAAATTAATTGAACAACAAAGATGGAAAAGATGACAACAATGAGTACAACAACAACAACAAGGACGACAGCAAACAAGTCAACAATGAAGAAGACAACATTTCTATTGTGTTTTCCTGTGTCCTCCTCTGTCAAATGTATCGTCTAATATCCTTTCCCTACATGTGGTGAAGTCTGTGTGTGGATGGCTGTGAAAACAACTTTCCTTTTGGAGACAAAGTCTAAAAAATGAAGACTGTGATAACCAAGACAATGACAAAGACATTAATGAAGCCAGTGACAAAGATGACGCAGATGAAAACAAAGACAATGATGGATGAATGAAATAAAAACACAAAACAGCACCTTCACAATAGCTCATGAGGTAAAACTGACATTGTGTATTTGGGGCGATAGAGTGGGTCGCCAATGACCGAGAAGTTGGCGGTTCACGTCACATGTTGAAGTGTCCTTGGGCAAGACACTGAACCCTGACTTAGTCTCCCTGTAGGACTGACACAACCTTAGAAACCTACTGGTGTATGAGTGTGTGAATGTGAGGCTAATGTAAAGCACTTTGAGCACCATGAATGAATGAATATAAATGAAGATCATTCACCATTTATTTGTAAGGTTGGACCAATTTCAAAGAACAAAAACATTTGAGCACTTTTTTCCACGTTTATAGCAGTAAGAATATTAAGTGAGTACTTTCACCACATCTTCTTTTACTCAAACATCTCTTCTCTTATGGGAGTAAAAAAAAAAAAAAAAACCTGTGTATTTCTCGGTGTCTGATGTCGGGATACTATGCTGTGTATAGTCCATCTCCTTGAGGTCAGGGGGGTTAAGATCACCAATCAGAGAATGCTGATTGAGCCTCTGAGATGAGAAACGCAAAGAGCCTCCAGAGATCCAATCAAACGTCGGCAGGCAGGATGTGCAGCTTTAGCTAACTGGTTCACATTGGGTTTCAATCAGGTGCTTTGTGGGAGATGGGAAGGCCTCTCATGTCAAGGTTACAGATAGCGAAAGAGAGAGGGACGGGTGTATTAGAACAGCTCTTTAAAGGCGTTAACTCCAGCGAAACAAGGAGCAGCCGAATCTTCCCTTTTGAGTGACACTCAAATTGTTGGGTTGTGTTATACAGCAGTGAAGTCGCATCAAAGTTTGTCCCACGGGCTGATTGACTGCGGAGGGCTGCATTTGAAAATTGTCAACGTGTCACTTCTCCCCCCCCCCCCCCCCCCCCGTTTCGCACTCCTTTCCCCTCCTCTGTCCAATCTCTTTCAGACACTCTGCTAAGCTGGACAGATTGGCGGCGCCTTAATTCCCATTATTCTATGCATTTTGAAACAGCCGTACAAATACTGCCGCTGAATTCCAAAACCAAAAGCGTGGCTTCTGCCCCGCTGCTATTGATTTCCAACTTCTTTCTGAGTTTGCTTTGTTGTGTGTGTGTGTGTGTGTGTGTGTGTGTGTGTGTGTGTGTGTGTATGTGTGTGTGTGTGTGTGTGTGTGTGTGTGTGTGTGTGTGGACTCAGGCAAGGAGCATCAAGGGCACCCAAAAACATGTTAAGCGTTTCCATGACAACGAGCGCCCAGGCTGGTAATTGTACTGCAGGCTGTGTGTGTGTGTGTGTGTGTGTGTTTGTGTGTGTGTGTGTGTGTGTGTGTGTGTGTGTGTGTGTGCGGGAACAGCTTGTCACAGATAGGTAAACCCCTGTGGTGTTAGGGTGATGGTTGTTCAAACTTATCTTATTGTCTTACAGCGCAGTCACACAGTCAGGCCCACACACCGCCAGCAGCATCCTGACTCCTACATTCACTTAAACAACCCAAAATCCAACAACTGTATCCTACATTAATTATAGGAAATCAAATATACATTTCTAATACACATTCGTACAGACTTGTCAGTTATAATGTCAGACAATACGAGGCACGTAGAAGCTTTACAGCCTCTTAATAGAAACATCAATACTTTATGTCACTGAACATCACCCCTTATAATTAACCATTATAGTGTCAAAATCAGGTCAGGATATATTACAGTTTGTTACAGTTGAGGAGCAGCTGGTGTGTTCATTTTACTTTGGGTGATAGTTACCCAACACAGTTTTATGCTAAACACAATTTTAATCTCTCCAGTCCTTGAATTTAACTATGCTTCATATCTCGGATGTACGGTGGCCGACAGTGGTAAACACACCGCATGGAAAAAACGCTGGAAACACAAGAAAGATGCACAACCAAAAACACAAACACATAAAACAAATGTAACACAAGTGAAGCTGCAAGAGAAAAATGCTGCAATAACAGAAACCATGCAGAAGCAAAAACGTACAAACGCCCAAAACAAATGGGTTATATAAACAGGTTGTAAACAAACACAAGATTTTTGGAGGGCAGTACAGAGGCATTTATAAATGGACGTTCATCTATCGTCTGTTTGTCTGCATTTGTTCTCATTGTTTAACACCACAGAGGGGGAGTCAACATTGTTTGAGATCAATGAATATTTTAGTCTTGCAGCCAAATATTTTAATATTTAGTGCATGTGTGTGACCATCATCGGTCCTCCCTGAAAGCTGAGCAGACATCCTTTATTAGAACTCTCCATTACAAGCCAGGGAGGGCAGTGCTTACACCTCAGTGATGTGTGGGGGAAACAAAGACTGGACAGGACGGACAGGGAAAGAAATTAACAGGCGGTGGTATTGCAGTTAAAGATTGTAAGGTGGTGTGTTATTCCCAACTACTAACTGTCCATCAATAAAAATAAATAAAAAAATAAATAGAAGAAAATCAAACCAGCACAAAAGAAAAAGAGATTCAATAAATAATTAAATAATTAAACAAATGGCACTGAGCACCATAATTGTGGATGTCTTGATAGTATATAATATAGAAGAGGATAGAAGAGGATACTAGAGCTGTACTTTCTGAGGTCATCAGGTCTGGACATCCCCTTACCAGTTGTTCTTTTCCAAAGTATTACATTTTGCAGTTGTGGGATGTAACCATACGTCTCTGCTGCCTTCACATCTACTTGTGAGCATTTGTGTTTGAGTCTGTTTTACCTGAAATAGTTACAGGTAGAGAAGGGAATGGAGAAAACATTTACATTTCAAGCTAATAATATTCTGATCATATCTGACCAAGGCACACCATCACAAGGTGCATTAAACTGATGACAAAAAGACACATTAAGGCTTTTAGTGCACAAGTCCATTAGAAGCCAAAACAGAAATGAACTCTAACAAAGAATATGACACCACACATCCACTGTTGCACACAGTTTGAAATCACATGTGTGTAGTAGCATGTCTTTATTATATATTCCACTTTATGCTAACGTATGCTGCAGTAAGTGCAGCATTTTTGTCCAAATCCATGAGTGAAGCTGTGGTGGCTCTTTCTTGTGATGTACAGACCCATACTAAACTAGTACTGCTCTGGTTACCCCACCCCACACCCCCCTGAAGAGGAGAGGGGTATTGCATTTGAGTTGGTCTGTCTGTTCGTTTTTAAGTAGGTTTACGCAAAAACTACTGGACCATTTTCCATGACATTTTCAGGAAAGATGCAAGGTGGTCTAAAATAGATCCCATTAAATTTTGGTGATTGTAAGTTAAAGGTCAAAGTCACAGTTGCCAAAAATGTGTTTTTACAATGATAAGAGAAAGGGCAAATCAGGTCAAATGTGTGCAAAGGGGCGGGGTTTAAGGTTCTCTGCTGGGATCCTTTAGGAAAATTAACCTGGAAAGTCATGTGTTTGTAGCACAATGCTGTCATCACAAAGTTAACACATAGGTTTGGTATTTGGAGCAGAGGTTGTCAAAGTACTCACATTGTGTACTTAAGTAGAAGTACAACTACTGGTGTGAAAATATACTCTATTAAAAGTAGAAGGACTGATTCAACTATGTTACTTAAGTAAAAGTAAAAAAGTAAAGCTTCTCAATTGTAATAATGTATGGATGAAATAAATACTTATTTACCATAAAATCCTCAAAAGTATAAATATTTAGCAAAAATTCAAAAGTCATGAATAAGAAACAAAAAAAAATAAAATAAAAAAAGTCACAATTTCTGATTTATGACTTATTTTTCATACAAAGTGATGAGTCTATTCTGAGAATGTAAAGAGTATAAAGTACAGATATTTATAAAGTTGCCAGAAAAATAAATACTCAAGTAAAGTACAGATAACTAAAAATTTTACTTAAGTACAGTAAAGGAAGTACTTCTACTTAGTTACTTCCACCTTTGATTTGTGGTTTGCAGTAAAATAAAACAGCATTTGTCTGTTCAGCCAAGGTTAAACTCACCTTTTTCATCTTCAATATTTTCATTTAACAGTTTTGACAAAGACATACTGGTACTTTAAGAGTTTCGACAGTGGATTGTGTCAGTAGTTTCAAAATAACACATTATGGGTTTGTTGTGTGTTCCTAGGCTACATGAAGTGTTGAATTTTGAGCTTATTCTCGTGTTGCCAGGACATGGAACAACACATGCAGTTCACAGGTTTTATCTGATAGAGAGCAAATATACATTTATTTATTTAGAAGGAATGTGGAAATTTAAAAAAAAAAAATGGCAACAGGCTTATGACTGAAAAGACTGACAAGAACTATCAATGAATGTAAAAGAAACAAAGGTTACAAGGTGGCTCTGTCTGAGTAAAATATACATTTTTATGTAATAGTACATTTTCACAAAACCTCAGGAGGTTGATCTTAAACAAAACCATTGAGTACTAAGAAATAAAAGTCAGACAAACTGATAGAACGTCGAGTTTGAACCCAAATTAAGTAAAAACAAAAACAGTAATGGTGATAATAATACACACAACACCACACCAGCACATGATTATTGATTTTCACTGAACACTGAGTCTCCAACATGTCTTTATAAATATTACTTCTGGTTCCGCTTGGATTTTTCATCTCATTTCTTTTCCCTAACCAGAAAAACACAAATACCCAGAATGTTCCATGTGCCATATCCTGACTACAACATGATGTCACTTCCTGTTCTGAGTTAAATTTAACCCAGTGTATTTAAACACAAAATAAAATCATTAAAAATCTTGAACTATGACCAGGTTAGATTTGTGAAATGTGTTTTTCTTCTGCTTTTTGGACTGAACCACAGGCTGGGCCACCAGTGGTTCTCAAATCCGGTCCTCGTGGCCCAGTGTCCTACATGTTTTACTTATTTCCTTCTTCTATCACACTTAGTTCAGTTATTGATCAGCTCTTCAGAAGCCTGATAATGATATAATGGCTTCCAGGTGTGATGTGATTTTACATGTTTTAAATCTAATTCATTTGTTTCATTAATTTATTTTTTATTTGTAAATGTTTTTTTTTTTTTATTATTATTATTTTTATATTTTATTATTTAAATGTAGTTTATTTTTTATTAAATTTTTTATTTGTAAGTTTTATCAATTGTTTTATTTTTTTTTATATATTTTTTACATTTAATAAATTTTGTATACATTTTTTATTTGTAAAAGTATGTATGTTTGTGTTTCTTTAAAAGTCATAATTGTTTTTTAATAATTTTTAAAAAATTTTATTTATTAAAAAGAAGAAGAAAAGGGAGATATCTAAAACATGCAGGACAGTGGGCCATGAGGACCGGATTTGAGAACCACTGATATAAATAAACAGTAGATCAGATAATAGCACCACACTGAAAAAAAACCCTAATATTATTAAGTGTATTTTTTCTCATTTCTAGTCCAAATATCTCATCACATTTAAAATGAGACATGACCTAATGAGTGACTTTTTAGTGAGCTATAAAGAACTTATTTTTATACAATAGACCTGAAAAACCTTATTTCAAGAAACCTTACCAAAAATAGTTTTCACTTGTTCCATTGGCAGATTGTTTGAATTAAGCAAAAATAAATAAATAATGAATTTTGAATTAAGAAAAAAAAAAGTACTAATGGAATAAGTGAAAAATCTCTTGGTAAGATTTCTTGAAATAAAATTTGTCTAAAAATAAGTTCTTTGTAGCTCAGTGAAAAGTGATTTTATCTTATTTTAAGTGTAATGAGATATTTTAATGACATCTGTTAAAATTAACACATTCATTTGGATTAATCCATTAAAAATTATAATGCAATTTAATGGAATAGTTGTTTGAAGTAGTTTTGTATGAATTCTTTTGTTAAAACTGTTGGTGTTGAATAAATATGTTAAATTAATATACATTCATATTTTCCCATATGTTTTGGATATTTGTCAATATTTTTGTGTTTTTTCTGTATTTTCGAAGAGTTGTTGCATATTTCTTGAGTTTTTAATCGCTTTTTTGTGTGTTAATTACCACATGTTTTGTGTACTACTTGTCCGTATTTTTTGTTTCTTAGCATATTTTTGTGTATTTGGGGGAATTTTAAGTACAAATCCCTCCCTCCAAGACATAACAGGAGTCCAACATGAAGTGCTTTGATCATGATTAATCAAAATTATTAATAACAGTGATTAATTTGATTTGAAAACAAATTAATCATTTGACAGCTGTAATTTTGACTTGAAATGAGAAAAATAAATTTGGTAAGAGGAGGAAGGAGGGGGAGGGAAGATGACAAATCAGACACACCTGAGAGCTGTGTAGAGGAGGACATTCAAACAAAGGAGAGACTGGAAGGAGGGAGATTGGAAAGGAAACCTGAATGCAACTTTAAATTAAGAATGTGCACATGTACTGGTGTGGACCCAGGACTGTTTGGAAGATAAACTGAATCCCTGGAGCTGGTGGACCTGTTTCTGCTCAGCCTCAGTGGCTGCTCTCTCTCTGGGTCAGAAGACGCCTACATGTTGTTAAGTTCCCCTTTTACCCAAACTTCTGTCTGGCCTGAACACATCCCTGTCCTCTCTCTCTCTCTCTCTCTCTCTCTCTCTCTCTCTCTCTCTCTCTCTCTGCTCAACACACATACACCTCTGCCCTCACACCACAATAAATTAGTTTATTTCACACATGACACCATCCTGGGCTCAAAACAAGACTAGATAGTGTTGGTTTACGTTAACACATGCTCATTCATGGACACAACTGGACCTTTGACAGAAACATAGACGGGATTCTGTTGGACTTTGGTGTTTGGATGGAGAATGATGAGGCTTCATTGGTGAGTTGGATTTATTTGTGTTTGTTGCTGGTCTTTAAATACTCCTGCTGTTATGATTAAATGATGAAATGGTGTAAATTGTTGAAATTTAAAAAAAAAAAGGGGTTAGTGTACGCCTAAAAATTCTTCAAGGGACAGCAGGTGTGTAGAAACTTGAGGTTTGCAAGCAAATATTTAACAACAGCATTGACAATACAGGCAAATATATGGGAGTCCCTGAGAGAGGTAGCCAATCAGGGGGTGGGCAAGTAGGGGGCTACAGACAGTCAATGTTTTCCTAGAGCTTTTTTTTTCTTCTTTTGCTAGTAATAGTAGTAGTAGTGAGTAATTAAATGCTCTAACACAAATATATTACAACATAACATTAAGGTATTTAGGTGTTAACATTAGGGTATTTAAGGGTTAACATTAGGGTATTTAAGGGTTAACATTAGGGTATTTAAGGGTTAACATTAGGGTATTTAAGGGTTAACATTAGGGTATTTAAGGGTTAGCATTAGGGTATTTAAGGGTTAACATTAGGGTATTTAAGGGTTAGCATTAGGGTATTTAGGGGTTAACATTAGAGTATTTAAGGGTTAGCATTGGGGTATTTAAGGGTTAACATTAGAGTATTTAAGGGTTAACATTAGGGTATTTAAGGGTTAGCATTGGGGTATTTAAGGGTTAACATTAGGGTATTTAAGGGTTAACATTAGGGTATTTAAGGGTTAACATTAGGGTATTTAAGGGTTAGCATTAGGGTATTTAAGGGTTAGCATTAGGGTATTTAGGGGTTAACATTAGGGTATTTAAGGGTTAACATTAGGGTATTTAAGGGTTAACTTTAGGGTATTTAAGGGTTAACATTAGGGTATTTAAGGGTTAACATTAGGGTATTTAGGGGTTAACATTAGGGTATTTAAGGGTTAGCATTAGGGTATTTAAGGGTTAACATTAGGGTATTTAAGGGCTAACAGTCTGGGCCTCTGGGGTTAAAGAAGCTCCATTCAGGAGAGGTGGAAACATTGCTTTCTTATATTAAAGTTTTTTGGGCAGTGTGCAGAATACCTCTTTTCTTCCTCGATACCAAACTTCCCAATGATACTTAACATGTGTGGATACTCAAACTGAGTTGTCTACGTGGGAGCGTAGGGTCTGCAGGTGTGTTACTGGAGTTTCAATGGCTTCTAAGGAGGCTGAAGGTACAAATAGAAAACATGGACAGAAAATCAGAACACTTTGAGTGTAATCTTGCTCACAAAGACTTATGTCCGCACTTCAGTGAAGCAGTATTTGTGGAGAGAAGCAAAGGAGGAAGTGAGAATTGTTCTCGCTGCTTGAAAAAAGCCATTTTGTCTAGTATTGTAAATTTCAGTGACTAAGATCTGAACACAGGTTTTCTGTATGTATTGAATTTAATCGGATGATGTATTTTTTTTTTTTTTTTAAATGCATACACAGCAAAAATACTGTCTTGGCCTAATGTCAATACCCCTATGGTGAATGGAAATGAGATACAAGAGAAAGAACCCCTACAGTACCTGCCTCTTTCCAATATCTGCAAATGTTTGTACATTCACAGTGGGATAATAACAGTTTTACCCAAAACTGAACATCTGCAGCCTCTGAAATAAGCTTTTGAAGGTCATTTCAAATTGTTCATCTATGGTCGTATTGATTTGGTGCAAAGACTACGATGCTGAATGCAACATAATTAAAATAAAATAAAAATCAATCTCAGGAACAATGAAAATGATGTACTATAAAAGTACCAAAAGGTTGTATAAAAATAACACATAAATGATACTGTAAATATTTACTGAAAAACATTGACAATATACAAAAACTACAAAGAAATACTAATATATATATATATATATATATATATATATATATATATATATATATATATATATATATATATATATAATGTAATTATTCAATTTTAAACCAACTGGGTATTTGTATGAAACTGGGTTTATTTTGGTACCTGGTACTATTGCAAGTTTTAGACTCAATCAAAAAATGTAAATGTAGATATAGTTGCCCCTAGGATGTACCTAATGATAAATAAGTACTCTTTGTCTCAGGCATTCCAAAATGAATGATTTGTAATTAAAGTGTAATGTGAAAGTTTTTTTTCATCCTTAAATTTAGACTAGAAATTAATTTTATAACACCTGTGTGAAAATGGCCATGATCCATAAACCATATCTTTAATAAAATTACATTAAAAGGTGCTGATTTTACAGGAAATTCCTACAGGGGACACATCACTGGAGGTCAGCGTATAATGCTGGATGAATTGTCGTACTGTATACCCACAACGTATATAGTACGAGTAGAATTTGAAGTAGTTGCGAGTGAAACATAGTGAGAACATGTTGGTGAATTATTGTTTGTGTGAACTCCAGCCTGTCAGGACATCATGTTCATCATTTTCCTAGTAGGAAAACTAAGAACTTTGAGGCAGCTGCCTATCTGCATTTTGTGCAGAAGAAGACCGTGGACTCCACAGCTGCATCTGTCATCATTCACTTGTCCATTTGTGGTTGCAATTTTACTTCGGAGTGTTACCATCCTGGAGATGTGATGAAGTACACCACGGTTTGAAGACTACTACCATTAGGTAAGACATTTACCATGATTTCCTTTCACTGTCATGGTTGCCATGACAATCTATCACCATAGTAATAGAGCAGCTACTGTAACTATGTTCCAAGTATCTGTAAAGTAATGAAGGTTGTTACAGCATAGTATGAGCAATATAGACTGTTAAGCTATTGAACGTATGAACACATTAACCATGTTTGATTGTGTAAATTGCACGGCTAGAAACTGCGAAGCCCCTGTCTGGAAGTAGCATTAGCAACTGGCTAAGTGCTACCATGACTGTATTGGTGTCACGGCAACACAATGATGTATTTTGCGTTTAGTAAGACAAAAAAAACCAAACAAACCCAAAAGTATTAACCATGACAGTACATTTATTATGCAAAGAACGTAAACCTGATGTAAATTCATAGTATTAGCCGCTGCATTCACCAGAGATTTTGGTCAATTCACCACTGATTATTAAGCTGTATCTCTCTCCTTTCTCCATCATTTCTGTGTATATCCCTCTCTCTATTGCCCAGGCCTCTCTCTCTCCACTGTGGTTCATAATTATATGGCTGTGGCCCATCGTAAATACTATCTGCTCTTGTTTCTCCATGTTGTAAGTATACAATGTAGTTAGCTTGATCTTGCGGGATGCCTCCTGCTACGTAACTTCCAGCCACTCGTTTTTAGACAGGGATGCGGTTTCTTCACATTTTTTGTTTATTGTGATGTTGAATTGCAGTTTTTTTTGTTTTTTTTTTTGACATCCTGATATTTTATCATTTACATACACTATATGGTTCATGGTAGTGTCTAACCTGCATGTTGCCCTTTAAACATTGGGTCGAAAAATTACCTTGACCTGGAACAAATGGCTCTGAATATTTTTTATATACTATTATAAATAAAGACATTGTGTTAATTTTGATGATAACAGTGTTTTTAATCCAAACATGCAGGTTTTTCATGAATCTGTCTTATACCAGGTTTTATGTCTTAACTTATTGTGTCCACTTGCATTACGTGCACAAGTTGCCGAGTTAAATGCATATACATTGCAAATGATTTCGCAAAATGTACATGTGAGAGAACAGAGATATTGGAACAAATGGTAAAGCCTAATGTCTGTGTCCTTTTGACTGTTACTTAAAGATGTTTGTAGTAAAAATAATATGAAATATAAAAAAGTTTAATCTGAAAAATAATTTGTCTTTTATCTCACAGAATATTTATTTTTAAACTAGTGAAAGTGTTTCCAAACTTGCTTCATAACATTAGTCTACACCTGGTTTAAAATGTTTGCTCTGTGTCCTGTTTTTAAGGTCCAGTTTCAGAGGTAAAGGTAACAGGTAAAAGAAATCCAACATCTAAAGTGTGTGTGTGTGTGTATGTATATATATATATATATATATATATAAATATATATATATATATATATATATAAATATATATATATATATATATATATATATATATATATATTTACAGGCAGCATCAGATTTGTACACAAGCACATTATAATTAACTTTGATCAAATGTACAAATCACTCAACACAAGCAAAAAGAAATTAAAACATAACATCTTGTTGTTTGCTTCATGTTATTTTAATACACTGTTTATGCTTCTTTCATTTGAGATTTCACCGATGGATAAAGAACAATGCAACTTTCCTATGCGTTATTATTATACACAATTACAATGAAATCAGTCTGAATCATTGTACAATTTCCTACCATCATTAATTCTAACTAACTGAACAAACCTTGTAGAAACTGCAAATATTTCAATTAAAATATCTAGTGTACGCAACCAGTACGGGTGGAAGTTGTCAGAAGCAATACACATGTACGAACACATGAAAAGTGCTGCAATTATTTGTCATTTCCTACGTCTGTAACTAGTCTGTGGAGTTCTGAGTACCATTATAACGTTTTCATTTATGGTTGCCTTGGAGCTCAATACCCAGATAATTCAGGCTAAAATCATCTGCTGTTTTTAAACCCCATGAACTATCCTGAAAGGAAGTAAGACTAGATGTTTTTAAACCTATACTGTTTCCCTCGCAGCATTTTCTACTTGATGAAGACTAAACTAATCAGACTGCATTACTAAAAAACCCCAGTGAGAATCTACTAGTTGATTAGATATTCTTTCAGCCAGAGGTAGTGAAAGGTGCTATCTACCCAAGTTTTTTTTTTTTTTTTTTTTATCATCCAAGCAGTCGGCTACTGATTACATTCTGCTATGTTTGAGTCTTAAAAGTGCTGCACCTGGACACTTCAGTGCAGTGTTGCAGAACATGCTTTCTACTCAGGTTGGATCAAAGTCAGATCCCATTACAAACACAAGTGAACTACACCACAATTGCCGTGTTGTGGTGCTTGGATTGCTTACTTTAAATCGTCTTTGTACCATTACTCCCAAGTCTAATTTTGTTTTGTCCTCAGTCCAATCAAGGGGGGAAAAAATACCTTTTTTTTCCCTGACTCTTAAGTGTATTTTCACATCAACAGTTAGTTTGTTGACTTTTTTTTTTTTTTTTTTACTTATTTTTCTCTTTTTTATGTACAACACTTTGGTTTTTTTCCCTTGTGGATTTTTTTTTTTAAATGTGCTATATAATGTTCTCCCTGCAAGTTTTCAAAACAAGCGATGGGACAAAACCTAGCTGGATGCTACTCTGGGATGGTAAACACACACAGAGCGAGAGGGGAGGGAGGGAGTGTCACACATTCATTGTCTGAGCCAATCAGAGACACCTCATCATCGCGCCATGGACATGTATGAGGAAGTACCGGTAAACTCTGTCGTTCGACCCCAAGTCATTTTTCTATCCTCCAAAAACCGTTTAAAAAAAAAAAAAAAAAAGCAATCCTGACATTTTTTTGAATAGAACCAACACACAATGCATTCAATAACAATGTAGAACAAAGTAATATTAATGAAATAACCATGGAATAACTCTTTTAATATGATATTGCACCTTGTTTTGCACTTCACCATTTGTTTTACTTATAAGTTGAATGCTGCTGTTGTCACGAAGCAATTTCACAATTTATTTATTCTAAGTTATAAACATGAACACATGTGAATAGACTGTATTTAATGACATTACAGATCCATCAAAATGAGCAAAAGAATTTGTTTTAATTCACTTTCATCATTCAATGACATGTTACCAAATGACAAACATATATACAGGTCATTTTACACACCTTCAACAATCTCCTCATACTATTGTTTTTCTGTCTTCAGGTTCGATGTAGATCCATCTAGATTCAGGTTCCAGGCTTCTCACCTCAAACCACTCTTCTGGAACTGCACCGAGGCCACATCTTCCTAAGACTCTTGGTACAATTGTTTTGCTCTGTCAAACCTGAACCATGTTCGATTCAAGTAAAGACTGTCGGTATGAAAAGACCATCAGAGACACAGAATTATTTAAAGCGAGAGTTTCACATAACGTTCATAAAAACAATATGAAATCACATCACTTGTCTTCAAGCCACGAAAGTAATTTACCTCTGAATGAGAGGAAGTCATCCAGAAGCATCTTCCAAACAAAGCTGATATGAAGGTAGCATTAACTGGAATATGCCTGTGTCTTCTTTTAGATAATATGCATTAGCTAAAAGCACATATTAGTCACTTGATCATTTTAAGTGGAAAAAAATAAAAAGAGTGAAGAACAGATGAAAGCTGGAGGGTTAATATGAGGTCTGTTAGTGCTTCACTGCAGTGTCATTTATTTGTATCTCATCACAACAAGACCAAGACCCCCCTCTGTTTGAGCTGACAGGGCATTGTGTAGAAGTCGACTGGTGATTCAGAGAAAAGTAGATGATGTCAGCGAGTCTTTGTGAACCTCTGTCACCGGGAGGTGGAATTAAAGGAGACATCTGACAGAATATTCAAGTGGAGCGGCCATATATCACACCATCACACTTTTATATAACAGGCAGGGGGGCCAAGTGTGCAATCGCAGTCATTAATTGCAGAAACACCGAAGCTGCAGATATATTACAGTGATAAGCTGTCATTGTGTGTTAAGTAAAAGCCTTATTTACTGCCAGTTGATAATTCTTGTTTATCTTACCTACTCGATCTAATTTTCTAATACAATGCTTTAAAGTTAACTTTTGCTATGAATTTTATCTCTCACTATGTGCAGACAAAAGCAGCATCAAGTCTGAACCTAAATGAGAAAATGGGACCTTTCCTGAGCAACCTATGCAGAGAACTAGCTGAAAGAAAATACTGTTGTTGTTTATAACTTACACATTTTGACTCTGACAATGTTACAGCAAAATATTGTTGAAGTTTAGCCACAAAAATAACATGATAATTTCCAAAAAGTTAGGACACTGTAGACCAGGGGTCACCAAACCTCATCCTCGATGGCCAGTATCCTGCATGTTTTAGATCAGGGGTCTCAACTCGCAGCCAAATGTGGCCCTGTGGGTTATGTTTTATGGCCCCCTACTTGACATGAATGTTTACTGTAGTTCTCAAATCCACCGTTTTGATGAGGTTTTTTTTGGTAGAATAAGAATCCAATGACTGAAGGGTCAGAGGTTTGAGTCCTGGCTCCTACTGTCCGTGTGTGTGTGTGTGTGTGTGTGGGTGTTAATGGGTGACTGTGAGGCTAATGTAAAGTGCTTTGAGTACCATGAAGGTGGAAAAGTGCTATAAAAGTGCGGTCCTTTTACCATTTGCTTCTAGTGGCATTTGACTTTCAATAAATGTTTTCTTTTAGTGTATATATATTAAACCTGAGAGGGGTAAAAAAATACAATGATTACAGTAGTGTTTGAGATACTGAATAAATAGCCAATTAATTTGTTCTAGAGTTCATCTTTTTTTTCCTTAGTGTTTCTTCTTTCATGTTGCTTCTCCCTTTTTGTTACATTTTCTCTTCTTTCTGTATCGATCTTTTTGTTTATATTGTATATGCACTTCCTCCATCCCAGTCTCTCATGGACAACTGTGTTCCATATTTGAAGCGTGTTGCCACGTTTCAGGATGTCCTTTATTGTATCTATATATATATATATATATATATATATATATATATAAATGCCATCACCCAGTTCCAGTCATGTTTCTATTAAAACAAATGTTGGCAACAAGCAAGTTCAGGAAAAGTGGGAGATGGAATATTTTTCTGTCGCCCTACGTGTCTCATATTCACAGAGAAAGTTGCAATATATCAGGAGTACATCCAACGTCGTTACTCAACTAGACACGCTGAAGAGTTTACAAATTACCAAGGAGATGTAAGAAAGAACCAGGTTGCCAATGAAAAAGTGTTTATTGAGGCCATAAGATTTATTCAAGAAAGCAACCGCAAAGAATGAAGCAGCTGTGTAGTGACTGAGACGATTGGTCAGGATGGAAAGCCATTCAAAGAAGGAGAGTTCATCAAAAAGTGCATGTTTCTAGCTGCAAGTAAAGTAAAGAAACCCTATTTTTGTGGAATACTTAATGCAGCACAGCCTGACCCAGACTCTACCTCCAGCAGCCGCCAGGTAAGTAGAGTTTGTAACCCCTGTTTTAGACGTTTCCCTCTTCCAGCACACCTGACAGAACATGATGATACTGTAAGCTGATTATTTTATCAGGTGTGTTGGAAGAGGAATACATTCTTAAACATGCAGGATAGCGAACCCTGCAGGACCAGAATTCATGACCCCTGATGGTGTAACTAAAAACAGAATACAATCTTTTGTAGAAGTCACAAACTAATATGTTATTCACAACAGAACGCCTAACACCTGCAGAACTCCAACAAATGATCCAACATTTGGAGGATGACTTTCCACTACTGTGGCGGATTGCAGTGCAAAGATACACATCATTACGGCATACAACAACAAAGATATTAAATCAGTTTCATTGCTCTTTTAACTTTGCCACTCTGAGCATTGCCAAGTCCCACCCCCTGATTTGGCTACAGCTGCACCCCCCCTTGCCCAGTCCTTGCCCCATGTGGAGGAGTTTAAGTATCTTGGGGTCTTGTTCACGTGTGAGGGAAGGATGGAGCGGGAGATTGACAGGCGGATCGGTGCAGCATCCGCAGTGATGCGGACGTTGTATCGGTCCGTCGTGGTGAAGAAGGAGCTGAGCCGAGAGGCGAAGCTCTCGATTTACCGGTCAATCTACGTTCCTACCCTCACCTATGGTCATGAGCTTTGGGTCATGACCGAAAGGACAAGATCCCGGATACAAGTGGCCGAAATGAGTTTCCTCCGTAGAGTGGCTGGGCGCACCCTTAGGGATAGGGTGAGGAGCTCAGTCACCAGGGAGGAGCTCGGAGTAAAGCTGCTCCTCCTCCACGTCGAGAGGGGTCAGCTGAGGTGGCTCGGGCATCTGTTTTGGATGCCTCCTGGACGCCTCCCTAGGGAGGTGTTCCAGGCATGTCCCATCGGGAGGCGGCCGCGGGGAAGACCCAGGACACGCTGGAGAGACTGTCTCTCGGCTGGCCTGGGAACGCCTCTGGGTCCCCCCTGAAGAGCTGGAGGAGGTGTCTGGGGAGAGGGAAGTCTGGGCCTCCCTGCTTAGACTGCTACCCCCGCGACCCGGCCCCGGATGAAGCGGTTGATAATGAATGATAAATGAATGAATGAATGCCCCCCCCCCCCTAAAATTTTTTTAAAAAATTACATAAACGATTCTGTCATTCTTGCTCACATACAGAGAGCGAGCGAGAGAGACATTAATATTTGGGTACCAAACACATACAGCTGCTGTTGTAATTACACCCTCCACAGTGGCAACCCGGCAACTTGGCAGTGCACACACATGCGGCACAGCAGTGCAGACAGCAACAAGCGGTTACATTTCACAGGAAGTTTCAGATGCTTCCATATGCTACAGGTGTTGAATACATTTACATGTAAAGGCTGCAATACGACTTATTTAATGAAGCACCTGGTGACAGTGTTTACTCAAGCATCTGTGGACAGCTAAGTAGCCTAGCACTGTGCTAATAGCACTAGCCTAGCACTGTACTAATAGCACTAGCCAAGCACTGTGCTAATAGCACACCTGGAAATGACTGACCCAAGAGACTAATTATAGTCTTTATTTCTGCACTTCTACAACACATTAGGAGCAAACAATCTCACATTTTCTATGGGCTCTGCACTAGTATGAAATAGAAAACAATAGCTTTACATTTAACAATTACAATTTTTATAACTTAAAAAAAATGGTTGGGCAAAAGCAATGCAATATAGGTTAAAAATATCCTTAAATTGAGAAAATGTACCATTTTAAGAAAGAAAAATAAAGTTTTGAAGATGATTATGATTATAGTCTGGGTAGCCATCTGAGTTTCTCAGTGTATTTACTACTGAGAAAACATTCTGGAATTGGGCCAGTCACTGTGAAATATGTTTGATTTACTCTATACTGACCAGTCACGAGTGTGTGTGTGTGTGTGGGGGGGGGGGGGGGCTTCGCAATGCACCATAATTTTTTTTATTTTTCAAAGATTTTAAGTAGAAATTTACAAAACACAGCATAATCTAAAAGGACAAAACTGGAAATAACTATTTGATGGCCACCATATTGGGGCCCTCCGACAGCACTGCATTAAAACCTGATGACTTTGCATTGGAAATAACTTCATGGGCTCAGGAACACTTCCAGAAATAGTTTTCTCTGAACCCATTTCACAATGCAAACCACACATACAGATTAAAAGTGAATTATACAAAGAAGAATTCATGAGTCAGAAATGCTGCCATCTTCTCTGAGGCAAAGTAAACTATGCAGTGATCAGATGGAATCTTTTCTAAAACTTTTTGGTAATGACAGACTCATCATTTCTCGTTTTCTAGACTAAAGTTGGTCTATCCGGTTTGTTCGTGTGATGATGCATTAGTGCCTCCAGAAGGTGCAGCGCATTACAGCATGAGAAAATTAAACCACATCCTACACTCTAAGAAGTGTGACCTGGCTTAATTAATATTAATAAAAAAAATTGTATTAAACTCTATATGGGAAAAAAAAAGACTCTGTGCAGTTTAGTATATTATGTTGAGTTAATGATATTTTATTTATCAATTGCATTTTGCTCATTTGTTTGAATAGTAGAAGTAGATATTAATTATATTTAATCAGTAAAGTAAACGACACATAAATCTATCATCCAGATATTTAGGAATATGGAATAATTCCACCTAAGTCGAAATGTTATTATTTTTTGCAGATATTGGTATTTTCCAGAAAAAGTAGTAAATATTGGACCGTTTTCCCCCTAAAATTGATTTAGATTTACTCAACATGTGCTAAATCTTAAGTAAATCCAAACTAATTAAACTAATAACATCATTATTTTGGATTTAATTATTATGTTTAAATTTACTCAATAAAATCAATACTTTTTAATTAAAGTTGAAATATTTAAAATCTATTCCATTATTTTAATCGTCACTTTGCTGCCATAATTTATTTAAGTAGACAGTCGTCAAACTGTTCAGAGTGTATTACATTAGCATGGCTTTGTAGTAGAAGAGTATTGGTGCTAAACTATTCTGTCTACAGTCCAGACATTACACTGACTGAAAATATTTGGCACATCATGAAACAAACAAAAAAAAAATCAGCTTTAATCTGTACAGACTGTTAGAAGGGATGCAACAATTGGCAAACATAACCCTGAATTTTTGGACATGTGTTTCTGCAGTCAAATTCAAAATTACTTAGTTTTTTGGAGGGGAAAGAACACAAAAAAAACCCCCAAAATGTCAGAATCAGTTTGTCATTTGCATACACCACGGACATTGCAAATAAAATACAAGTGGATACAAGCAGGAATACAAGTGAAATGCTCATTGTATTTCATTTTCTATTACATTTTAAGCCTTTGGTTTCATGTGGAGATAACTTTTGAACCCCAAACTGACACATTATGCTTTTCATTGACCCTGTGTCATAGCTAATGCCTGCTCTGCTATATTTTAGGGGGTTTTGCTGCTGCTTTCCCTGCCTCTGATTATCCATGTATGCACCCTGAAGGTTAATAACGTACAACAAATCAAAAAATAGACCTAACCAACCACTTCCATATTCAGCAACATGCAAATATACACAGAGGTGTATATTTGTTTTACTCCTCTCCCAAAAATTCCCATCATTAGCTGCGTTTCCATTACCATTGGAAATTCGCAAAATGTAAATATCGCTATAAAAACTGGTAATGGAAATGCATGAATTTCGAAAAAAACAATTTCACAGGGTGGTTTTTCAGATGGTTCTATATTGCAATATATCCCAATAGTGCAATGGACATTGCACTATTGATTCATTTGTATTTTGTTAATCAATGTGAAGCACTTTGGGCTACAGTGTTTGTATGAAAGGTGCTATACAAATTAAGATTATTATTATTATTGTTATTATAATGGAAACACTTTTATTTTATAATCAGTTTATTTTGTACTCTTGTAATTTTATCTAATTGTATTTCTTATTTATTTATTTATTACTTATAATCAGTTTATTTTGTTAATCAATGTGAAGCACTTTGGGCTACAGTGTTTGTATGAAAGGTGCTATACAAATTAAGATTATTATTATTATTGTTGTTATAATGGAAACACTTTTTCCGCAATTACATGTCATAGGATATGACGTACATGGTCACTTCGCTCGGAGCTCGCAGTCACTGTAACCATGACAACCATTGGCTGCTGGGATGCGAGAACTAAGGAGAACTAAGGATGATTCCTACACTAGGCACAGTGTTTAATTTTATTATTAGTTTTTAAATATTTAAGTTTTTGTTTGTTTGTTTTCTCTGTTCTGTAAAGTGTTGAGTGCAGCATTGTGTAAAAAGCACTACATACATTCATAATTTGTTAAGTGCGGAGCATATTTACACTTAATATTTCGACCTGACAATGTATGGACCACATGTACAGACCCTTATAACTTTAACCAGCTAATTTGTTTGACATGTTAATGTATTTAAAGGGTTCAGCGGGGACTTTTACTGACCAGAGAAATAGCCGATTCATTCATTCTAATACTATCAGGTTGGTCAATCTGAACCTCCGAAGGTGACGACAGTGAAATCTCTTGGGATGATATTTCACGAAAGTTACGACGCTCCTGCCAAGAACAACTGTCAATGGAAACACGTTCAAAGTGCAAATATACTATGTCAAAATTGTAGGAATATCGATACTGTTTTGCGAAAAACCGTAATGGAAAGGCAGCTTGTGTCATTTTTCTGCTAAGGTACGGTACTGTAGGACATTTTCTTCACACAGTAATCGTATCTTTATTGTATCATGTCATCGTCGTACAGTATGTACGTATAAAAACAGGCAGTGTCTGAGTTAGAACTGCTGAACAGAGACGTACACTGACTTAAAGCCTAGATGCTGTGTTATTCTTGTCTGCATGAGTCATTGATCACTTGCATGTGATTTTCAAGGCAAATCTCTCCCAGGGGATGATTAAGTACAATTGCTTCCCTTCCTCCAAATCTCAAGTATGTGTGGCTAAACACAGTGCCAGGCAATGAAAGCTGGCAGTTTGACTGATGGTCATTACTCTCACTGCCGAAGCTGCAAATGCCTCATTCTAAGAAGGAGCCGTATGGTGAGCATCCATAATGAGCATTCAGGAACAAGAATTCATATGTTTGCTCTTGGTGTGATTAAATTGTCGTGTTGGTGAGTGGTTGTTTACCGAACAATGCATTATGTCTATATGTGTGATCAGTCAGATCAATTCAGTAAAACAGGGCAGAGTGCTTTTTTTTTTTTTTTTTGGGCGGGGGGGGGGAGTTGGGAAATGCAAAACACCTTTCCCACATCAGAACAGGATGTTTCTAAAACACTCGAGAGGAGGCAGAGGGATTAAACATGAATATATTTTGCATTTTGCATTGAGGTGTTTTTTTTTTTTTTTTTTTTTTTTCAGCCTCGCTATGCCTGCCGGTTTTTCTGTGAGACATTAAATTGATGTTGGAGAGGCAATAAAGCAGAGTATTTTTTTTTTTTTTTTTTTCTTCCTGCAAAACCAACATCCAATAGAGTAAATCTGACAGACATGTGAGAGATAGAATAGCTGGAAAGATCTGAGCTGCTTTTCCTCCCCACAGTTTTGCCGAATGTTCAATTGTTTTTAAACCGTACCACACCATTTGTCATCACTTATCAAACCAATTACCATCAGTGGAAGGAGGACTAGTATGCAGCTTAGAAAAATGAATGTGAAAATATAACGTAACACTGCTTATCATCTTGTCTGATGCCTTATACCAGCTTGTTTTTTTTTGGGCAGGATTATATTTAATTCTGTTCATTTACAAACTCTGGGGGGAGTTTTGGATAATGTTTTAGAGATATTCCCTGTAGTCTGAGTACCCACTAGTGGGCAATTTGAAACTTCTTCCAAACTTTTTGTCATTCAAAGATATGTGACACCATTAAGAACCTTGACATTTCTAGTTTTCAAAGACACAATAGTCAGTCAAAGAAGATGGAAAGTGACAGGGGGTGGGGGCCATTAGAGTATTTAAATAAAGGCTCTGAGTTCTGTTGGCTTGAGATACAATCATTATTTTCTATTTTCCATAGAAACAGCAACACATTTGTAAATGCTCTTTTTACTTTTATGTGGCCAACACTTGTTTCCATGGTTTAAACTTTAAAAGTCTTGCTTACTGTAGATATATTTGTGTTTTCTTGCACTGTTTGAACTCTAAAAACTTTTTTATACAGTTGTGTTTATACTCAATTACACTCAAAATGTATTTGTATTACATTCACTTTGCTTTCATATTCTTTTTTTAGGCTTTTCAGAATACAACCATATGTGACACTTTTGTATAGATATTTACAATTACTTGAAATACTTGAAAATGTCAGCGTGTTGCAAACAGCCTCAGTCTCTGAAAGGCTTTAAGTCTCCAGTAACAATACCATTAACTACCAGTATTTTAAGAGTGATATTACAAGAGGACGCTTGGGCATCTACATGTTTTCTTTGCTAATTAAGTGTCAGAAAATGTCTTTTTTGTCAGTTCTTTTCCACCTTTGTTTTCATGGCCATTAAATATCATTATTATAAATGATAAATACTTAAAACAATGTGTTTTAGTTTAAAAAAAAAAACGTGAAAAAATGCTTGAATGTTCTGGAATATTATCAAAAACGACTCCAAATGTCCCCACAAATGTTTTGATATTGCAGAAATAATCTTCCAAGTATTTTAAATGTACCTTTTCATCTTAAACATTAAGTATCCATGTTATGATTTCCTTTTTTTGGTTATTTCCACACTGTTGCTGTAAAGTGTTATACAGTGTTGGAAAGCTAAGGATCTTGGCTTTCTGATGCCATTAGATTTTTGTCGGTAGCACAAATAATTATGGAGATGCAGTAATTTGAATGCTATAAAGTGCTAATGCTATAAAGTGCTAAATGTACCACTGGAAAGATTGCAGTTAATCTGTTAAAATACAATGATTAGTCCATCAAATGTCTGCTAAAACAATGGTTATGCAATTCAGTACTAACTCATGTGTGTACCATGTGACTAAATCAGAAACGAAAACGTGCAATGAATAAAAGTACTGTTTTTATCAGTGCAATAACACGTATACTGATGTAACAACTGAAGTGATTGTGGTTATTGAGAAAACATGGAAAATGGATAGAAATTAAACTAAAGTTATTTTATCATATTTTTCCAAACAAATGTACATGTAGTTGTACCAGCCATTAAAATGAACAATAAACTGAAGAAAACAAGGGTGGTCTAATATATTCTGCAATGGATTGTCAACTATTAGATTCAGATAGAAAAAGTGCCACAGATCCATTATCAACTGGATTCAGAAGTGGGATTAACAGAGACAGATATAATTACAGATAGATTTTACTCGTCCCCTCAGGGAAATTTGACTGTTCTATCAGGTCAAGAAAAACAAAGTGGTAACGTTTATTTATATATCACCTTTCACTGATCAAAGTGCTTAAAAAAAACCCCAAGAAAATACAAATATGAACAGAAATAAAATTACAATCGTATAGATTTAAGATAATCATGGTGCTTATGTAACAACTATTACTGCTGTTAAAATGTCTGATGAAACAAGTGATAAAACTAAAAACAGAATTAAATAGAGGTGTAAAGTAACTAAGTAAAAGTACTTCATTACTGTGCTTAAGTAGATTTTTTTTTAGGTATCTGTACTTTACTTGTGTGTTTATTTTTCTGGTAACTTTTTACTTTTACTCCCTACATTTTTGTATAAATATCTGTACTTTATACTCATACATTCTCAGAATAGACTCATTACTTTTACAAACTAAACAGATGGTATAAAAAATAAGTCACTTCAGAGAGAAAATCAGTGGAGGAGAGAAACTGTGACTTGATATATTTATAGTTCTATGTCTATTATCTCCTAATTTTGACTTTTTAATCTCACAATTTTTACTTTTATGAGGTAAAAAGTCAAAATTCTTATCTCACACTTTTGACTTTTCATCTTAAAATTCAGTGTTTTTTTCCCTCATATTTATAAAAAAAAATCTCAGGACTTTTTTTTATCTCAATTGTAACATTTCTTCCCCCATTTTTCCTTAATTTCCTGCCCATATCCACAACACTAACTGTGACTCCATCAAACACATTATCTACACAGTAACTCACTTTTAAAGGTTTCATTTTAGGTACTTTTCTTTGAAACTTTTCTGATTTGATTTTTAATTTTAATGAGTTTATTAATGCGTTCATGACCAAAAAAAAAAGCTGTTTTACTTTTGTACTCTATTACAATTGAGAAGTTGTACTTTTTTTACTTTTACTTAAGTACTTCTACTTTTACCAGAGTATTACTTCACACAAGTAGCTGTACTTCTACTTAAATACAGAATGTCAGTACTTTGAACACCTCTGTTCTATGACGTATGTATCACTTTAATGACATTTTTTAAGTCTCTGCAGACTTATGTCCTGTACTAAGACATCCAATCCCATGATGTCAAAGCAGCGTCACTAAATCCTCATATCAGTGTATGTTCATTGTGTCTTTCTAATTTATTTTAGTTTGCATGTGAACCAGTACAAATCTTATTTAAAGGGTTAATGGCTCAGAGACTATAGCAATGTGATTATAGAACTGCAATTGTTTCTGAGGCTTTCACAGTCTTTGGAAAAAACCTTTTAAAACCCAAATTAACATAATGTATACAAGAGCGACAGCAATGAGAACTCCAATATAAACCACTACTGACTGATATTCAGTCGTCTAACTGTAGCACGGTGATTCATCGACTGGTTAATGCTGCTAAAAGCCTAAAAATAATTTTAGAAAATCGGACAGTCTTTTATCCTCAGGGTCAAAAAGGATGTTTACGATTCTGCTAGAACATGCTTAGTACTGAAGTCACAAAGCTATGACATCGTAAAAGTGGAACGAGTCACTGACAATGACGGCCCTGAAGCAACACCATAATGATGTTAGAGAATCGACATCCACATGGTGATATCAGATGATGCATCTAGGTTATGTGAGAGAAAAAAAACCCCCACTATTTATCATTTAACACTGCAGTTTGTGTAGACTTCTGTCAAACCAAGAGCGAAGAAAACATTTGCTAGCATTTGTTAGGGGAAAAAAAAAGAAAAAAGATGCCAGTTTGGTTGGACTTTTCCTAAATACACGTCTTTGAATCTGAGAACAAACACTTTGGACTTTGAGTATGATGCGACTCTGTGTGTGTGTGTGTGTGTGTGTGTGTGTGTGTGTTAATTTGGATTTGACTGCTTAATTGGATTTATGATGTGCTGTTTGAGCGAAACACCGCCATCTCTATGAGTGACGTCCACTGTCGACTCTGGGTTTGGACCCAGTTTCCTCCTACGGCCCATCTGTACCTCTTATCCCCTCCAAAAACCATTATAATCCCACCAATCCCACAGCCTCTCAACATGACGGCCTCTTTTTCTGGCAGCCTTGCCCTCCACATTAGGATTTGGCATTGGGCTGGAGGCTTCTTTTCCCCCATTACTGTCTATGAGAAAGCTCATTCTCTCTTGTCAGTGTGCCTTCTTCTCATCTCTGCTGCTAAATGCATTAGAGACCTGGATGCCAGGGCCCAGGGAGTGGCTTTTGGGAGGTGGGAGGTAATTCAGTCATAGGCATCTTCGGAGGACACTTTTTTTTTTTTTTCTATTTTTACTGGTCCTTGGGGCCTTTTTTTGCTTTGTCCTCAGTCATGTGCTATTACAGAAAACATCCCAAAGTGAAGAAAAATTACAGATGGCTCGCTGTAAAATGAGGTTGGTGTGGAAGGGAAGGGAAATATTAAAAAGGAAGTTTATATTGATGTGTAAAAATAGCAGCTATTCTTCTTGGTAGAAACCGCTACACTTCGTCCATATGTCTTTCATCAACCACTATGATTATAATCACATACAAGCGTGGTTTTTATTTTTAGCGCAGAGCTATAGGATTAACCCAACCCTAGAATATGTGACAGGTTTTAACCATTGTTGGCATTTGCCTCCTTCATCTTCTAAAAACTGTAACCAATGATGGTGTTTGTACTTGTGTGTTCTTAATGTTTGTGTGTGAGTATGTGTTGTGTAGAGACAGATGGATAATTGTCGTATGTATTGTTACGAGGTATGGAAGTTATGGACTGTGTTGTCTGGATAATTCTACTCGTCAAGGAGAGATTTTAGCTAATTATTGTCACATTTCCTTTGAAATGATAGATTGTATGTTTTCTATTTATGTATACAACAAAACCAGGCTAAAAATAAACAGTAGTACTACAGGTGTGAATGCTATAAGACAGGTGTCCTGTGTGTGGACAACTGTTTTGTAATGGTAGTGGATTATTGTGAGCGAGGATCTGTTTGGGGACACACACATATTTGTTTTCATGCCTTATGAGGACCAAGTTTGTAATTAAGTAGGCATTGGGTAGTGAGTGTAAACATATATATATTTTTTTTATTTAATAAAATTTAAAAAATGATAAAAATGTCAAAATTAGATTTCAAAACTCTATAAATAAAAATGAATTAAATGAAAAAATATTTAAAAAATAAAATAAATGAATCTAATATCTAACATACTAATACTAATATTTGAAATTAAAAAAAAAGTAATTAAAAAATGTATATATTTCTTTTAAAAAAAATCCTTTTTTATTTTTATCTCTTGTATAGTCCTCCGGATCAAAGTGACCCAGTGGTCCACAAATATGCCTTTTCATACGTATGGTGTCATTGCTTACTACGTTTGTGATTCTAAAAACAGTAAGATATCCTCAGGGATGAAGTGATGAGTCAATCTGGACTTTGGGTCTTATAGACGTACATGCCAATTGTAGGACAGCATGAGGGTTAAGTAAACACATTTTAAAACCTTTCAAAAATACATGTTTTGCTTTACATTTGTTTACCCCATGCTTTATGGGGACGTCTGGAAAAAAAAATTAATGTATTTATAGGCCCACGTCATTTCTATTCTAGGGTGGTTGTGGCTCAGCTGGGAGAGCAGGTCGTCCAATGATCAAAGGGTTGGCGGTTCGCATCCCGGCTCTGGCTGTCCACATGTCGAAGTGTCCTTGGGCAAGACACTGAACCCTAAGTTGCTCGCAGTAGGGTCAGGCAGCGCCAGTGTATTAGCAGCAGGCGTCTACTGTGTGTGTGTGTGTGTGAATGGGTGAATGTGAAGAATTATAAAGCGCTTTGGGCACCAAGTGGTGTAGAAAATATGCTGTATAAGTACAGTACATTTACCATTTTACTAGTGAGGACCTTTATTTATATTTAACCCTTGAATTTTGGTCCCCATAGTGTCAGAGGTCCCCATGATGTGACTTTGTAAACATATCAATGTCCCCATAAAGATGGATATACAAACAGAAACTTTATCAAAGTGCGGATTATCTACCAGCAACTCATAACAGATTCTCTGTGGCTCCATCAGGGAACAGTGGATGATTTCATTGTACTGAATTTGTGGGAAGACTTTTGGTGGTAAACTGCTGACAAGATTGTTGCATCTCCTCCCACAAGTTTTCTTATTTTATCTCAAAGTTGGTCTTACAAAGAGCAGAAGAAGGAAATAAGGCAAAATGTAATGTTCTCTGACAGAAAATGATGAGATTCTGTTCTTATTCAAACTAAGGGTGGTTGATACTGGGCATTTGGTATTGATCAGATACCAAGATAAGTGTACTTAACAGGGCTAGTGTCGCTCTTACTGATAGTTTTTAGGTGAAATGTCATGATCATATAATCATATGGTGATTTTTACATTTAATTAGTTGATTAGGAGTATAATAAAATATCGGGTGAAGACTTTAGGGCAGCTAAACATATGTTTTTATACACTGATCACCACCAAACTTTTATCACTCGTACGACTACTGTGCTATTATGTCCTAAGTATTTTAGCCAAAAATCTGTCCATAACTTTTGAATTTATCTTGCTACGAATCACACATGACCCCCCCTCCCTACACACACACACTCTCTCACTCACTCTCACACACACACACGCTGTACGCTCCAGTAAATAAGGTCCACACAGCGTTTCTTTTTCTCTCCACCAACATGGGCTGCTCTCATTAGCTCAGTTTCCATTACAGTTTTTTACAAAACAATAGTTAACATTTATAAACAGTCTGTACATGTGGTCCCTACATTGTCAGGTTGAAATATTAAGTGGAAATATGCTTTAGGTGCTTTAGATTTAGTATGTGTAGTGTTTGAACTGAGGAAATTAGAGTAATTTGCTGAATATATAGAAGAGAAACTGTAACAAAAGCATCAGTCAGATATTATTGATATTTTGATTGATACACCCACTCCTATCCAAGAAACACTGATCTGGTTATACTACAAAGTCAACTTTCGCTGATGTATTTTGTCTTTTTTTTTTTTTTGCTGTGAACATATACTCGTAATAGTATTTTGTTAATGTTACCTGATGACTTTTTCTCACATCCTGTTCACTCCATCATCACTGGCTTTAACCAGGTCATCCTATCTTGATTGCTGTGGTGGTAAGTTTTGTATGAAATCACTGTGATAATCGTCCAGTGTGTCCTTGAAACGGCTAAGAGCAGTCATCTCAGCTCTGCATCAAAGCACAAGTATCAAACAAAGGGCTATTCTTTAATACCAGTAAAATAAGAATAAAAATGGCCAGGTTTCAGATCCTGGCTGTTGCTCAAAGTGGCTGACAGATTAGAACTGGCAGAACCAGGAGTATTTTTACACTCTTAAAAGACACAAATCTACTCCAAAGACTTTAATTTGGCTGATGCCTTTTGTTTCTTCCTGTATTGCATATGTGGATGAATTTATTCTTCTTTTTATTTATTTATTTAAATTTTTGACTCGGCAGTTCTGTGTCACTACTACACTTCAAAATGGTCCCAAATAATTCTAATGTCATGAACTATTTGATTGTACGTATAATGTGGACACAACACTCCACAAATAGTGTCCAGGTCCTTTACTGCAGTGGTCCCTAACCCCCAGGCCGCAGACCGGTACCGGTCCATGGAACAATTGATACCGAGCCGCTGGCCGCCTAATAATTAATTAATTAATTAATTCGCTTGTATTTATTATCAGAGTCTGAACAATCTTTTATTTTGAAAAATGACCGGATTCTCTTGGTTACATTTCTGTCACTTGAACGCCAAAAATGTTACCCACATGTTAGGAAAGTAAGTAAAAAAACAGACGTCTTTGGAAAATTTCTTTTCGAAGAGGAAAAGGCGACTGAAGAACACAGAAGAAGAGCCTCCAACTTCTAAGGAAAGCAAAACTTTTGACAGACAATACCAGGAGTTGGACTTGAAATATGGATTTATTATGGCAGGTGATTCCCACAGACCAATATAAACAATCTCTTCAACCCCCCCCCGGTCCTCAAACATTGAGCGGTCCGCCGTAATAAAAAGTTTGGGGACCACTGCTTTACTACATGTACCTCAACTGCAGAAGGAAGAAGGCCTTTATTTTTAATGTGGGCTCCACAGCTGAAGACGAGGGTTAGAAAAACTGACCAAAAGATCATTGGCTTCCCTCTGCCCATCCTGGAACACTGAGCTACACCCTACTGCTTTAGGATAATTAAAGCCATCACAGGAGACCCCACACACTCCACCCATTCACCCACTGTTTGGTCTGTTACCTTCTGGAAGATGCTACAGGTCAATTAAGTCCTGCACCAGTCGCCTGACAAACAGCTGCTACCGTTGGACCACACACACACACACACACACACACACACACACACACCACATTTGACCGTTATATGACAAGAGTTATCTGTCACACTATTTACTGAAATATTCCTGGAAATTAGTTCAATATGTCAGACAAAAAACCCCAAACAACCAATACCTGAGGGGCAGGATCATCAGAAAACACACTTCATTATTTTCTTTTCTAAACTTGGGTAGATTTTTTCTTAGAACATATCTGTGTATATTTTCTCAGATTATTTTACATTCCAAAGTAAAATAGGGAGTTATTGAGTTATTTTATTATTATTTTGAAACTGGACAGACTACGTGTGAGAGAGAGAGAGAAACATACACACACTTGGAGAGAAGCTGCACTCACATGAACTCTGATGATATTCTACTAATTTGCTGAACCTATGAAAGAGAAAGGGCAACAATAGTATCAATCCATTACTTACATTGGTACGTTTTAGTTTAGTCGTTATTCTGAATATGTCAAACAAAAATATTTTATCTTTTCAAAAGCTAATACTTGATAAAATAAGACAAAGACAATATAGCATAAATAAAAAAAACAATAATCATTTAGTGTTAGGCAGTATCATAATTATGACTGATGCATATTTAAGGCAAAGTAAACAGTTTAAATGTGCGATATTTTATATTTTATGTTTAACATGCTCACGCTACATTTTCATAGGGAAACAAAAAATGAAAAAAAAAATATGAGCTACAGTGCAATAAGAAACAAATAGCAACAGACCAACAAAAAAGAATGGACATATGTGTGATAAAATATGCAAATCATGCAATCTGTACACACACAAAGGAAATGTAACGCACAGTGCTCCCATTTAACTATGTTCCTTTTGGCTTGTCAGAATGTGCCTGACTGTGATATATGAGACTATATAAAAACAATGGATAAATAATAGCACTATGTATCAGAAAGAAATAGTGTTTTAGTTAACCACTCATTACCACCAAGGCTCAGGAATGTTCTTATAATTTAATACTTTCAAATCAACATCTTGCGGCAATAGATCTTAGGAACAGTCTGTACCTCCAAACCTGATGCTCATTAGGCATTGCACAAAGTTTCTGTGCAATACATCCTCATAATATTCTGTTTATATGTGATGATAGCTTTTTCACTGAGTCTTTGTACCAATTAGATGGTGTTCATAAGATAAAATAACTGTGACATTGTGAAAGCATCAGGGATGTTTTTGAACAGTATGATTGCTATTTACTTCCCATAAAACCCTTGTATTAGTTCCAGATATCATATATTACTCTGCCAAGAAACTGAGTTATGTTTTCATCTGGTTTGTTTTTTAACAACATAACTCAAAAACAGACAGATATGGCTGAAAATTTTCGGAACAAGGAAGAACTGATTACATTTTGGTGATACTCACATTCTGTACTTAAGTAGAAGTATAGAATGTGGTGTGAAAATACACTCTGGTAAAAGTAGAAGTACTGATTCAACTGCTTTATTTAAGTAAAAGTAAAAATGTACACTTTCACAATTGTAATAAAGTACAAAAGTCAAAAGTAAAACTGCATTTTGTTTTGTCATGAACGCAATAATGTTTATCCAACCAGGACAAATCTGAAAAGTTTCAAAAGTATCTAATATAAAGCTTTTAAAAGTGAGTTACTGTATAAATAATGTGTTTGATCAGGTCACTGTACTCAGTTTTGTGGGTATGAGCAGGAAATTTAGGGGGAAAAAAATCACAATTGAGATAAAGAGTCATCATGAGATTAACAAAAATACAAATTAAATTTAAAAAATGCATAATTTCAAGAGAAAATTGTGAGATAAAATGTTAAAATTGTGAAATAAAAAGTCAAAATTATAACATTAAAAGACAAAATTGTGGAACAAAAAGTCAAAATTATGAACACCTGTCGGTAGAAGCATGCAGGAGGTGGTCTGCATTCTCAGAGTACTTTTGTAGTTATTTCTAGTTTTGGAAGAACTCTTTTATCAACTTTTCTACAATCTAACCTTTAGGTTTTCTTAGCAGATTTGTAATGTGCAGCCATGTGAATAAAACACTAAAGTGGCAACTAGTAATGATCTAGTTCTCACACATCTGAAGCTGAGCTGTATTTGAGGGGTTTTATTGCACATATAGACATTTACAAGCCTGCTCACATTATCGATGAAGCACAAGTTTCAATAATATAATAGCTAAAAAATACCACAAAATAGAAGAAAAAAATTGCAAACCAAAACAGTGAACTTCCTGTTTTGGTTTAAAGCTGTCATTCCATGGTTATTTAATTAATATTGTTATATTCTCTATTGTTATTGAATTCATTGTGTGTTGGTTCTATTTTTTTTTTTTTTAAATGTCCAGATTGTTTTGTTTATAGCTTTGTTTTTGCACGGTAGAAAAATGACTTGAGGTCGAACAACAGAGTTTACCCGTACTTCCCATATTTTTAATTGCAAATTAATTATTTCTGATTGATTAATAAAGAAATGTATTCCTCTCCATACATGTGTCATTTCAGGGTAGGGTTTCTGTCGTTTTTCCACTCGTAGCCTTTTTTCCTATTCTTAAACAAGCGGTTTCACGGCTAAAAATCTCCCAAAACTAAACATAGATTAACATCCACGTCAAAAAATGTCTCTGTAGATAAAGTCATTTGTCAGTTTCTGGGTTAGGTTAGAGACGTTTAGCAGCAGGGATGTAAGTGCTTTGGTCCCAATCAATGCAGGAGTATTTGTGCTCTCTGAGACTCTGATGTCTGAGGCTGGAATAATGGGGGCAGTTTGCTTGGCTCAGTCTGATGGGATCAAAATCTTACTCCAGTCTGTAGCCCATATAATGATGAGAGATGAAAGGATGTTTTTGATCTCGTCTTTCAGCTGGTGAAGTGGGTGAACAAAACTTTCATTGTGTCAAACTGTTGCAGAAGAAACATATACGTGGTTAGGTGAACGAAAAACTGTTGTCCCGGTTCAAGTGAACCGACATCAGCTCTCATCATCTCTGATTGGTTCTGGAGATCGGTGAATTCAAAGTACACTTTTGCAATGAAGTGGTAGTTTAAGGGTTTTTAGACTTAGGGAATATGATGTAAGATGAGGTGTATAGTAAGTGATGGGAACAGTGTCCTAACACCAAGGCAGTTTAGGCCATATATCATTCTGTTTTCATATTTCATATAACTGTGTATGTGTGAGGAAAATATATGATTATGAGAGACAGAATATGTATATGTGTGTGTGTGTGTGTGTGTGTGTGTATATATATATATATATATATATATATATATATATATATATTACAGTGTTGAGTAGTAACGGAATACATGTACCGCCGTTACGTATTTAGAATACTAATTATGAGTAACTGTATTCCGTTACAGTTACTGCTGTTAAACCTAGTATTTAGAATACACTTACTTTAGTAATAACATTGGATTACTCGTGTGTTCAGCGAAAAAATATATTTTCTTGTATCCTAGTTAAAATCATACCTGCCAACACTCCCGTTTTTCCCGCGAGTCTCCCGTATTTCAGACCCATCTCCCTCCCCCCTCCCGTTCTGTCATTTCTCCCGTAATTCAAGTCTGAACATCGAAAAAAAATGTGAAGTCATGTAGGTTTTGGACGATGTTCTCCGGTTGCCAGAGATCATGTATAGAACGTAATTTTGTTTTACATTGTACTGAATAACCTGTTTAGCGAAACAATTTCTCTCCTACCTGGCAACCTGCTGATCTTTGATCTCTGCGCAAGTGCCTGCACGCGCCAGGTTTAAGCACACTGAGTGACAGACTGTGATAGACAGATCCTGTTAAGAAAGTAAAATATATGTGTAAATGAGTGTGTGTGTGTGTGTGAGAGAGAGAGAAGTGTGTGAGACACTACATCTAACCTAATCAAGCAACTCAAAGTAAGTTATTTTTTTATTAACTTCATTTAGGAACAAGCTTTTTTTAAGTCACAGTTTACTGTGTTCATCAGGTTTACTGAGGTAACGTTTAGGCTATATAAATATTTCTCACAGTCAAGTTATTGTGTTAGCTTAACGTTAGCTAACGTAACTAAGTAGATAAGAGCTGCTAATGCTGCAGTAATGTGCTCTGGAAAAGATATTTCCACTTGAAAACTGGCAATTAATGCGTCCTGTTCACGTTTGTCATTTGTTGTCATTGATAAACGGACACGACGCCATGAAAAATGATAAGCTAAGTTATCTTAGAAAATCAATAAAAATAAATTAGGCCTACTGTTCGTAATTTCTTTGGTGTGTTCTGCCATAAATTAAGGTCCGTTTATCTCGTAGACTTGTTTTTCAAACAAACATTCATTTAATAAATGAACAAATAATATTTGAACTTTAATGTTTTATTATTTTACCAGTATGTTGTAATGTTAAACATTATAATAAATATTATTTAGTGTGTAAAGTTATTTATATTTAATTTAAATTAAGTTTTAATAAGAAGTATTCCAAGTATTTAGAATACAGTACCATGTCAAACCAATGTAATCGAATACTTTACAAATTACTTTTTAATTCAGGTATTCTGTATTCTGTAACGAAATACATTTACAAAGTAATCTCCCCAACACTGTATATATATATAATATATGTGTGTACTTAATGTAATAAGGTTAATTAGTAAAGTGACTGGTGTGACAAGTGTTTTATGGGGCTGTGATCCAGGTTTTTAAGGAGCTCTCATCAATATTTTATTAAAACTGTGGACGTGTCTCATTACATTTGTGTTTTAAATAATATACGTTGGTGAAATATTTTGTCTTTCTCAACCTTTGCCTCCACCACCTGGTACAGAGCACTCGACACCTCAGGCGAAATTAATTTACTGAGCTGTCTTCTCTCATTTATTTTTCCAATCAAAGACACACACACACACACACACACACACAGAAATCGTATCAATCATTCCGATGCGTCAAATCTGTACACACACCCCTCAGGCAGGATACAAAACATTTGTCACAACAATATTCAGTTAGCTTATCCAGTCAGAGGTGGGGGGAGTGGGTCATGGAATCAAAAGCACAGCCAAAAAAAAAATTGCTCAACTTCATGTTACTTTGATACCTTATGCCCAATATTCAAACATCCCAATGTTCCAACAGATGTATAGAATGGCCTGTGTAATCTAATGTAAACAGTTATGTCTATGTTTCAGTACAATACTGACCTTATACTACATTACGAATTATCTTAAAAGTAATTAGTTATTGTAAAATATAAGATGAAAAGTTGAATAAGGGGAAAGGTCAATAATACATCTACATATCTATCTATATCTACATCTATATCTACATATATATATATATATATATATATATATATATATATATATATATATATATATATATATATATATATATATATATATATATATATATATAAAATCAGTGATGTAATACTGATCAGTAATAATAATAATAATGTTCAGTACATGTCTCCAGATGTACTATATGAAGTCTGAGGAAAAGAGATGTTGGTATGGAGAAACAAGAGCCCAGTGTATTTGAAGTTCATATTTAGCAGTATGATGATGATGTCTGTGATTATTCCTTTGAGATATGCATGATTAATTATGGAGCACAATGAACACAACCCTGTTAATTGTAGAGATGAGCGTTGGGCCTCTCTAGAGTGATACTAGGGAGTGTATATCAGCTATAGTATAGAATGCTTAATGCACAACCAGTCAAATCACACCTTGGAGGGTTTTACCCATAAGAACCAAATATCCACCTTTGACCAAAATAGCTGCTGATCCTGTCAATACATATCAATAATTGGTGTGCCATCTATTCATGGGCATCAGATGTGACCCATTTGGATATTCAGAGGCTCCATAGTTATTATAGCCTAGGATCTAGACTGTCCCCAGTGGCCGCAAATGGTATTTGCTACGGGGGAGAGTAGAAAGTCTAGGCGAATTTGTGGGCGGGATAACCGCTGTCTGTCAAGTTTTCTCTTTACACAATGCCACGCCATTGGATGGGTAACCAGTCAGAGCCAACCAATCAGAGCGATGAACATGGATTTCGTAGACGGCGTCACCGGAAGAACACACCAGAATGTAGTCTCAAAACGAGTGCAGCAGCTTAGCTAGGACTCACGTACACTATTTGGCACCGGCCGCTTCGGATCTCCTCCGGGTCGCCTTTGCCGAGTTGTGCTGCTCGTATTCCCAGTTTTTCTGCCTCTTGCAACTGGTCATCCATTAGGGCTAAAAGGGGTGACACAACGATCACCAGCGGGTTGTGCAGACCCATGTGTCATCCCACTAACGGAGCCAGCTGATAAATCAAACTTTTGCCATACCCGGCGGGCAAAACTCCAACAACGTCCCTTTTTTTTCCAAAAACAGCTTAAGTGCCGTTTTCTGCTCCTCTCGCAGGGAAAACTGTAATTTTAAATCACCTAGCGTTGCTGCCAAAGCCAGCTCGAATGGTTGTTCCTGGTGATGAGCCATGTTGTCTAGCAGCTAGCAACTGGTGTTACGGCAATGTGTGCTAGCTGCTACGTCTCTGCGACTACAACATTACGTGTCGTATTAGTGTCGTCATGAGGCAGGGCGGGCTCCAATCCCGCCCCTCGCGATTTGATTGGCCCGGTACATTTTGGATTTTCAGATCCGAGGCTGTCTAGTCTGTCTCCCAGTAGCAAATACCATTTGCGGCCACTGGGGACAGACTAGATCCTAGGCTATAGTTATTATGGAAACACTGTCATCTTCTACACCAGTAAAACCCATGAAGTTGGATCAATGACAGTGGTTTGTGGTTAGGTCCAAACTCATTCTCATGTTCAGTTAATGATATCTTTGCTTAAAAAAAAAGCACTTTTTTCTTCAGTTTCTCAACTTTAACATGAACATATACATGACTGAATTAAATCCAGGAAGATGCATGATTTTTCGCCCAAAAAAAAGCAAAATAAAGAACATAATGTTGCCATAAATGGTGATAAATCGATTAAAAAAGATTCACTGGAGAGAAATAGTCATTCGGGAACGGACATAAAAGTATGACTTGGTGTTTAGGCATTAATACTAAACCCACTGGGGTGTGTATAATGCTCTGTCCTGGACATATATGTAACAATGGATCTGTGTTTTGGAGTTTTTCCTTAATGAGAAGGAGGGTCGAAGGACAGGGGCTGCAGGGGACTTTATGTATTTCTATTTCTGTGATTGTTTAATTTTTTGTTTATTTATTGCTCTTTTCGATTTATCTTTTTTTTTTCGTGGTGCACCGTGCCTAACCTGACTCTGGCTGCTTTATGCTACGTTCACACAACCATCTGAGTAGAATGTGGATCAAATCTACTTCAAAACGAAGGAGCCCATCAGTGTCGCAGGGTGGGACTACCTGGCGACGTTGTGGCTGGTGTGATGTCAAGCAGAAGCGACGGCAGTGTAGTCTTTTCAGATCCACAACAATGGCAACGTGTGTTAGGTATCCCATGGTCCATATAGACTCTGCTATTTCCACTGTTTTTTCTACTCGACCACATGTTAATTCCTTAAAAGATAAACAGAGGACGGCTTTGGAAGCATTTGTTTATAGAAAAGATGTTTTCACTCTTCTTCTGAGTGGGTTTGGCAAGAGTTTGATCTATCAGATGGTTCCACTGGTGGATAAAGAAATAGTACCAGTGCAGAAGCCCATGGTTATTGTAGTACCCCCCCATGGTTGTGTTGGTAGAGGACCAAGTCAAAGAGGCTGGTAAACTAGGGCTGACACTAATGGAACTAGGAGGAAGAAATGACAACCACATCCACAGGTAGTGTTCTGTAGCCCTGAATCATGTCTGAAGGATAAATGGAGAACCATGCTTTCCTATAACATTTACCAGAAGAACCTGGTAGGCATTGTAGTAGACGAAGTTATAAATAAACGTCATGTATAAATGTTAAGTTTAAACCCCTTCTGTGGATGTGTATGTACCTGATTAAAACTATTTTCGCCGATTAAGCGGCTTGACTTCAACGTGAGTGGCTGAAGTGGCGCGTCAGTCAAGATGATGGACAGATTTTTCATCTAATCAAATGCAAGGATTTTAGATCAGGCCCCTCCTTTGAAAACGGATCGGTTGCAGAAGGGTCCCAGATGATATTGTGAAAACCATCTGGCATCAGTGCAATTTAATTGTAACTTGTGTGCAATGACAATATATTCTGTTTTATTCTAGTCTAGTGTAGTCTAGTCTAGTCATCATTTCCAGATCATACTGATGATGATACATTTTGCATAATGATTATATGATTATTTAAAGTGTCCTCAAATGTGTGTGTTGACATCATCATTGACTCAGTTACCATGTTTAAGGCTGAAAGACAGGGTTGCCACAGGTTTTCAGAAATTTTGATTATATACGTACATTTGCATGTAATACCTTTTTAAAAAAAAAAAAAAAAAAAAAAAAAAAAAGGCCTTAAATGATGTTGCCATAAACATATTGGCTGTATTGTGTTTAACTGTGTCTGGGAAAACTTCAAGCTACAAAAAAATTAACATTGGTTGACTCGGTTCTACACATTCCAATCCGACAATTTATATTGAAATTAGGAACCAGTTATTGTGAACTTTGCAGCACCTGCTTAGAAATGACTTGACATAGTGGGAATCAAAGTGTTGTAGTTGGAACATAAATTTTCATAATGGAAGTCATACATTTTTACCACTATGGCTTTGAAATGGACGTTACATTCTTTTCTAAGGAGTCTTAAAAAGTCTTAAATTTAACTTGTAGGAGCCCTGGAAAGAGAAAATATCAATGCACTGAAACACAGGTGCAGTCAAATAATTGGGAGATGTTAGTTATTGCTCGTATTTGTAGGAGATGATTGATTGAATTGTTGTTTAGTACAGTATTTAGATGTGGTAGAAACTGTTGAGTTTGGTTGGTAAATAAAAATAAGACTGGGGGTATATGCAATAACTACTGTACTTCTTTTTTTTCATGATTACTATTTTTGTTTGGATGACAAATGACAATGATGGCATCAAGACAAATCGACTAAAACTGTGGTGATTGTTCAACTGCCACATAGTATTCAAATGCGTGTTCCTATTATTACCCATGTTCTAGTGAGATGAGATTATGAACTGAAGACTGAAGAAGCTGCAAAAGTGTTGGAAAAATTAATGATTGCAAAGGCACTATGAAAAGAACATTACAGAATGCATTTGTGTAGGAGAGTGAGGGTTTTGTGTTGCATAATTGTAATGGATTTTATCTTTCTCTATCTCAGACAAAGACGTCAAAGCAAACAAAGACCTCAGATCATCCATGTGTTCTAGGATCTAAGAGAATGAATGCATTTAGACCAACATATTCTATTCATCTACAACATATTGAATCTAATTCTATGTATTCTTGGGGGTGGGGGGGGGTTCCCGCCATTATGAAGTGGTGCATCGATCTGGAAAAGCACAACAGAATGGCATTTTATGTTGTATTCTCAAAATAATGAAATTCTACATACAAAGCACATTTTCTTTCCCACTTTATGAAGCAGAAAACAATGTTGATTCAAACGATCAGCACCTCATTTCCCAAGTTGGAATGCACTCTATGAACTAAACTTCTGTTCTACATACCAATCTCCAGGCCTGTAGGGCTGGATCACGCCTGCCAGAAAATTGTATTCTCTAGAAAGTGGATCAGATGAAGAAGCGGCTGCTTCAAGCCATTTCAGAATGAATATAAAAGCCAATCACTGCCTAAGACTGACAATTCCAAAAGAGGTGGGGAAGTGTGTATTTAAAGACTAGCCAGTGTGTCTTACCATTAGCCTCTGAATTTGATCATGTGCCATTTCACCAGTTTCACGGTCGAAGCAGAGTCGACGCAATGTAAGAAGGAATCACCATAGGAGGGGAAATCTGTGATGCATCCAGGCTTTTATGTTTTCTAATTTACTGCACATGAAACTACACAGAAGCAATACACATCATTATTATGCATGATGCCATGAAAGCTTTGCAATTGAAACAGCTTGCTGGAAAGCCAAATGCAACGTGAAAACCTTTACTCAGCTTCCATTTTGTCAGCCCGCAGCAAATGCGTACGCCATCACAACTCTCCCCTTAAGGCTCAGAAATTCAATTTTCAAGTTTTTATTTTTTTTTATTTTTTTACACATTCATTTGCAGCTGATGTGGAGAGGCTGCCAGAGTACTGACAGGAAGTACTGAATGAATTACATTTCAGAGTGAGAGGTTTTCTCCTTTCATCCCACTGCACGATCCCACAACTCCTCCCATGCACTAAGTCTGTGCTGGAAGGAAAGGCTCGCTCGCTCGTAGTAACAAATGTTTTCTGTGATAAGGATCAAAGATTCTTTTCATAGGTCCAGCTGTAAAAGACAAAAAAAACATGGCTTCTGAGTCAGAGTTCGAACGTGAATGACCTTACATTAAAAGCAAAAGTGTGAGGTGAAAACTTAAGAGAAAATATATCAAGAATGGAAGTGTCATTGAAACTCTAAGTTGGACTCTGCACATGGAAAGTATGGCGGGAAAGTTTCCACAGATGGAAAAAAAATGGGAGCTTTTAAATATCAACACAAGGAGGAAAATCTTTACAGTCCAACTTAGTTTTTTTTTGTTATGTATCACTTAACATCATTATACTTTACTGAACTACTGTTTATGTCTACAGTGCTTTTACATAGCTAGCTGTATTTGTGTGGAAAATCAACATTGTCAGTTTTTTTCGAGTTTTAATACGTGTATTAACCCATAAAGACCCAGCGCTACTTTTGTGGCATTTCTCAAATAAATGCTTCACTTTAATTAATCTTTCTTAAGTGACTGATCACCATTTATTATAATATTATGCTCTGTATTTTGAATTTTGGCTTGTAAATGTAAGTATTTTCCTACATTTAATTCTGTAATTATGTTGATTTTCATAAATGCTCAGATTGAAGTTGAGTATTATATTATAACGTGTTTTTCCCCTTAAAATATATCATTAAATAAATGAATAGAAACCAAGTGTCTCCGTCCACTGTCACTGATCCAACTCCAAGTTTTACTGATTAATATTGTAGAAGTTGATGGTGTTTCTATCGTAACTATGGAGTCTTTGAATGTCCAAATGGGTCATACCTGATGACAAACCATATCAACAGGTATTAAATAGTTTGTATCAGTAGATGGTTTTGGTCTCCAGTGGATGTTTGGGTCTTTATGGGTTATTAAAGGCATCCAACCATTTTTCTTTTGTGTGTCATGTTAACGGAAAAAGTATAAACGCAGAAATGGTTTGCAAGTGTTTTGCAGTTTTGTAAATGTATTATGTAAAAACCTGTAGGTTCAAAGTAACGGGTTAACAAGTTGTACTTAAACCACATGTGAAATAGACATGTGTTAAATGGTCAGATTTATGTAAATCCACTTTTGTTCATGTTTTATACACTTTCACGTCTCATTCATACGCTGAGCAGGTAAAATAACAAACATGTCAGACAATCTTGATCCCACAGATCTTCCACCTGCACTAGCATTAGCACTAGCATTAGCATTAGCAGCTCTAGAAAATGTACAAGAGTCGTTTTAGCTATTGTACAGAAATTACACACATACCATAGACGAACAGAGATGGATGTACAATTAAATACATCAAAAATATAAAAGGACATGTCTGCAGTTTATCATAGTACCACATAGCCGGCCTGGCATGACTATCCAATCGTATTTCACCTACTGTTTCGTCTTTGTATAAACAAAGATTTCCTCCTGAAAACACTTGTCGATACATGGATGAAAAACTGAAGATGAGACGCCACTTTTGCGTGTTCTGTTTTCATCGTCACCATATTATACTGACTGAAACACACGTGTCTGCTTTGCACACAGTACAGATGAGTTCCCACTTATCCGGACCAGGACAGAAAGTAGGGAATTTGTTTTGGAAGTCCTCTGTGAACGTACGTTTGTACTTCAGTGCGTCTCTGTCACCGTCTCACATTCTCTGAGTGACTACTGAGCCCAGCTGCCCACATTGAAGCTGCTCAGGGATTATGTCATATGCAGCGCTGTGAGTTCACAGTGCCTGTCATGTTAATGGTCCAAAGAAGGTGAATAAAAACCTCACTTTACATAAAATAAAATACATTTAAAAAAAAAACTGGACGGGCAGGACATGAAAACCGGACATATCATTACAATATATATATATATATATATATATGTGTGTGTATGTGTGTGTATATATATATATATATATATATATATATATATATATATATATATATATATATATATATATATATATATATGTGTGTATATACATATGTGACCCGCCACCACGAAACCAGGCATAAGTCGCGCTGAGCCGTTCAGAGCTACAGCCAAATTTAGGCTGGAAGGTTATTTGTTATTTGTGTTTACACCTTATCAAAAACCGGTACCGTAACACCTCTATGTTCAGTTCCTGTGGTCATTACATTGAAATCGAGTCAATAAAGGTGTTTATTGGGTCAATTATTTAAGCGGTGACAAAAGTTTAAGGATTGCTGAGCAAAGACAAAGACGACTTCCACCTCTTTTCGCCGAACAAACCGATCTCCGTTCCGTGCGTAAACATCCAAGTGTTTGGTACGAGGTAAAAGCTTATATTGAATGTTCTGTCCAATGGTGTAAGCCAAATGATTATAATACGTTGCACTTCTGTCCTATTATTAAAATATATAAAACTTCTGTGACATGTCCATCAGAGTGTCCTTTAACATCTGTGAATATTTTTTGTCAATCGGATACGAATTATTATGCGTTGCTAAGGACTTCCTACCCCAAAACAATCCAAAACTTTAACGGACAATATCTAAAAATATGCAAATTGCACAATAGGTCCAACTGTGGATATTAAAATGACCATAACTTTGGTTCTACTTATGATAGAAACATAATTTTTTCACCATCTTAAACCTTAGTTTCCACTCTACCAATCTACACAGATAACTCAGTTTGGATTTCCAGACACTTATGCCTGGTTTCGTGGTGGTGGGTCACATATAATCTTTGTGTTGGTGGAAACTCAGGGTTGAATCAGAAGTGACCTCTGTAAGGCCGTTGTCCTCTACAGCCCTCATGTCACTGTTGAACCATATACAGGTTAAGGTTATAATTGAGACATGTTTTAACTCATACATCGTTGGACGTAATTCGCAACATATTAAAAACATCAACAAGGAAATCTCCCCCTTCAGACTGAGTTCTTCATACTGTAACCCTATGTGACTTTCATTCCATTAACTTTCACTACTGCTTCGAGTCCTTGAAAAGGTGGAATGTTAAAAGAAAATTTTGGGAATCCTGCTCCTTTTATTTGTTGTAAATAACTTTTCTCTGGGCTGGTGTGAGTGTTGTAAATCAGTAGTTGTTTGCCAAAGTCCAGCTGACATGGTGTGAAGTCCTTTCATATCTATGCTGTCCTGTAAATTTGTCTTGCAGTAAACCGTAACCCCTCTATTTATTTTGTGTGATTTACCTCATCCATATCAAGTGAAAAGCTATAAATGTTTTCTTGCTCCAGCAGTGATGATTCTCCATGCTGTGAGATTCAGAACAAAACAAAGTGAAGTTTGTCGCTCTTTGTGTGTGTGTGTGTTTGGGGAGCAACTCCAGTTCCACTACTACGAACACACTGTCATATTGATCTGTCCACGTATGTCCTTAATCATAGTTGCGCGTATGATATAACACATGTGGAAATCTGGTTTCAGTTTTAGCGGAGTATTGGTAATAAAAATGCGTGGACAGTGTGTTTGTCCTGTCAAATAGATTGAACTGAATGGAATGTATCGCTACTCTATGACACCTCCACGGCTCGTCCTGAGCACTCCCACCCCCTCACCACCCCATCATCTTCTAGCATCTACCTTTGTTGTACTTACAATTCCCCCGCCTGCACAATGATGTTTTTCCTCAACCAATCACCGTCTGGCAGTGCTTGGCTCCTTCCCAATTGGGAGTGGTACCGTACGCTTGGGAACCCATACAAAAAGGGTGATCAAAATGGTAACGGGTACCATGGGACCAGTACGCTTTTGTCATAATGGAAACACTAAAATAAGTGTACGGTTCTGAACTGTACCGTACCGTACCAAACAGCATAGTGGAAACATGGCTTATATGTAGGCACTGACTGAGACACTTGTGCCACTGTTCTGCAAAATTTGATTAGATTTGGCTCACTTTGGTGTTTTTTAAAAACACTAGAGTCAGAGTTACAGGGGAATAGAGCTAGAAGTTAATTAAATCTCTAACATAATAATATCAGTTTGCAAATCTACACTGTGGTCAGTTGTGGATGACAAAAAGTCCAGTGTTAGCTTGATGGGCCAATACGCAATGAGCGAGTTTACCACATGAGTGTGACATCCCTCTTCACAAAGACGTCAAGTTACTATAGTATCTATATGGAAGTGCTCTCAAGGACTAGTACATGGTACCCGAGCTGAGGCAAGTCGAGTCAAGCCAGTACCATGGAGTGTAGTATTCATCACTCCTCAATACCAGTTGACTGAAGAAACATTCTGTAACACACGGTTTTAAACAATGACGGTGAAAATAAACCTGGCAGTTTCTTGTCTGTAACCATTTAATACTTTTTTTGTTGTTGTCTTTGAAGTCTGTAACTCCCTGCATTTTAAAAAATAAATTTAAACTAATCCATGCTAATAAATAGTGATAAAATGCCCTGTTTCTCCATATTTAAAATCTAACTTTTCCTCCGGCGGTATACTGAGAATATAGATTTGTTTGATCTTATTTACAGTTTTATAACCATTATCCATTAGTTCCAAATGTTTTTCACTCTTTGCTAGAACTCTTACTGAAATTAATGTGGCTGTGTAACATAAATACCAACGTTAACAAGGTTTTATGGAGGCTGTGTAAATAACACTTTTTTTTTGTGACGGTAAATCCAACACATGTGGCTGCTGATAACTGAGCTGCATTCAGAGCTTCATTAGATTTCCAAACCTTGTTTCTTTTGCTGTTTTTTTTTTAAACAAACAATAACTTACCTACACATATATAGGCAGCCCCCCCACACACTGAACGAGCCCAGAAGAGACGTTTGCCAAACTATAAATCCAAATCTTGGTGAAAGGAATATTAATAAAAACCAAAGCAGTATATTTGCACACATCTAAAAAAACGTTTTATTTGGATATCCAACTTTGATGCATTGGAATATATTACATCCTGTTCTTGATCGATATCTTATTTCAGCTCAGAATGTATTTACACTATTCGACAATACAACTACATGCTAAATAAATAATTGATATAATAAACTTAAATAAAAATACAAATTGGTTACTTTATCAAAGACAGTGGAGGACCTATGTAAGACAAACATTAGAACCGACTGGGGCACAAAATAGAAAATGAAGAATCTCTAATGAAACTCCACTTTGTTAAATCAAATTAAAGCTGGACATAAGTTTGAAGAAAGCATCTCCAGTAATCCCACAGTGCCCATCAGGCATGGACAGATGTGGACTAGAAAGTAATGGGCGACAGAACATAAATGAGGTTATTACAGTAGAATGTGGACCTTCAGGTGGTGAAGCTCTGGAACACATAAAAAAAAAAAAAAAAAATAGAGCCAGATACCTCTAGAGGGTCATCCAGGCACCTGAGCCACAGGATAGGAGACATTAGAAAACTGCCTGCCATCCCAAGAAATTTTTTAATAGATTTAGCAACTGCCAAAGTGACTGAAAAGTACCATTAAGCACCTTTTTATTTCCATTAAATCATTAAAAATTTCATCAATTCATCAATTTCATTTCCCCTGAAGAGAGTAGCAAGTGGACAGATTGAAGGGAAATGCGACGGCTCCTTTACTCAACCAATCAACAGGTATGATGTATGAAGAAACTGTAAAAAGGTACTTAATGTACCTCATGTTTGCCAAGGAATGCCTAGATTGTCTTTGTTCAAATTAATGACTTCTAATACATAAAGTTTCATATATGTTGGGCGATTACATCTTGAGTGACATAATCTAAAGACTTTTGGCACAGGGTTGCACTACTTTCCACTGATGATAATTTGCAAGACTACTTTAGAGAGAAAAAGAAGTCTTATGGTATTTTCACACTGCATAATCAAGCCTGTCTCTGAGTATATTGGAGTCCAAAGTCCACTTCATTCAAAGTGAATGCAAACATTCTGGAAGTGAATACTGTGCCTGAGTCCAGCTGAAAATGTAGTCATGACTATGAACTATGTGGATTCCAGTACAGTAATGTACATTGTAGTGAAAGAGCTCTTTGCCTGAGATCAGACATGACCTCATCACCGCTTCATCACCATGAGGATGCGCTAGGGTTGGGTACCAAAATGGTTTCCTTCGATACCGATATCAAATCTGTACTTGCAAATCTATTAGTTCCTCAATGGTATTTAAATTGGTATTGGTATTTAAAGAGAAAAACATTTAATTACAACCAGAGAAATACACAATTGAACCGTAATGTCAAAATTTAACCGATGACTAACCAGTCTGTCTGACAAACAAAAATTGTGAGACTGCATGTCTGCTACAACTTATTGAGCCTTTATTATTATGAAGCTAGCACCACATGTCACGTCACTAGCTAAGGAATTCACATGTACCAGTTACTTAGCAATATTTGTAGTCTGCATTAAAATTACTCATGCTGGCACTGTCATGGTTCAGTATCTCCACAGTAGCTGGGTCTGAAGACTTATGGCTTAAGTCTGACATTCCCATGCTGGGTATTTACATTTCTGATGTGCCGTTAGCACAGTACTAGGACTACTTACTACATCATGGAAACTTTCATACATGGTGACACATGGTATTTACCGTAAAGCAGAAGTGTGCACCAAATGCTTCTTTAAATTAAACATATTTCTCTATTTTCTTTAGACAACTGTTGCATATGGAAGAATATGGATATTCTTGTGAACTGTAACCACACATTTGACCTTTTTGCCTTTGACATGTTGATGTTATCTGCACTGGTGTGTGTGTGTATGTGCTGTTTCTTGTGTGCACTCATTCATGTTAGATTTTGGTCTGGTTACTACCGTTAATGTTTGCCCTGATTCCATACCTATATTGACTTTTGGTACCCAACCCTAGGATGCACCTTGTTATGGCTGCGTCCCCTCGCTATGGTCCTGGAGAGGCCACAAACAAAGGGAGAATTTCATTTGCAATGTACTTATGATTGATGCTGATTTTGAGACCACTAACAGTTTTTCTGAAAAACCCTCAGTTCTGTGACGAAGGCTCATCTTACCAACTGAACCACTTGGTGATATATCAGAGACGACAAAGGTTGCTCTTGTCGTCTTTGCTTCAAAACAGGCAAATGGATACAAAAGTTTTACGTATGAATAGAATACTTGCTCAGCCACTAGCAACACTGCCACCTACTGTTTCACCCCTGTAATCCCCATTTATACTCAGACTCAGGTCGTGATACGTGCTCATGAACACATCTGTGGGGAAGATGTGGTCATATTCCAATATGGCACGGAGCCAAATACCCAGTGTGAAAACATCCTTAGGTACACTTGATGGGCACTGGAGATACCAGAAAGGAGTCTTAGTGGAGATAAATTCCATTTGGTCGGTGGCCAAAAGACAGAGGGCATCAACACTGTCCAGTTGGAGGTCAATGGCACAAGTAGATCCCATTAGGAACTCTGCCATGTTGGCGGTATCCCTTCTGGAAGTTGAGCAGGATGATAATCAAGAATGGTAAAGTTGGAAGGCAACCAACATCTGTTATGAAGGGAGTGGAGCTCACTGATGGAGTAAAGGAGAGGTCAGCAGTGAGTCTGGCTGCATCACAAGGATATTACGCTTCGGTCAAGAGCATTCAGGAGATGAAGTATGAGGAACCTGCTTGATATTGATGTATCTTGTGACTCAGTAGTAGAAATACTGACGGATATACAGTAGTTCAACACAGGAACAGGACTTTTCAACCTGGACAGAACCTGTGGAACCAGTGAAGGAGTAGGCTTAGTGAGGTATGGTAATCAGGAAGTCAAATTAGAAAAATAATCAATACACAGGAGATAAGTTGACAAGAAGGAAGAGAACATGACAAACTCATATGATTATTTTTTTCCCTCTTTATTTCGTAGTCCATGCTCTATTTTCTGAAGAACACGAAATGTTTTGTTGGAAAACATGCAAAATTATCTTGACATTGCATTCATTTATCATTTATTCAGTGTCTAGCTACTTTTTGTTGCAGGCCACATTACCTGTAATTCCGAGAAAATAACATGAAAAACAGGAACTCATTACATCTAAGGAAAAGGACCTTGTTTAATGAATGAAGGTTTGATGCAGCCCCATTAAATCTCCTTGAGTTATTTTTTCCACATCTCTATCGAACAGGTTATTTTTAAGTTTAAGATCAACTTAATTTCAAGCATTTTCACACTCAGGATGCAGTTTATTCCTCCAAAATAGTTGGAAAAAACAAACACTTTCTTTGCTTGTGTCGGGTACATTCAGTTCTTCACTTGCTGTCCAGTCACGTCAAGCTCCACGATCCTTCAATGGTCGATGGAGGCACCTTTTTGAAAAGAGGAAACCAAATGCATCATTCACTCAGTTTTCATAAAAGAGCTGGTATAATACTCAATGCTTTCAAAAGCCTGGAATGATAGTTATAGGTGAGAGCATCTAATATATCAGAATGTTTGCTCCTTTATCGCTCACACCCTGCTCCTCACTCATTCACTGCAGACATTTTAACTTTTCCTTTAAGTGATGAATGCAAGGCACAGCAGGTAAATTTTTTCTTTTCCAATAAAATTACTGTTTTACCGTTCTATGTTCAGGGTATGTGGTCCTTTTCCTTACTTTTTGGTTGTTTTTTCCCCTCTACTTCTGGCTTAGCGTTTACTTAATGGCATATAATTCAACACTTTCATGTCATTACACTCTGCACTTCATTTTTAATGTCATGCAAAGTGCATTTTATTTTCTTTGGCACAGCATCACACATCAGTTACTGAAAGTCAATGTTTGCTTCAATGGTTTTTGTGGTGAGATATTTCTACACATCCTTTACAACCTTTACCTTGATGCTGATTTTAATGGATTTTAATTGTGGAAATTGCTCATGTAATGTGCAATGAAAGGTTCTTTAAGTAAATTTAGCCCATAATCACAGTCCTTGTGTTGGAGGCCGCTGTGAGGGGTTGGACTAACCATAAAGGTTGGACACCATCTTAGAAAATAGACATATCACCATCCAATCATTTGGAGTGGCAGTGATTTTGGTTATTGTGGTGTTGGATGGTGTTTTTTCAGTCCTGTCTGTTCCAAATGTGACTATATATATACCTTTTTAATTTATTTTTATTTTTGCAGTAACCTATCTATCTGTCTGTCTGTCTGTCTAATGACTGTTCTCCATAATACTTGAATTTGATTGATAATATAAGATAATGCAACAGTGTGTTTGGGTCTTTTAACAAGTATAGATTGGGGTTATAACTTCTTTTAAATGTTAACTAATTGTTTATAAGGTGTGTGCAACTTAATTTTAGGCTACAATATATAATTTATTTATGTTTCATAATGAGCCAATTGGTTCATTAGTGGATGACAAATTAGTCTATGGCAGACTGCCACAGACCAGGTAATTACCGTAATGGGAAACATTTAGTCACTAGCAAAAAAAAAAAAAAAAAAGTCTGAATTTCCACGAACACATTAATCAGAGTAAACTATGTTCTATCAGACAGACTTGTGGATTAGTTGAAAGTTTTCCTTTTGTATCAAGCAGCAAAACAGTTGTAGCATGATGCATCTTAATTAACTGATGCTGAACGTCCAGCGATGGGACTATTTTGCTTGAGTAAAGTGGGATAATGATGGCGAAACAATATGTAGTACAGCCTTAATGAGAACTAATCAATATCACATAGTTGTGGGGGAAAAAAATCACTACACCACCCCTCGCTTTATGAATTTCTTGTGAATTGTAATGCCATATTTGTTTGGACATGTATAATATCAACCAAAAATAGCTCCTCTTAGTTCAATGTCAGAGCTGATTTCTATCCATTTTTCATGTTTTCTTGATAATAACCAAAATCATCTCAGTGCTTACATCAATATCTTCATTAGTGTACTGACAAAAACGGTGCTTTTATGGATTCCATGTTTTTTTTTTGTCTTTTTTTTTTTTTTTTGTCACATGACACACAGACGTTTTGCATAACCATTGTGTTTGACGATTTGTTTTGACTGTGACTTTTAAGCTCATATTTTTCTATTTAAAAATCCACACTTCTAGTCAGATATCAGTCCTGAACAGCTTCTTTAAAGAGCTTTCCACATTATTATCCCCTTCTTTTTTTTAGTGTTGTAGTTTGTCTTTCATTACTTATTATGACAGAACAATGGATATTTTTCTGTCTTAAAGTTCTCAGACAGATCTTTCAAAGACCTCACTTTAGTAGTTTCCCCCCTTTTTTAATAGAAGTGCAATAAAGTAATCTCACATCTTGTTTTACACTAAATGCCAAGGGCCTCTCTACATAAACAAAAGCTGTCCAATACTGCCTCTCAGAGTAATAATTTATCTTTAAATTCCAGCTGTGTCAGACTTCTGCTTCCTTCAGTTGTTGCAATATATAGGAAAATCCTTCTTAAAAGCTGTGGAAATGTTAAAGACTTCTTTCACCTAACATGTAAAGCAACATCAGTGTGCACAGTATCAGTTAGGAGACTGACCTTCAGAGATACACAAATCATAATGTAACTTCAAAGGGCCTGATCAAGCTTCATGAATCATTTATAAGTCCTTGCCACGCTACATAAACGATGCTACAAGTTGTGTGCCAGCCGTTTGAGAGCGCCAGACTTAAATCCTGTCATATTCTCCAATGCATATGCATAGCCACACTACAAAAATGTGTTAATGGATGCAAAGTGCCTGCAGCTTTTTTTGCTGGAGGCACAAAGCTTCAGGCATCACAGCATAAAATATTTCATTCAAGGTGAGGTCTCAGTTTTTGTTTTTTTGGCAACAGTAGCCCATACATGGCACTTAAATTCTACCATTTTGCTAAATTCTGACAGTGGCATGCACAGGCATTTAGAGATGGCAAAATACTTTTACTTTCTTTCCTTAAGTTACAGTTTTATGAATAAAAGCACTGGCTAGACAAATGGTAGAACTGACTCAACTTCTTAACAGCAGTAAAAGTGAACTCTGAAATGTGTCAAATGATAAAAGCAGCCATTTGAAGAACCACAGACTTTTTGTACGCACCTCACATTATATTAATGAACTGTTTCACTTCCAATGAAATGAAAATGAAATGTATTTTAGTCAACTATAACATTATGGTTTCTTACCTCTGTGCTTCAGTCTGCGTTTTATTTCTGTCTCGTCCTGTTAAATAAGAACTGTTTTTTCATGCGGTGTCACATGGGACCTTGCATCTGAAAAATATGAACAGTACAATAGCAAAAGACAGGTTTGGGTTTGTATTTTATGCAGTCACAGAAATAAATATTAGACCATCGACAGTAATCAAAAACAATGGTTATAAAATAAAGTACTAAGTTGTGTGTGAATCATGTGACCAAAACAGACAAGAAAACATGGGACTGGGAAGATTAACCGATATGTATTGATACACTGACAGGCACATGCAGGATCTGAGTGCACTGGTAGAGAAATTGCGAATGAATGAAAAAGATTGGAACATCACATTGCATCAGTAACTAAATGTTTGTATCAATAAAATATGATCTCGTAGGTAGATTATATTGTTTAAGTTTCATTTAAAAGTGTTTGTTTTTAAATGTCTACACTGTGCAGGACAGTCTGAGCTCTGTGGATGAACACTAATGCCTGAATCTAACAAACATACAGTACAAGGACAGTTGGGGCAACCATGGCTCAGTTGGTAGAGTGGGTTGTAACTGAAGGGTTGCTGGTTTGAATCTCACTCTGTCCTAGTTGGTCTGTTGTGACCTTGGGCACAAGAGACCAACAACAGGGGCCGTAGGCGCAAAATGGCTGCCCAGTTCCCCAGTGCAACTGTGGTTATGTATGTAGTTTACCACCACCAGAGGGTTCATGTGAAAGTGAATGAATAATGCGTCACTAATGTGAAGCGCTTTGAGCACTATATAAATCCAATCCATTATTACTATTATTATTATTACAGTGTAAGGAGGTGACAATATGTGGTTTATGAATATGTACTTTGTACTATATCTACTTTATTTAATACTGCTGTGCATACTGGACATATGTCCCTAAAGAGTGACATACATATTCAATAGCACATCCCAGAATACATCATGCTGGTGTCATTTAACCCACCTGTTGTCCTCATATTCTGTATACACACAATGTCCTCCACCTCAAAATGACCTATCTTCACTAAACCCTCAATATAAGCGGCTTAAATGAATTTGAAACACCAAATGTTATTTTGCTTGAAGAAACAACTTGTCACTCACCATAAATTGTGTGACTACCTGAGATTTCCCTCTTTTTTAATTTTTTTAATTAATTTTTTTCCTCCACAGAGGTTCCAAGTGATACTTAATTGTGACCATTTAAGGAAAAAAACAGATGCGGAAATTGACAGTAAATATATTGGTAGGTTAATTCACATGATAGCACAAAACTACACCATGGTCTGTTAAAGAGATTGAGTTTTTTCTTCTGATGTAAATATTCTGTACAAGTTTGATGAGATGACACACGATGGGCGAGTTTGTCAGTAACACTTTGAGCAGTCAAGACAGAAGTAATGTACTGCATTGCTGTGACATCCATGTATGTAAAGTCGGTCGTAAGGGAATTGTCTACACTAATAGTACCTGGTACCTGAGCTGAGTCTAGCTGAGCCAGTTCCACATAGTGGGAAACACAGGATACGTATCTTTGACTAGGTCCATATTGTAACCGTAAGCGTCTAATCAACTGCAGATCTTATTGGCTGTTCCTGGTCTGCAGTGGTTAGTACAGACCAAAAATGGACCAAGAATGGACATCCCTATTCCAGAGCAATTGGTTAAACTGTGGGGTATGTTGGACAAAATTAATCCAATCCACGTAGGTCTGCCACTCTCAGCACTCAGAGTTGATCTGGTGGAAAAACGAGAACCTAGTCAATATGAAACAAGTGATAATAATGTTCTGCCCCCCTCCATTATCAACAAAAACTAACATGACAAAGACTGAAATAAAATAACTAAATAAACTATGATTAAGGGGAAAAAAATAACTAACTGGAAGTAAAATATCCAACAATTCTGGACAAAATTCCCTTGGTTTTCATCTTTGTCAATGTCGGATTGATATGAAATCGATTTATTTCACTCGAGCAGTTTTAGTTGGCGGCACCATACGGCACTTCACGGCCTGTCACTTCTCATCACTTATCGTCGAGAGTGGGTTTCTTGTCCCCACATTACCTGGAAACATGGAGGCTAAACCTGGGAGAGAGCAGCAGAGTCCTGTATGGAATTCATGTGATTATGAGAGCGAGGAAGACAAAAGATATGAAAAAACTACAACTAAGGATTTAAAAAAATAACAAACCTGCTCTGAAAGCAAAGTAAAAGCAACTGAATCAGAGGGGAGAAAGTCAAAACTAAATTATAATGAAAAATGCTAAATTATTCTAACCTTTCTCTCATCATGTTTGACTGTTTGAAGTCCAGTTCTTTACTTTAGTCCACTTTTGTCAGTACTAAGCATTTTACACTAGGAAGCAAGACTTTGTGTTTTTCCCATCATAATTCCTTGCTGGAATTATGCTCAGATCCTGACTCTTGCCCATTTTGCCATTTCTAACACATTAATTTTTTGGATTAAATGTCCACTTGCTGCCTAATATAGTCCACCCACTGACAGACCCCAGTGGAATGAGATAATCAAAATTAATACTACTTTGTCTGTCAGTTTCCCAGTGTTATTAAGTCACAGTTTTAAGTTTTATCTCCTTCCTTAGCTGGCTAATTTCTGTCTGTAGACACAGTGAAGACAAAAATACAGTAGTAAATGCTGTATCACTATGAAGACCAGGCACATGGAGGGAGTCCTGTACTTTGCTGAGGAAATGCAATGGTTCCTAAACAAAGCCAAACTGCTGAGATTAGGAGTGTCATTTTCTGGTGTTCCTTAGGGTAATCATATTTTAAACATACTGGGCACCCATAGTGTACAAACTATGTTACAATGATGAAGGGATGAAAATGATCAGTAATTCCCCTTCAATTGATACCAAGATTTAAGTCCTGTGTATACTTGAATGACGAAGTATGTATGTATGTATTAATCAAAATTTTTTGCGATGAAATTGATAAACTTTGTCACCTCAAGTATTTTAGACTGTTCCATGGAAACAAACATACTAAAGGGTAGGGTAGGAGATCTTGGAAAATGGTTCCAGCAAGCTATATTTTGAAAGTATACACACCCATGCCTCTTCGTCAGCCCACGCCTCAAAACCACGCCTTCAAAAATACATCAACGCACATGCTGTCTGGAGCGATCACAGAGATTCATAACCATTCACAAGAACTTAATGTCAATTATCATCCTAAATAACAAACCAATAAGAAACATTTATCACTTTGTATCCCATGTAGCTTAGCTAACAAAAGGTCTAGAAGCATGAAATAAACACCATGGGAAAACTAAGGGCTCTAGTTTTGCAAACCTGGCACAAGCGTGGCACAGCTGATCTGCTGTGCCATCGAGATGGCAAGTTAGCAAGTTTGGCACACCGCACAAACTGGCGTAAGCCCACCTCTCCATTCCTCCCACTGGCGCATCCCTCCGTTTCATCTCCTTTCATCTCACTGGTGTAAGTGGGAATGAGGGAGGAGAAAGGGCGTGTCATGGATTTAAACAGCTGATCAGATCTGCACCATTAGCGCCTCTCCTCACTCTTAAATGTGCATCCAGACACACACTGCGACACTGGCTGACTGGGTTTTGTTTGTTTTGTTTAAAGAGGGTTTTAATTTCACTCAGGAATCTTTATGGTTCTTCAGTTTTATTGTTTTAGTTTTGGGTTTGGGTTTGTACATGATCGGTGGTTCCATTTTCGGGTTTCATTTCATAAACCCATAACACACACACACTCACAAGTTTCTGTCCCGCTCCCGCCCACACCCACAGATATAATATATAATATTTTGTCCTGCTCCCGATGACTTTCCACCACCCTTGGGGGTCATTGAATTCTGAGAATGATATTGTAATATTTCTATTGTTTCAAATAAGAATGATTGAAAAAAAATCTATACATGAAATTAAACCTCAAAATAGAACCACTGATCACCTCCGGGGCTCCATAGATTAGTGATTATTGGGGTTATGTTTTGCAATAAAATGTGTCTGACACTCTGGAAAACTCGCCATTCTGCCAATCTACCACTAGACTAGCCGAGCCGCGCTTAGACGTGCCTTCAGCTGGTGAGCTTGGCGCACTGTCTAAAGTCAGCGAATCTGTCACTGCGCCGAGCTGAATCTGTGGTCACCACCCACGAGTACGCCGCCACACCCATCTTGGCGCACCGGTTTGCCAAACTAGCACTATGCCTTTCAGCTGGTGAGCTCATGGTGCACTTCAGTGCGGATCAGTGGATCATCTCCAACAAGTATTACCAGGGTCCACCACACCACCAAACTGCTCAAACTGTGGAGATTTCCTCCGCTTTGTCAGAGCAGTCTTTCGCTTCACATTCACCTTTGACATCATCATCTGATCGTACAGAGAGAAAAATCCCACATCGAATCCCATCTGAAGGCCCCGTTTATGCTAATTTGCATATGCAAATATTGGCGTGGACACAAATGCAATCTATTTTACACTGATGTACAAAAGAAATGTGCTTGGATTTGGGCATATGGAGGATTGTACATCTGGATTGTTTTGTTTGTAGGACTTCTCCAGATTTGGTTTCAGTATAAAATCCACGCAAGCCTTTGTACATGAGGTCCCTGGACAGTAATCAAATATTCATACTTTACTTCCCAGCACTGCAGGTATTTCACCTAATTAAATAGTATCTGTTAACCTATGTATGTTTATATCCCTTTGAGTGTTGGAAGCAGCTTCAAACAAGTAAGCTAATTTGATTGACCTTTGAGTCTTTTTATTGATTGCAGTATAGATTTAAAGCAAATTAACATTCAGCTCATGTATTGCTTGTAATGACAAATGTTTGTGTATCAGCATCCACTATTGTGTCTATATTAAAGACAATATTTTAACAACTCACTCACTTTTGCCGCATTGAGGGAATTTCTTTGTATTCCAAGCTCTTCCACAACAGTAATCAGCAGGATACTATGCTTGTTTCCTTCCATAATGTTGTCTGAGGCAATAGCCACCTTTAAACTCAATTACTTTATCAAAATGCTCATTGTGGTTTATCTTAGTTGAAAGACAAATCCGTTAACAAATTGGAGATATTGTAATTGGAGGATAGATTAGAGAAAGGTTTCAGAGATGGTAACTCTGCTGAAACCAAACTTTAAAAAGATGGAGAACATGATGAGTGATATATGGCTAATAACCTCATTTAAACATATGTCTTTGTGAATGTTATTTGTTTTTTTTATCAAAGCAAGAGCAGGTCTGTTTGCAGGTTATGGCCCTCTTAATGAAAATGGGAAAACCTTGGTATTAACAACTTTAAATGAAACTTAAGCTGTATTTATGGTTGCATGGAGGTCACGCATCACTACCTGTGTCATCACTTAAACAGTCCTGCGTTGGCCTCCACATCCTTGTTGTGCCCCTCTTCCATACTGTAATGAATCATTTTTAGACTTGCACATACAAGTTTGCCGGATTCTAAAAGGAAAAAATAACATTGCATACTTATGTTTGTTCAACATCTAATAAATATCAGTAAAGTTTTACACAGATATCCGATGGCAAAACCACTAGTGAGTGTCAAAGGTTTTAAGAGAAGTTTGAGAAGTTGAGAAAAGTTTGAAGTTTGTCATCCCCATATATATATATATATATATATATATATATATATATATATATATATATATATATATATATAATTTTTATTATTTTTTTTTCCCCATCATTTTTCTGTATTTATTTTTTTCTTGTTTATCCTTCCTCTTGTCTCTATATCTACCTTCCCATCTGGGTTGGACTTAACCGTGCAAGTTAATTTAAGTTCTTTATCAGTGATTGAAAATAAATCACTCACTTTTTGTTCAGCTTATCTCCTGTGTCCTGTGGCTGCATTTGCTCTGGGATCTTATTACCCACCCCCCCTGAAGGGGAGAAGGGTATTGTTTGTGTGTGTCTGTTTGTAAGCAGCTTTACGCAAAAACTACTCGACCAATTTCCATGAAATTTTCAGGAAAGGTGCAAGGTGGTTGAGAATAGATCTCATTACATTTTGGTGATTGTAGGTCAAAGTTCACAGTCCCCAAAAACATGTTTTCGCAATGATAACATATAGGGAAAATCAGGTAAAATGTGTGCAAGGGGGGTAGGGCACTTTTAGATTTGTTGTCTTACATTGGTCTCTTGTGCACACTTAAATTATGTTTTGGATTAAATTTTATTTATTTTTTTATGTATCTATAATGCTTTTTTATAATAAACCTGCATGTGGTTTTGGTTAATGAATGCAAAATACAAAATGTTAAAGCTAAAAACCTACACATTGACTTGAAGAAAAGTGAGTGGGGAACATGTCAAATTAGCTCATGACTCGTGCAACAGAGAATTACTATGTAGAAGTATGTTAAAACATGTAATATATTTTCTAACAGCATTAATTAACTTCCTCAGAAGCTTATATGCAGACAGATTGTCGTTAAACCTGTGATTAGCCTTTAACATGTGGCGGCCATTTTGAAGGCTTGGGTGGGCAAACAAACAGAATATTGTAAATACCAGAGGAGGCATGTAAGCATCGTTTGACATTTACCTCACATATGTGGACAGACAACTGGAGCAAAAAGGCTACAGTAACATCATCCAAGGATATTTTCACAACGTCACATGTAAGGACATGAGAAAAAGCAAATAGCTGTTTGTGCTAACTGATGCTAACTTACAGTTAGTTGATTGTGCTTCTGCAACATTTACACTATAGTATGAATTAAATAAATGAACAAAACCTTGAAAATAATACTAGCTACATAATGTGGTTCTTTTTCTTAATTTTAATTTCAAAATCCCCATCAGATGTGACTCTAGTGCTCTACTCCACAGCTCGGTGCAAAAACTTGCGTCACATTTCCACTGCATCATAAAACTGTCAGACTAACTGTCTTCAAATGAGGTCTTTGTATTTAAATGGAGAAGAGAAAGCTGCAGAAAGAAACGTGTATTTTTAGTCTGTTGTGTTTTCCCCTGACTTTCTTTGCAATAACTGTTAGGTATATATGTGAATATTACATGCTGTTTTTGCTCACAGAGACATATGGAGTTGAATTTAGCTGAATATTATGATTTCAGTCAGAGCTGACCTTTGTATAGGTAAACACGGGGGGATCTCCAGAGTGTATATTGGAGTCTGTTCTGTCTTTCGCTGATATTAGTTACTTCATTACGAAGCTATCGGCTGTCTCAGTTGACTGTGTGAACATTGATGATACACAAAGTTCCTTTATTGAGCTTTCAGGAAATGTATACAGTTTTTTCTCTTCGCTCTATTGGTGGAGTTGTATGAAACATTGGGTACTGTAAACTTACAAATGCAGTCAGTTATTGTCAGCATATCATGATGTTTAATTTCACTATACTGTATTGATATTAAAAAAGTCCTGTATCAGTATTTTTAGGTATTTGTTTTTCTATTTATGCATTTATTCAAATGCAGACATGGCAAGGGTTCATTTTTTTGTTTTTTCCCCTCTTCTATTTATCAATATTTAACAGTTTTCTTACATTATGGTTATTTCAAACATTCTAAAGCACTTGTTTTCTGTCTGAAAGAGGCAGATGATAATTATTTTGTTGAGATGGCAGAAAAATTATCTTTTGACGTTGGATCATTTGGGGACAGTTCACTTCACAACTAATAAACATTTTAGCAGGATCATAAATCTTATTGTCTGTGAAAAATGAATTAAGTTTTTAGAGAGGAACATTTTTAATATAGCATAGATCCTATTCTGAATTTTTTTTTCCAAAAAGAAACAAAAAGCATAGTTCCGTTCCAATTCATTTTTTTTTTACAGGAAATAATCTTTAAAAATAATAATGCCATGTTCTATACTGTATCATTATCCTTGTATCATATCATATCACCAGATTCTTGTTAATAAACACCCTACTCCCAGCACTACATAAAATCTTTATCAAAGCACCCAAAAGGTTATATGGGAGATATTTAGACAAAACACCTTACCTAAAATAACTTGCAATTATACAAAGAAATACATTGTTTGTTTTATTGTCATGCAGGTGTGTGTGCTGGGAGCAGGTCACACACAGGCTGTGCTTCAGTCCTCACTTTGGTTATGAATAACGCAGACAGCACTTGCCATATACCAGATGCTGAGGCTGACGGCAAAGGCATGATGGAAGATGGTTGTATGTGATATTAATTTTTAAAAATGGGGAATAAAACCCATAAGTGATTAACTAGCTGTTACTGTTCAAGTTAAGTCTTTAAGTTATCATTAGTCAGAGGAAAGCACTGTTTATACTCATAAATAAAAATGTCAGGCCATAGAGTTGCACTGCCCACAGGGGCTGCACTCGTAGAAAAGTTAAGAGAAAGACATATGTTGATGTGGTTTTGGTAGCAGTTTTGGTGGCAATTTAAAATGTGACAAAAACATTAAAAAGCAGCATAGGATGTGTGTGGTGACTGAGTTTCATTTACTACTAAGATATTAAAGTATGGATTTGCATACTGTCAATACCCATCATCTTACTGATACATTAGTATAAATCAGTGTTTGAGGCTGAATATCCTTTTTTTATTGATCAGATATGTGGTTTTATAAAACTGATGTTGTAAGAATCGTTCAACAACTGTCAAATTCTGGATGGATAATTATCCAATAATAATAATACAAAATATTTTTTTATGAATTTTAGAACATGTAAGATAAATGATTTACGGAAGAATCAACACACTCACACAGAGGTGGGCAAATTCCAGCTCTGAAGAGTAAAAGTATTGTGATGTATTTGTTCTAAACACTCACTGAACCAGCCCATTTGGATGAGCACAACTCCTCCTCCAGGTAGATGAATAACACTGGTCTACAAATGAAATGATTCTGGAATAAAATTAATAAAATGTTCCCACATGTGTGTTACTGGTAAGGAAAACAAGTCTTAAATGCTAAGATAGATAAGTCTGAGATCAAAATGTGAAATATTCCTTTGGAGTTAAAACATATTCTCTTAATTCTAAATGTATATGTTTCTGAATTCTTCTTGATTCTTTTTACATTTGGAATGTTGTAGTGGAAGAAGTGTTCCATAAACAGAACCAAAGTGCTTTGAAAGTTCCTTCATACAATTAGTCAACATCTGGTTTGAAATTTTAGCCCCATATTCACTTTTTAGGGACCGGTTTTATAGAAGCACCAACATGAGTATGTCACTCAGCAGCAAGAACCAAGCACAGCAAGGGTAGAAACTAGTACTGTTAGGTGATTAACATTTTTAATCAGATTAATCACATGTTTCCAATGGATTAATCTTGATTAATTGCAATTAAATACCATTCATTTTGAATTAAAATTTTTTTAATCTAATTTAAAAAATATTTTTGTAAGCTAGGCTACATGTTAGCTGAAGTGCTAGCTAACAGAATCCCTGACTAATGTACACTTACTGTAGTGTTAATGTCATATTTTAAGTTGGAAGTTGGACAAAAAAAACAAGGAAACTTAATTGTGTGTGTGTATAATACTTTTTTGTAGGTGGACTCTTTGTCTTGGGGTTGTTTTGGATTCAAATGTCATACTGTTAAGCGTCTTCCATCTCTCCATCGGCACATTTGCATATGTACAACACTAACTATTTGGACAAATGAATGAATATCCTTTATTATAACATATTATTATATGTTCTGCCCCTACATTTACTGGATTCTAGCAACATATAATATATTTATGACATGGATATTCAGTCTGTAAATGTATTTTTTTGTTCATATTATTTAGTGTCTGAAATGGAGATGTCAAACTGAAATATACAGGCTTAAAATAAATATATGTCACCTTTGGTAAACTATAAGCATTAGAGCTTTAACTCTTCCCAGGCAGATTGTCTTGTCTGTGCACCTTGAACTTTTGTGAATCTGTTCCAGAGCCACACGACTTGACTCCAACAACTTTATAGGAGGGCAGAAAATGTGTGTCACTTGGAATCAAATAGGGGGCATCAGAGTCAGTCATCAGTTCAGATGAAAATACCTGCTGTGTATCCATGCATGAAATGGGCCGCTCGTCCATGCATTACAGGTTTAGACCTCAAAGAGACAGTGTGTACCTAGACAAAGGCTCAGTGTCTGTGCATGATAATGTAGTCACGGATGGGATCAGTGTCTGAGTCACTTGTGATATTCAGTGCCCATAATATGTGAGGAGCAGAGGTCTGTGGATTATCAGGATGTTACATCAGTGGGAAGAAGAGCAGCTATGATACATTTCATCAGTTTATATATTCCATGTCTTTGCATCTAAGGTTTTCTCTTTTAACCTAGCCACACATGGTGCTCACCACCAGCTGAGTCATCTGGTTAACCAATCATTTTGAACATTTCTTAAAGAGTCTGGGTCCTTAATGTCAGACAAACTAGAGATGTCAAATGTGTTTTAGCTAAGCAGCCACATACATCCCAGTTTGATCTTAAGTGGGCCATACCAGTAAAATAATAGCCTCATAATAATGAGAAATCCAGATTTTTTTGCATGTTTTGGTACAAGACATTTAAAATTCAACTATTAAAGTGTTTAAAAAAAACTCTTTTCACAAAGAAATGTGAATAAACTGATTGTAAAATAAGTGAAATGTTAATAATATTATGCCTTGACTTATATTACATGTACAAATGAACAAAATACAGTGGTACCTCTACTTATGAAATTCATTCATTCCAGAAGTGTTTTTGTACAGTGAGTGACAAAAGGCCTAATTTGTTCCAAGGCCCCCAATACTACCCCTCAAACCCTTTAAAAATTATAAAAATGTACAGATTTGGTATGAAACAAGCGACTCAGAAAAAGTCTGTCCACCACACATCACAAGGACATTGGCGTCACCGATGTGGGGTTAAGCCCATTCCCCATTGCAGTGAATCTGAAGTAGCATTAGCATTAGCATCTACAAGAGAAGACGGCACCACAGTAGCTGCTGCACAAATAAAATAAAAAAAAATGGCTGGGCAAACTGGTTCATGTGATAAAGCACACGTTTTCAAATCAAGCAACAGCATGAAACCTTGCTGGATGCTACTCTGGGATGGTAAACACACACAGAGAGCTAGAGGGGAGGGGGGAGTGTTCCTTCATGCATTCTGACCCAAT